>JAODXP020000028.1:10182968-10257968 GCA_027497455.2 Sardinella longiceps | reverse complement strand
AGAGAGAGAGAGAGAGAGAGAGAGAGAGAGAGAGAGAGAGAGAGAGAGAGAGAGAGAGAGAGAGAGAGAGAGAGAGAGAGAGAGAGAGAATGAATTGGCTGGGCATCTTTGTCAGAGATACGAAGCAGAGGCAAATCCTGACCAAGTACAGTGGCTCAGTGACCATTGCTTGGCAGTGGAAACAGGCAGACACAGGAAAACCTGGCTGCCCAGAGAAGAAAGAATATGTGATCACTGTCAGGCAGAGGAAGTTGAGACAGAGGACCATTTCCTTCTACACTGCACAAAATATGACCAATTAAGACAGACAAATTTCACCAGATTCCAAAAATCTATTTCAAACCTCAAAGAACTTGAAAGCAGTAACATATGTCCATACTGCTTGGTGAGGGGCCTTCTGCCGCTTAAGCAGGGCAGTATGTCTTAAAGTGGTATGACCCGAGGGACTCCGCCTGAATTAAATGCTGCCTGTGTAGGTTCACACACTATCCCTACCACTGTTCTTTCTACTCCCAATCCACATTACTGTATTATACTGTACTATTACTCATGTACTGGTACTTGTATGTTATTTGTATGTTATGTTATTGTATTTGTCTAAATACAGGCTTTGGCAACATGCTAATAAAGCACCATTGAATTTGAATTTGAGAGAGATTTGAAATGAACTACTTCATAATACCACTTGATGAATCTATATTTTAGAATTTAATATATATTGTTTTGAACTAACCAGAAAAACATCAGTTATTCAGTTCATCAGGTACGATTAAAAGATTCAGAGGCAGTGTGCCTTTCCACAAAGATACTCTGATCCTCAGTCATACAACTACAGCTTGCTCACAGACTCAGTCCCTGATGGCCTCAATGCTTTTTCTCCTCCTAACTTTTTGTCTCCACTTTGTCCACTGTAGTCCCATCTCTGATTGAATGGAGTACATAGAGAAATCCGTGTGGCCAAACTGGCCGTGCATTAAGTCCAGTGAATCATTCTGGAGCCCCACTATCTATGAGCATGTCAGTCTCAAAACAAAAGTGGGGCAGTGACTTATCAAACAAATCAGATGACTTCAATACAAGGCACACAGCACATGTACTGTATATACGTACTGTGTAGAGTGTGTGTGTGTTGTTTTGCGTGTGTGTGTGTGTGTGTGTTTACCCGGATGAGGTCTAGAAGGAGGGAGCTCTTGAACATCCAGTCCAGTCTCATGTCCTCATTGGCCAGCAGGTCTTCTAAGCTGCCGCGACTGCAGTGCTCCGTCACCACAGCAAAGATACTCACGTCATGGAACAGCCCAATGTACAGGTTGAGATTCTCATGTCTCATGTCCCGTAACTACATGAGAACACACACACACACACACACACACACACACACACACACACACACACACACACACACACACACACACAGAGAGAAAAATCATCCACTAAGTCCACCAGAGATTACTGTCAGTAAGATTATCAAATGAACTTGGGGCTAAACGTCTGTCTAGCGATGAGCCATAGGGAATCTCTGTGCACAAACCATCAGTGGTGGGGGACCAATCACAATGCTCTATGTGTGTAGAGTTGGACAGGCTTAGCGCTGTTTGAATTGGCTTGTGTGTTGCCCTGATTAGTCTCTTCCAAAGCAGTAGAAAGGGCTTTCTATGGCTCTGGTCATAGTGCTATTCTATTGTGTGCAACCGCTGTTTCCGTTCCTAGGATTCAGGCGCAGCTATCCTTTGTCCCTAGTCTACACATTATATGCTATAGTTTGCTAAGAGCCTATTACTTCTTGAGGCAGATTCATTTGACTTTCTTTAACACCATGAGACTTGCAATAAGTGACGTCTGCTTCCTGTGAGTAGTAAATGCGGTGAGGTCTCTGGGGTGGATTGGACTGTTACCTGATTGATGAGGCTCATGGCTTTCTGGCTGATGCCAGTCACTTGGTCTCCCTTGGGACACTTCTTCAGCCACACCCAGTCACCCTGGAAACAAAACCACATCACATCATTCTCACCAAGCACCCATCAAGTATATGCAGTGTGAGAGCGCAGTTTTGGCTCAATGGTGTTTTTTGCCCCCAACGGCACTTTCCAGGCAGCACAGCCTAAAAGGCACTACCCTTACCCTATTCCTAACCCTAACCCCCTCAACCATCATCCTAACCCTAAACTGAATGGAGTAGTGCCTTGAAGGCAGCGCTGCCTGGAAGGCACCGTTGATACCAAAGACATAGTTTTGTGTAAGTGTATGCCTGCGTAAAATTGAGTGAGTGTGTATATGCATCTTTGAATGGCTGACCTCATACATGGCGATGTTTGTGGAGTCGGGGGTAGTCTGGATGTAACTGCGGCCACAGACAGACCGATAAGGAGTCTTCACATCCAGTGCACTCTTCATGATGCTCTCCTCATTCATCTTCTGCAATACACACACACACACACACACACACACAGCAAAATGAGCAATTACATTGTTTACACATTATCAAAATACATACTGTATACTGTACGGACAAATGCTATATGCTACACACACACACACACACACACACACACACACACACACACACACACACACACAGCATTTACAGACCTTTTTGCTCACGGAAGTGTTGATAAAAATGACATCATCAAGAGTCAGTAGTATTTTGCTGGATCCACCATCACCTCCACCAAACAGAGGAACAATACGTCCAAGTTTATCCCTGCAGAGACAAAACATAAATACATGTAGGCATACACCCACACAGACACACACATTCACATGTACAAGTACAGGTACACATGTAAACACACACACACACACACACACACACACACACACACACACACACACACACACACACACACACATCACACACAACACTGTGGGTACACTTGACTTTGTTTATGCTCATATTTGTGTGTGTACGTGTGTGTGTATACGTGTGTATTTGTGTGTGTGTGTGTATATTTGTGTGTGTGTGTGTGTGTGTGTGTGTGTGTGTGTGTGTGTGTGTGTGTGTGTGTGTGTGTGTGTGTGTGTGTGTGTGTGTGTGTATGAATCACACCTATTCTGGATGGCAAAAGCAATCCCTCCAAAAGCCAATGCACATACAAAAAGAAACAGGAAAAAGAGTGTCACTCCGCTTAAACCTGCACAGAGCAAGAAGGAGGGAGAGAGAGGGAGAGAGAGAGAGAGAGAGAGGGGGAGGGAGAGAGAGAGAGAGAGAGAGAGAGAGAGAGAGAGAGAGAGAGAGAGAGAGAGAGAGAGAGAGAGAGAGAGAGAGAGAGAGAGAGAGAGAGAGAGAGAGAATGTTAGGTCACATGTGCTTGTACAGTATATATAGCATAGTCCTGCACACATGCTCTTGCAAGACAGCAAAGAAGAGGCCATTACTACTGGAGGCAATCTTTGGATACTCGCTTGCTTGTGCTACTTTTAAGGATTCAGGATTCAGGAGGTGAAGTTTACAAAACATGCATTTATTAAAATGCTTAAATTACACACAGACAAATAGACAAACACCTGCTCTTTAATGGTACAAACCTCCACTGCAGGCCATGTACGGACTGAACCAACAGTAGGACTCGCTGGAGGGGGTGCTCCCAGCAAAGTGGATGGAGTTGCCCATGTACTTGAGGCCACCAAAGCGTGCATGCGTGTGCGAAGCATCCAGCATATGTGTCCGATACAGGCGGCCTCCTCTTCCGTTTGTGTCCAGGACCGCATAGCGAACCTGCATTCCAGATCCTTGCGCACCACCATACACCTTCTGGTTGAAGCCCTCAAACTCAAAGTCCCCCTTGCCATTAGCCAGTGCCTCACCCGTGACCCAGCGTCCACCAGTGTCCGAGCGCGTTCGCTCCACCGCCATGGCGATGTAGTATAAGGAGTTATAGATGCTGCCGAAGAGAGGCGACACCTGGGGATCATGCACACACAGACATACACACACACAAATACACAATTAGAAAACATTAACTGACATCATTACACGGCTCTTTAATGCTGTACAATGCTCCATTCACTTCAATGGGACTTTCCAACGTTCTACGGTCTGATAATTTTTAATAACGGACCGTTGCTAAGTTTCAGGGAGATATTCCACGATAATGACCGCCTCACCGAACGTTATCCCTTACATAGATCAGCTTCTGCATCAGATATTGCAAACAATAATATTGAAAACAGAACAATTCTAAATTACTATTTGCCCCCGAGAACTACAGACAAATTCTGAAAACAAAACAAATTATGTCTACTCATGTGAATAAGTGCAAAGCCAACAAACATTTCTTTTGGGGGGGAAATATGTTAATTTTGACTTCTCAACAAATTCTGGAGCTAGAACAAACTCTGGAGCACATTCCTCTGTTTCAATCTGTGTGTGTGTGTGTGTGTGTGTGTGTGTGTGTGTATTCATGTCCAGCACCTGCTCAGGTGGTGTTGAAGAGCGGATCTCACGCTTGGCCTGTGCTTCACGGAAGGCCTCATAGAAGTTCTGATCTTCTGAATCCTGCGTGATGGTGAGGACCCCATCATAGGCCCGCCTCAGTGTGCTGTCATTGGTCAGAGCTGGGTACTCCACATCCTTATAGGGCAGTGAGTAGAGCAGTGTGTCGTAGGGGATGAACACGTAGCCACGGTCCACCATCCGCATACGCAGGGCTGCAGTGAGAAGCCGTTTCTGTTCCTCTCCCCCAATCAGTGCAGAGTGCATACACATGATCACCACTGACAGAAGAGGGAGGGGAGAAGAAAAGACAAAGATGGAAAATATGTACAAAGTTGTGTTTGTTTCCCACTATTTTTGTGCAGCAAAATGAGATACAGCAAAAACCTAGAAGGTCTCTTGTCTCAGTGGAAACGGGAGAAAACCAGTTAGCGACCTTGGGCTTTGGTGGGTAAAGGCATTGTAAGCAACAAGGTTGCTAACAAGGTTAGCAGGGGGGTTAGGCAAACACACCCCTGGAGGGTTCACTGGGGAAGGACAACTGACAATGATGCAAAGAACAGAAAGAAACCCAACCAGAGGAAGAGATCTGAGGGATGAGGGTATCCCAGAGGTATGGAGTGCTGAAATTCCTTCACACAAAGGAGGTTCCTGTATGTGTGTGTAGGTTCCAGGTGTGTGTAGACTGAGTTAACTTTCACTACAGTGAATGTTTGGTGTAATTCAAGCGAAGCCCAGTAGCATGAGCCTGCTGACTGCACTAGATAGCAAGAGGAACCAAAGAATTTTGAACAACATAGTCTGAATGTGAACACAAAAGCCAAGTTTAGAAGTTTACATCATAGAGTCATTATGGCACCTCACACCTGACTGTCAGTTGCCTCTAACGTCATGAACATGCCTCTTATGACCTTCATGAACATGCCTCTTATGACCTTCATGAACATGCTTCTTAGAACCTTTCTTTAACCTTAACTTTCATGCCACCAGATCTCAAGACATGGGCGGTACACAACAAAAGGATACAGCAAATTGATTCAAATTCCTCTACGCAATCCCTCACCTTTGACCCCGTCTGTCTCCCTGACAGCGCTTAGGGCTCGCCGTGGGCCCTCGTCGTCCGCCTCCATGGTGGTCACCACGCTGACGGGCAAGCCGAGCGAGCGCAGGGCAGAGGCCAGCTCCTGACCCGTGGCCTCCCACAGATCAGTCTGGGCGCTGATCACGCCCACATGGGCCCATCGGAAGAAGCGGAGGACCTGGAAAAGCACGTGTGCCGAGAGCGGCAGGGGTCGGGAAAAGGTGGCGTAGGCGCTGCGCGGCCTCAAGGGCCCGTTGTACGTGTTGTCCTCATCGGCTGGTTCGTGCGTGGCGGGCTCTAAGCAGCCAGGGGAAAGAAGGCCCACGTGCCAGTTCTTGGTCAGCAGGGAGGCCGCTGAGCAGACGGCCGGGTTGAAGGGACCGTAGAAGGCGTGGCCGTAGCCCTTGAGCTCAGCGAAGCGGGCGAGGGCACGTGACGAGCGGCAGTCCTCGCTGACCAGTGCGTAGTCATACCAGTAGCCACGGTTGATGCGCGGGTCCTTGTTGATGCGTGCCATGGCCAGGCGAGCGGCTAGGTCAGGCAAGGCCTTGGCAAACATGGGGTCGCATGTCCAGGGCCCCACCAGGGCCACCTTAAAGGTCGTGCCCCACGCCTCTGCGGGCAAAAGCACCACTGTGGCCACCCACATCCATGCCCATAGCCAGCTGAACGTACTCCGCAGGATAGGGGCCTGAGGCGTGGGACAGGGGTCACCATCCATGGCTTGGGAGTGTGTGTGTAAACAAGAAGTGTGTCTTTTTGTCCGCCTCCAGCTGGTCTCCATAGCCATGCTGGCAGGACACCAGATGAGTGTGTGTGTGTGTGTGTGTGTGTGTGTGTGTGTGTGTGTGTGTGTGTGTGTGTGTGTGTGTGTGTGTGTGTGTACAGATATGGAGTTACAGGATATCTAGCCCAAATGATGGCACCATGGTCAGTCTGCAAAAAGAGAAACAAAACAAAATCATTAATCCATTCATCATTAGTAAATAGTTAGTCCATTAGTGTCCATTAGTTAGTCCATAAGCGTTGGCAGGCCAATGTCAGCTGTTCTGCCAACCAAGAAAACCCACTAACCTACCATGGCAAGTAAAACAGAATGGGGTGTATACCTTGATTCATTTATACCCAACAACATATGTCAAATTACTTCTCTTATCTGCTCAACTAAATCCTCAACATGCCTACTTGATCCTATTCCTACTCATCCTCTTAAGACCGACCGCTCTTTTCCTTCTGGCTGAGATGATGTCCCAACACCTTTTAAGACATCAGTCATCAAACCATCTATTAAAAATCATAACCTTGATGATGTTCTGGAATTTGTGGCTTCTTAAAATTCCTAAGAAGAATTATTAAAATTACTACAATTAATACAAAAAATTACTACACTTAACCCTGTCACTCATGAATGTTCCTTATTGTCTGTAAAGCACCGTGAGGCAATATATTTGGCACTAAAAATTGCGTGCAGAAATAGTTTGAAAGGCTACTGCCTTGTTCCGCATGATTGAGTTTGGTCTATCTATCAATGCCAGACTATACATTTGAATGTGATAGGATGGCATGCCAGGCTACTAATAAAATTTAATTGGGTAACACTTTATTTGAAGGTACCGTCATAAGACTGACATGACACTATCATTAACTATGACATGACATTGTAAAGAATCTGTCATAAACTTTATCAACCTGTCATGACTTCTGACATACCCTAACACTAACCCTAACCATGACAAATACGGGGTGACACTTTATGACAGAAGTCATGACAGGTGGATAAAGTTTATGACAGATTCATGACAACGTCATGTCATAGTTAATGACAGTGTCATGTCAGTCTTATGATGGTACCTTCAAATAAAGTGTAACCAATTGGATTGAAAAACAGAACTTGTATCTCTGAAAACTAATAAACTGGTCTGTAGGGGGGCCAGGAAATTATGCATGAACAGCAGACATCCGGGCTTTCAGATTTGGATTTTCCTTAGACACATTACTTTTGGGGGAAAAAGTTACAATTTTAAAGGAAGCATAAATATAGCCCACAGGCTGCCTTTAACATGAACTATTCTGTTGAACTATGAAATTGTTTGCCTGTATCAAAAAGACAAATGGCAGCCAGTGTTGCTATCTCGCTAGGTCAACTCAGAACAGTGCAACAAATAGTATTTCAGACAATAAGGTCATGTCATGTTATCATTTCTCTGAAAGAAAAGCATCACAACTGGAAAAAGATAAGACAAGCCAACCAACATAAAAAGCACAACACTACCATAACCACTACTGATACTAGTGCTACAACTACTACTCCTGATAATAATCATAATCAAAATAAAAATATAACAAATTTTAATTACTGTTCTTGACTCCTGGGACTAAGCCCAGGCATGGTATGTCCATATACTATTATCATCCAGATTTGAAAAGGCCAACATATTTTATGGAAGCCTGTTTAGTATTGATAATGCAAATGTTATGGGAGATCAATAGCACAGTACTGGAGACACATTTAGGAGTAAGCAGTATCATCACTTTTTTGATTAAAGGCTAAATGAACACCATCCTTTTTGGGCAGCAGATGCATGAAATGTGTTGCAGCTAAAATTGGAATGGTGTATTTTCCATGATGCTTTTTGTCATGCATACAAATCAAATGCAAGAAGGAAAACAATGCAAGAGAAAGAAATAAGCATGGACAGAATAATAGAAGCTGAATTTAGTTCAGTTCGACACAGTTGCGTTTAGGTCAGCTAAAACGAGGGGCTGACAAATGGATGTAGAAATGCAACACAAGGTAGGACAGGTCAGGCTGAGGTAAAGGATCTGGGAAGTATTCATAGCAGGCTCAGAAATCCATCACACTTACGGTAATGCACATGCGCAAGCAAACACACACACACACACACACACACACACACACACACACACACACACACACACACACACTAGGAGCAATCACACAGGTAGAGAGGCAGGCATCGTACTAATAGCTGCAGAGCAGTTAATAAGCTCCAACACAGATCCTTAACCATCAATAATCTTATTAAGAAAGAGAGCAAGGGGCAGAGGACTGGGAAGAGGAGGGGAGGGAGGGAGGGAGGGAGGGAGAGAGAGAGCAGCGTAATCTACACTTGAGCTGGAGATATTGGAGGCCCTCTGGTATGATGTTTACTGTATCCTGTCTTTTTTCTGTCTTCTCACTGTGTTTTCTGCCTTCACCTCTCTCTCTCTTTCTCTCTCTCTCTCCCTGGTCTCCACTCCACTCCTCATCCCTGGGGTCCAGAAAGAGAAACTCTGCTTTTAGCCTAATCCCCGCAAAGCCCATCTGTGCCTTAGATTAGCCATGATGAGTGGGGAGAGAAAAGCAGAGAAGGGAAGAGGGATGAGGAGACGTGTGAAATTAAAAATATGTAATTGCTGTACTATATAAATAAACTTCTTATGAATCACATGGCCACAAACAATGTGCTTCTGAGTGAAGGTGTTAGATGAAACACATGGATGACAGCAGGCATTAAGCAGCACATTCATATGGGATGGCAACATGATGGCTTATCTAAAGATGAGGACATGGAGTCAGCCAAATGTAGCCACACATCCACACCTCAAACCTCAGAACGGATGGGGTGTAGAGTCCATGAGCTCATACATACACCCCTTCTAATGAATATCATACATTTGCTTTTTTGACCCAGAGGGACTTCCAAATGTGAAGCTCTAGACCTCCAGATGTCTAGTCTGACTGACTTGATGATCTTGCACTTTTCTCTACCCACTCTGCAGGTCACTTAAAGTATCCAGAATAAGACATCTCTGAATGCATGAAAATTTAACATGACACAGCACAAACAAACACAGCACAAATAAATGAAATACCACATACAGTACATCCATTCACAACACTGAAAAGCTTGGTCTTCTCTTCTCAAATGGACCATCGCTAATTATGAAAGTCTGCCCCTTCCTCCAAACACCTGAAATACTCTCTATATAAAAAAAGCCCAACATACTTGCACAACTGTTACAGCTACAGAAAAACAGTTAAGTAAATAAAGAAACACCAGAGAACAAAGAAAGTTGGCATTACAGGAACTAAATGAAGAACTGAAGGAACTTTCTCACCTGGAACAGGATCAACTCTCTGCAACATGACAAACTCCTCCAACTGTGCCCAGTGTGCAGACAGCAGAGCTTTACACTTTCTGAGAAGATCACATCCCAGGGCTGGAATATTCCTAAAGAATCTTCAGACCAGAACAAAGTAGAATGAAAAGCTAAGAATAATATTTACTGGCAGACCCCCGTAGTCCCTTCATAACAGAGGTGCTCTTCTCCTGATAAAGTCTCTGGCCCCAGGTGGAGCAGTAATCCAGAATAAAGGTTGGGCAGAGGAGGTAAAAAAGTCATAGTCCAGCCATACAGTCCTTGAGGTGCCTGAGGAAGTGGAATGGATGCCTGCCTAAGGGTCCCTGTGTCACTCTGAGCAACCTGAACAGCTTTAGTGCAAAGATCAGGATCAAGGGTTCAAGCTTCTCACCTCAATGGCATTAGAGAGGGAGAGAAGGAAGGGATGGGAGAGGTAGAGGGAGGGAGCATGAGTGAGCGAGACGGAGAGAAAGCAAGAGCAAGATATAGATAGAGGCCATTAGAAGTCATTCATCCATGGCCATTGGAACAGCGTGAGCAATATCCCCCTGGTCTTGGGTACAGAAAAGTAAGATCTGAACAACTGAGAAGGGGACTGAAACAGAAGTGGAGAGATGCATGTATTTTCAATCATGGTACTTTAGAGATGTATGTTTTGAGGTCAGACATTATTTTAACCTCTTGAAGAAAGAAGCCAATAATATGGCTCCAATAATAAAGCATGTTAAAGGGGCTTATTAGGGAATTATTTTGGTGAATTCCTTGCAAATTGACTTGGAGGGTTTTGCATCTGAATAATTTACAGGCCCATATTCTCCTATTATTCTATAGCTTAAAAAAGTATAGCCTTTGTTGTCTTTTAAATGACTGCATTTTAAATTAGACCCATCTCCACTAATACTAAATTATGCATATTTCAATAAAACAAACATGACAACCCATGACATTAAAAGAAGAATCAAATAGTTTAAATGAAAGCTCCCCGATCTGAAAAACCAGCAGCTTTCATCCTCATCTGTTCACTCTCTCAATTCACCTTCAACCTTTTCACTTATTCACCCCTATTTTTCTCTTCATTTTCCCATCTCCATTACTTTGCTTTCTCAACCTTCTCATTCTCTTATTCACTCCATTTCTGCTCCCTCTGAATGTCTTCTGCTGTGTGTGTGCTTGTGTGTGTCTGTACAACACTACCACTAGTTCAGATTGGTGGCTAAGTTCAAAGGCTGCTATATATTGGTTCAGAGGTCCAGGGAGCTGCTGATCTGTGGTCTGTGGCTTGGCTTTCTTCTGCACCTCCACTGTTCTACAGATGGTCCTTAATATGCTTGCCCTATTCAGCACCACCATGCTGGGTGCTGCTTATGCAAATGTAAACAAAGCAAAAAGTAACAAAACGTGTTGCAGTATTGGGTGAGCCCCATCTCCAAAGATAACAACACCCCAAGAAGACCAGTTTGTGTTGTTGTTAGTGCCAATAAATATCAAACTTCAATCATCCAATCCGCCAAAAGAGTCAATGTCAAAATAAGGCAGAGAAGATGTGGCACATTTTCCATGGTTACAACCCACATCCTGAGCTCTACAGCTCATCCCCCAAATGCCTGTTTCATCCAAATGGGACACCATTACAAACTAAACAGGCTTTTGAACAGTATACACATTTTTGACAACAAATATTAGTCACAGAGAAATACTGTACTCACATCACATACAGATTTCTGTAGTTAGGTACCCTTAAGTTCATCAACAGGACTATTTTCTGTTGTTTTTATCTGTTTTTATTTGAAGCACCTTGAGGAGTCATTTATGTTTTGGTCAGTAGGCCTATCCTATATACGGCTGTTCTCCTGGTGCTGCGGTTAACAGCAAAATTATATATTTAAATAATTTGAAAACACTTCATCAGTGCAAATCAGATTGGATTGTTTTGGTTTGATTTGTATTTACCTGATAATAAAACAGAAAATATGGTAAACGTTACACAATTCCACTACAAAAAACACACTGCACTTAATGTTTTTTTTAAAAAAAAGCCATCATTTATTAAAAGTTTGAACACTTCATTTCTAAACACTGGAAGGTCTAAAGTCGATTTCTAGGTTTTATGGTCAGTTTTGTTATTAATGTGATTTGTCTCAAACAATGCATGTTAAAAAATCAGCAAGTTGTACCATATCAACGCACACACACACACGCACACACACACACACACACACGCACACACACATACGGTCATCTCCATGCTGTGACCTTTGCCGATCCTGTCCGGCCTGGTCCAGCCTTGCGCCCGCGGGTGGCCATGCTAGGTGGTGGTCGGCGCTGGGACTGGGCAGAGACTACTCGGGGCTGTGGGGTTTCCTCAGCATCCTGCTTGCACACAAGCACACAGAGACCTTAACCAGCAGTAGGACTCACATCACAGCCCCTTCATGCCCTACATTGGGCTTCTGCTTCTGCTGTTCCACACTCATGAAAACAGATATTTATAGATTTACAGCAGAGTGAGATGTGGAGACAAGTCTGTGACTGACTCTTTACATTATCTCAATAAACTGCTGACTGGTAATAATCAGGTAACTGTTTCTGTTCTGAAGAGTGCATTTCAGAAATTTAATAGTAACAAAAATAATAATTTTAATCTATTCCTGAACGTCTCCGTACTTAAAACTTAAAACTACTAAAAAGAACTCTCTCGTTGTTAGTTGTTAGTTTCTAATAGTTTCTAACTTGTATAAGAGCTCTAGGTGCTGCCTGGGCTGCTCTATCTATAGCTGTGCTATGAGAGATCCTGCGGCGTGCTGCTGGGCTGCTGCAGACTCCATTAAGAGTTTGATCCTGCACTGTCCTCACCTCACTCCTCTCCAGCGCGCTAAGCTTCTGCTCCAGGTTACTTTGGACAGCAGCCATGTTCTTCTCGTACTCGCTCCTGGCACCATGGACACAGCGCACCAAAATAAACACACACACACACACACACACAAAGATAAATACAGACATAAACAAACAAAGCAAGTCAGTAAAATTCACTCACAATGGTTCACAAACTTGGACAACTGAGGAGCACGCACACGCACACGCACACACACACACCTGAGAAGGTTGTTGTAGAGCTGTTGGATGTGCTGCATGGTCTGGCTGTTGGCATGAGGTTGTGTGAGCAGCTTGCTGAGTGTGTGTGCGTGTGTGTGCGGGGCTCCCACGGGCCCCCCAGTACTCTGAGACAGCTCGGCCCCCTGAGTGTCCAGGACGGGATCCCCAGGAGAACAGTCCAACAGCTGAGAAGAGACACAAGGCACAAGTTAGACTGAGTCAGCATGCATAGTTTGGGACTGCTGTTGGTGGGCCTATACAAGTTCTACCATTCATGCAGAAGCCTAAAAAAGGTCTCAGGGTGCTTTTTCCAGACTTTTTCAAAACTGATATTTTTTCCCCCCCAAGACCTTGACTTTATATACTTTTACACTTGTGTGCCCACTGCCTACTTTATTGGTTGGATATCGTTCCAGTAGGCTATACATAGTAGGTACAGTACGATACGTATCCTATACAGTATGTGACCGGTTAACAAAATCATTTGTTTTATACCTTTTCCATACTTTATTAAGACTTTCACACAAAATCCAAGACTTTTCAAGGTCTGGAAAAATTCAAATTTCCATTTTTTCCTTTTTAAGACTTGCGCAAGCACCCTGGGTCTGTACAAGCCATACTTTGTTTGATACCTAGGCTAGCCACTCCTACTGTGGAAATGTACAGTTTTCCAGTGCAGTAGAACTCCTTGTGTAGAAACATATTTAGAAAATATGCCCTTTGCCCAGTGGAAATCCATGCCCTGTGCAGTCTCACCTTGTTGATATAGAACTGGAGCTCGCTCTGTCTCTCCAGGCTCAGTGATGCCGATGACGATCCCTCCATGTTTTTGGCCTTTAGGGGTGGGTTGTGATATTTAACTGATGGACCTTTTTCCAAATCACTGCTGTACACCTCTGAGCTGAAGCTACTGTGATTGGCTAGCCGCTCAGGGGAGGACGAGCTAACCTCCGTCTGGCTGGGACTGTGGCTGCGGACATGGAGGCGTTTGATGGAGCTCTGGTGGGCGCTGGGGGCGCTGAGATGCTCAGGAGGCTGATAGGGCCTGGAGCTTCGCTTACTGATCTGGTCCTGGACTGCACACTCCTGGCTGGACACTTGAGACTTGTGGCTAGCACTATGAGAGGGCCTCACCCCCATGCTCTCTGCCCTAGCCACGTCCTGGAACTGGCCTGAGCTCTGGAGATGACTCAACAGCTGGGCCTGACTGGGGCCTGGGAGCTGCGTGGAACTGTGGCCTTGCTGGCTGGAGTTCTGGAACTGACTGGAGGTGTGAACCTGGTTTGATTTCTGGAATTGATTTGAGGTGTGAAGCTGGTTTGAATTCAGGAACTCATTTGCTGTATGTAACTGTCTTAAGCTTTTGAACTGGTAAGGGGTCTGGAGAGGGTCTGGGTGGGACATCTGGCTTGTGTTGTGAGTGTGAGTGTGACTCTTGTTGTGCATTTGACTTTGCCGCTCCTGCTGCTTCCGCCAGTCACCTGCTCCTTTGCTCCTGTCGTTTATCTCTCTCTCTGCACCATCTGCTCTGTCCTGTCCTCCTTTCACTCTCCTCCCGCAATCCCCTTCTCCAATTGCCACTTTCTCCCACAACTCCAAATCACAGTTGCCAAGTGCTGTAAACACACACACACACACACACACACACACACACACACACACACACACATTGAAAACAATGCATCTGTCGAAAAATAGCTAGTCCTCATAACTAGAGATTAACTTCAGTGTAGAGTCCGGTAATTCTAGTAGTCATAGACCTGCAGAAAATATCAGCCTAATGAGGAAACAAGAATAGCAATCAGTTCACTTGTCCCTCCTTAAAACAGAGAACTAGGGCAGGAATGTTACCTGGCCACTTGGCTTTCAGCACGAGTGTCTATTTAAAGCTAGAACTGCAACAGACTTACAGATCAGCCTGGGACAAAGTATATTTAGACAGTTAGAGATTACGGCAGCCTCTAATAAGCTTCTTGCCTCATTAACACACACACATACACACACACACACACACACACACACACACACACGTACGTAAACACACACACACACACACACACCAAGTCCAAGTAGTGTGTGAATATATCATGAATCCTTCTAATTCCAAATGAATAACTGTCCCAGTTAAGGAGGGGAGTGAGACATACTGTATGCATTTCCATGGAGTGTCACACTGACTGTGGTTTGTTGAGCTATGATTGACACCTGGGATCCTGTGTTATGGCTCTAAGTATCCGCTGAGAGGATCAGACTGTGAGCAGATCAGAAGGGACTTCAGCGCTCACTCCTACAATGCTGCACATGCGCACTAACACTAAATCACACTCAAGCCAAACTAACTGGCACCAGTGGGGAGAGTTTGGGTTTGACAAACTCTCCCCACAAAGCGAAGGGAGTTTTTCCTTGCCCCTGTTTCTCATGGATGCTTCCTGTCCTGTGTAAAGCGCCGCGAGACAATGTACTGTATTTGAGCGCTCTACAAATAAAATTGAATTGAATTGAATAGAATGCATTTGACAGCTCAGAGATGGTAGAATAAAGTGTGGGATTGGCTTTCACTTGGACTACTACAGTAAAAGTGCCAAAGCACATCAGTGAGTGGATCTTGAAATGAGGACAATGGAAAAGAACAATACCGTGCCAGTACCATACATGCTATGCATCTTCATATGAGTGTATGAGTGTGTGTGTGTGTGTGTGTGTGTGTGTGTGTGTGTGTGTGTGTGTTTGTGTGTAAGAGTAACCTGTAAGGCCAGTCTCATCCAGCTGTGGTTCCAGGGGAGTGAAAATGTGACTGTGGTTACACAGGGTGTTGTCAGGCTCCCCTCCTCCTCCTCCTCCTCCTGTCTCCCTCTCTCCTCTGCTCCCTCCATCCCTCTCTCGGGAAAGATGGAGCACTACTGCCTGGGGCACTAGGGGGTGGAGAGGAGAAGTTGTGACATTTTACAGGTGTTGGAATTATTAACTAACAACAATGTTTGTCATAGAAAAGAAGTTGTGCGTTATAATCAGCAACCTTACACAGCATTGATGGAATTATCCAGAGTGAGAAAACACATAGCCATGATTTGCTGTCTATAGCCATCAGAATGGCACAATATCGCGCAACACGGACAAACATGGCAAAGCGGCAGCTAATGGTAACAGATGCAGGCATATAAAAACGAAACCTAATTGATTTTATATGCCTGCATCTGTTAACATTGGATGTTACTCTGGTCTGCATTGCACGAAAGTCGGTCATTGTCATAGCTACAGTATCAGCAGCACTTAGCAATGTGAGACAACAGAGCTATAGGCTGATTCACTCCGGATAAGACCTCATCAGCTGTTCCAGCTCCCTTGCATAGAGTGTTCTACATTTACCAAGAACTACTACATTAACAGCTACATCCTAGTACAACTGAAGTTTGAAAAAGTACAATGGAAGTTGTGGGACAATGTTTTGGAATTATTATGAAGCTCAGCCAAACCATGGAGAAATAGCAGTCCATCACTTATAGTAACTACTGACTGTACAGTACATTCTCTCCATGACCTCTGGCAAGCTGGGTTTCCCCTTAAGCTGGTTCTTCCTTCAATAATTGCCACTAGGGACTTTTTCCTTGCCCCTGTTGCTCTGCTCCTTGTTAATGACTGTATAAAGCCAGGAGACAATTCTATTGTAACTAATGACGTATAAATATAATTGCATTGAACTGAAGTACTGTATCATTTTTCACTTGAGCATCTCACATAGGTTTCAATTTATTCTTATGTTCCATATGAACATTATGTACATGCAGTTTAGAAGTAATATAACTAACAGCGTAGCTTGATCATTCACCTACTGACTGTATGTGCAGGTGTGTGTTTGTGGAAGTACCTGTTGAATGTGTTTGTGCAGGTGTGTGTTTGTGGAAGTACCTGTTGAATGTGTTTGTGCAGGTGTGTGTTTGTGGAAGTACCTGTTGAATGTGTATGTGCAGGTGTGTGTTTGTGGAAGTACCTGTTGAATGTGTTTGTGCAGGTGTGTGTTTGTGGAAGTACCTGTTGAATGTGTGCTATCAGTGTGGATTTGCTTCCCGCTTGTTTTTTTTGCTTCTACTGGAGACGAATGAAGCCCAAACCCTTCCCACAGAGACTGAGGTGAGAAGGGGCCCTCCAGCTGAACACACACACACACACACACACACACACACACACACACACACACAGTGTAAGTAAGTGTCAATCTAAGATCCAACAAAAAACCCACAACAGCAATGAAAAAGTTCAAGTGGTTAACAGTTTGTAAAGAGGGTCAGCAGAGCATTAGAGACATGGCCATAAGCAATAAGCAGTCCATCAGTAATGAGGCTTTATCCTAAGCTCAAGCTGCTTCTTCATACCTGATCTTGATTGGACAGCAGCCTCAAAGCCTCGGTCCAATGGGAGCGCATCATGGCCTGGAGGCGGGACACCAGCTCTTCTCTGTGATGCTCCAACCGTCGCTTGCAGCTGGCCATGGACACCAGCTCTTCCTGCATGCTGGATAGTCTGTGTGCACAGCCCATAACACAAGTGTCACACACAGACACACACACACACACAGACACACACACACACACACACACACTTCATTTATAAGATGGATCAGTGAATCAAGTCAATAATCTCTTCAGTCCCTTTCCATTTCCTGCAGACTATTCAGCATGTCAATCTAAATTCAAATTTTGTTCGTTAAACTCTGGGCAGCAAACACATCTTTCCTGTAAACAATATTTTTAAGTGCAGTTCAACTTAATTGAAGTTTAATTGAAGTTTCTGGCAATTCTGTTGTCTTTGGCTGTGTATTGAAGTGAAGTATTGAGTTAATTGAAATGTGATGGTCTGAAGATGAATCCCATAAATGGATATAAATCTCTCTCTCTCTCTCTCTCTCTCTCTCTCTCTCTCTCTCTCTACAACAAAAAACAACAACATTTCAGATGTAGATTTGTGTCAAAACACAAAGCCTTGAAGTAACAGACATGGACACAAACAAAGCCGACTCACTTGCTGTCATACTGTTGTGTGAGTGTGTGCATCTTCTCCTCCCGCTCCTGCAGCTGGGATCTGAACTGCGCCTGCTGGGACACCATCTCCCTCTCATGCCGAGAGCTCAGGTCCACAAGCTGCTTCCTACACACACACACACACACACACACACACACACACACACACAAATAAAAGCATGTAAAACCTACAGTTTTTTGTAGTCCACTGGATGTTTACATTTATATATTCCTCCGTTGTCTTTTTGGTCATGTTCAAGGGTGTGTGTGTGTGTACCTGTGTTGTTCTCGTAGTTTGGAGGTGCTGGTTGCGTGTTCCTCTTGGATGTGCGCAAGTCTCTCAGTAACCTGTTGCTCCACTGACAGCTTCAGTTCCACCTCCAACTGAGAGCGCTCGGCTTCAAAACGAGCCTAAAACAAACACACACACACACACACACACACACACACACTTTAAAAAACGTTATTTCGACACTTAGAAGGTTTAAAGGGTGGACCTCATAGAAGGTTTGAGATGGCAAGTGAGAAGAATAGGCAAACACAACAATGCTGCTGTGCTGGGGTTCTGGTGCACTACCTGGTCCAAAGCTCTGTCCACTCTGGCAGCATCTCTCTCCCTCCTCATCTCCTCCAGCTGCTCCTGCTCCTCCTTCAGCCCACAGCGCAGCTCCTCACAGCTCTGCTGGGCCTGCTCACAGCTCAGCTACACACACACACACACACACACAGTAATTTGTCTAAACATTTGCCAAATATACAAATATATGCATATTTCATATTCATAATCACAATATCATGTGTTTGCTTATACCTGTGTAGGAATGCACCTTTATCAGGACTTAGTATACTTAGTAGACTTACATGTACTGTAGTAGGAGTATCTGGATGTCTGCATGTACTGTACATCTACACAGACTGGGAGTTTGTGTTTCTACTTAGATGTATTATATGAGGCTATACTGTACTATGTATGTGAGGAAGTTTGCATTTCTCTGTAACGGGCAAGTGAGCATTACCCTCTCCGTCTCCAGCTCCCGCACTTGCTGGCTGAGCTGCTCTTGTAGTTCCCTCTCTCTGCGTGCGCTCTGCAGCTTCTGCTGCTCCAGCTGGGCCTGAGCCGCCTGGGCCTGGAGCTGGAGCCTCTCCACCTCCGACCTCACTTCCTCCCCCTCAGCCCGCACACGCCCACACTCCTCCTGCAGCTCAGCCATGGAGCCACGCACCTCCACAAGCTGCCTCTCCTGTGGGCCGGTGGACACACACACACACACACACACACACACACAATTTCAATTATTCAAAATGATACATGTATTGGATTTCTAAATAAAACATTCTCTACAAAATATTCTATGGACACTTAGTGGTTTTAAGCTTGCATTTAGAAAATTTTATGTGAGTGTGCGCACTTGTTTTAGTATCCCTGATTTCCAGCCATTTCGATTAACAGACTGTTGTGATGAACAATTCTGGGTCAACAACCCGGGACAGGTGAGAACATTAAACTGCTGTCAGTTGTCTTGTTGAAAACTGTTTTTTACTTTGGAGAAGATACAGTATCACCGGCCTACATGGTACCATAATTGTCTGTGTTTAGAGGAAATGCTATAGAAAGTCACAGCAACAGTAAGATAGCGATCAAAACATACTGGTTTGTTGATGTAGAAAGATGAGCCATGAGCAGGTGTGATAAAAGTACAACCTGACTGTTTACATGATTGTTCAGTGAAATAAACCACTCCTTTGGGTGTTTGAATCAGATCTGAAATTCCTCACCCGATGATAATGGGTGATTTCATTCAGATTGAGCTCCATGTACACAAGGCTTTTGTGTGAAATGACTGGATGTCCAGGCAGAGTGTGCATTACCAGTTGTTGGTTGGACTTTTCCAGCTCCTCTTTGATCTTTTGTTCTTTATCTAGTGCCTCTGCTGCCTGGGAGAGACACTGCTCAAACTCACTCAGCGTCTGAAATACACATGATCAATACACACACAATAGACAAAGAATGCGCTTTACACACAAGTCTTGTTTCAAACAGGTCTAAGCTCATGTGTTCAGTATCACGTCAGAAAGACACAAACTCAGAATCTCTAGAGATGTCACTACAGTAAATTAGAATCACCACTGATACATTGCTTCAGCAAAGATGATTCACTTTTCTATTGTTCATTTGAATGGAGAACAGCTAATTTAGATGACTATTTACAGTAGGCCACAAATGCATACATGAGTATATGTGTGTGAATAAGGTGAGTGGTGTGTGTGTGTGTGTTGGGGGGGGGGGGGTTACCTCCTGCTGTTTGGCTTGTGCTCTCTCGGCCACTTCCTTCTCCTCCTGAAGTCTCTTAAGCCCCTCACTTTTGTCCTGCTCATGCCGTCGCCAACCCTCCACCACCTTTGCCAACGTCTGAGAGAGAGAGAGAGAGACATCATGAAAAGAATAAAAATGTGTAACGTAACAGTCTGACCTACATGTTCTGTAAACCAGTTCCTTTCAGTTACTTTATACGGTAACTCCAGTATAAAAACATCTAAACACCACATCACAACTGCACATTTTATTACCTCCGCCAAGGAGGTTATGTTTTCGGTCGCGTTGGTTTGTCTGTCTGTTTGTCTGTCTGTCAGCAGGATAACTCGAAAAGAACTGCACGGATTTGGATCAAATTTTCGGACAATGTGTATATTGGGACAAGCAAAAACTGATTCGACTTTTCTAGTCTCATAATACATCTGTATCCATGTGTGTGTATGTGTGTGTGTGTGTGTGTGTGTGTGTGTGCACAACCTTGTCTAACTGCTCAATCATGATGTCCTTCTTCCTGTCGGCTGAGATGGCCAGGGCAAGCTGTTGCTGCAGGGCTAGAGTTCTGTTCTGCAGAGACAACAGCTGCTGCTCACAGTGCTGGGGGAGGGAAGGAGGGCAGAGAGATGGATAGACAGACAGACAGAATGGAGGAGAGAGAAAGACAAACGGATAGGGACAGAAAACTTGGGGAAATCTGTGTACACTGTTAAGCAAAGTCTATGATTGAGTCTTTGGAAGCCAGTATATTTATATTAATTAAATAAATAAATAATTCTATTGATTAAAAAAAAATAGGATCTATCATCTATGATAAAAGGCTGCTTCTAAAAAAGGTGGTAAATGTGCAAGCACCTGTAACTAATTAGGTCCAATATAGCTCCTAACTTCAGTTATCTGACAGGATTACTGTGTTGTGCAGCAATACCCAAACTTAAATTCTGATTCTTAAGTTCTGACTTGTCTTGGAGAAAACACATGAGTCATGCATGCACTGTTGTATTTTAAAACATAAATATAATCATGATACAGTGGCTGTTTTCATCCAAGCAGCCATGTCTTGAAAGGACCAAAGAAAATTATATAACCTAAAAATAAAATAAAATAAACAAAGTAGTATTGGAGTTTGACATGAATTCCACTGAAATCTTATATCTCTGCCACCAGACTATGCACATACTGTGGTCTTGTTGTGAAATCATTTTGCGCTGTAGGGCTTTAACAGCAATAAAGCACACAGCTCTCCCATCTGAAACAGTTCCAGATCGCTGTTCTAGATCATTAATTGTGATCTGATTAAGAAGTTAAACAGTTAAACATCCCTCCCACACACCAGAGATTAAGCAGGGAAGTAGCAAGTAGAGAGTTCATCAGGACACAGAACACTTTTGTAATAGCAAAAGGTATTTAAAAAAAAAAAAACACTTCTGTACCACTTTATAATAACCGTCTTCTATAAATAGTTATTAAATAGCTTGTTAACATCAGTTAGGAGTTACTTTGAAAGTTAGTGGTTTCATTCAGTAAGATGATTTAATTTCATAAAATTTTTCCATTTTATCATTTAGCCATAACAAACTATAAACTAACTCTTAAGTTACTAACTAATTAACTATGCTGTAAAATTCCTATTAGTTACCTTTACATAACTGTTATCTATTAACAGTTAAATAACTACTTAGTGATGTTAATAAGTCATTTAATAACCATATAGAAGCCGGTTATTATAAAGTGCTATCAACATTTCTTGTCATCTGTCCATTCCTCACTGGCCTCTCTCATCCCTATACACACACACATAAAAACACTCTCACAGTTGAACTGTGCCCCTAATTGTCACCATCTAGACTTTGACAGACTGATGGGAAGTGTTTTGGTGCAAGCCAACACTATGTGCTGAAGCTGCAGAGTAGTGACAGCAATGCTGATGAAGCAAATCAGGTGCCACTGTTTGGCCAGATGGCATCCTACCTGGCCAACTGCTCCACAAATGATTTAGGGTGTGTGGGTGTGTGTGTGTGTGTGTGTGTGTGTGTGTGTGAGGCCAATAGAGCCATTACCTCGTTTTCTTTAATGTCATTAGAGTAAGGATTTGGCAGGGTGAAATGTGCCTCTGTCCTGAATCATGGCACACAGACATAGACACTCTAGGGCCAAAAAGCTTAGGAGTGGCTATTTCTATCTGAGCAGTAAGCTAATAATCCTTCTCACTCTTAGCCAGATCTTATGTATACTTTGTGTGTGTGTGTGTGTGTGTGTGTGTGTGTGTGTGTGTGTGTTTAGAAACTAGGTGAGGACACTCATTAGATGCTTAATAATTACAGAAGACATACATATTTAGACCAACTAGCCAAAGACAGGCTTGAGCTACATCAGCTCGACTTAAATTAGAAAGGGCAGAGTGTATGTGTGCGTCTCAAAGTCTAAATCAGTGAATGAGATTGTAGCTGCATGGCTACGTACACATTTCTGACTGTTATTATCTGACTGTTTCCCTGGTCAATAATGGCTCAGTGGAATGTCAGCAATATGTTTCTGATGATCCTCAAACGTGGTATTGATTCGTTTGGGCAGGTAGTAGAAGTAAATGGCAGTACCTTTCGACGCGTTCGTTCGCGCTCTAAACTCTCCTTGAGCACCTGCGTCTCTCCCGATGACAGAGGCAGAGTGTGTTCTGAGTGCAAGCGGCTGTAGCGAGGGAAGAGTTCCTCTAAGCCAGACATGGGGAGAGAAGGGGAGACAGAGGGGAACAGAGGAGCACTACGAGAGAAAGAGAGAGACAGGGAGACAGGAGGGGTAGGAAGACAGGGAGGAGGAGGGAGAAGGAGAGAAATATCTACTTTGGTTTTGTTTGTTTTTTTCGCTCCTTGACAAAATTCATATATAGTATTATGCTTGAATTATGCTTTGTAAGTGTATTTTTTGCTTGCTTATGTGCGTGTGTATGTTTGTGTGTATGTAAACCAATTTATTACATAGTATTATGCTTGAATTATGCTTTGTAACTGTATGTGATACTTGCTTATGTGCATGTATGTGCATGTGTGTGTTTGTGTGTATGTAAAAACAAATTACCATTCTATGTTTGAATTACACTGTGTAAGTGTATGAGATGTGTGCGTTTGTGTGTGTGTGTGTGTGTGTGTGTGTGTGTGTGTGTGTGTGTGTGTGTGTGTGTATGTAAAAACAAATGACCATACTATGCTTGAATTATGCTGTGTAAGTGTATGAGATGTTTGCATGTGTATGTGTATGTGTATGTGTGTGTGTGTGTGTGTGTGTGTGTGTGTGTGTGTGTGTGTGTTTTACTTTAGCAGGTGAGATGTTGCTTCACTGCCAAAGGAGTCATCCTGAAGCTGCGGACTGAGCTGTGGTGCCTCTGTGTGAAAAAGGGGAGAGGTTAATTCCCATAGGAAACTAAGGAGATGGGACTAAGTGTAAGAGGAGGAGGGATGTTTTCAGTCTCAATAGTGATCATGTAAACAATGTGTTATATGCAGCCCTCTACTGGTCAACTGTGGTTTTACACAGCCATACAAAGATGCTTAAGTGTTTGCTTCGCCAAGGAGGTAATGTTTTTACTAGCGCTGGTTTGTTTGTTTGTCTGCCTTGGTAAAGGTCTGCACTCTCAAGAGTGCTTTACTAATTTGAAGAGTATTTATTCGGCTCAGTCAATACATGAGCCATTCATTCCAAATCTAATGAATTGGTCTGATATATGATGGATACATGCCTGCTGACTGACAGTGTTTTCACCCATTTTGAACAGCAGTTTCCCATCAGGCATACAACTCTGATACAACTGTACTTAAGACTTTTTTAAACAAAAAACTTTACTGTTGCATCACATCAACTTAGGAGATATACAGTAGCTATATTGTCGATATTTAGGGTTCATTCACAAAATAGTCCTGAAACCTATGCCAATGTGGATTATGGGACCAGTCTGATAGCAGGCCTAGATGTGTTCACTCACCCTGTCTCTCCGCTGGTCTTGTTTTGAGGATTGTATGTAGGTGACTCCTCAGTCTTTCCATGTCCTCAATGTGTCGCCGCCCACTCTATACACACAAGTTCAAGTATTTCAGATAGATAGATTCAGTTCATGACCATAGATAACACTAGTATTACAACAATGTTAAGAAAACAGACAAAGCATATCAGACAAACTGTAGCTCCCAACCTGGGTTGGGTGTTTTAAATCAACGTTTGGAAGGTTGGAAGCAAGGTTTTGTTTTGTTCCAGAACATTGCAGATAAGATAGGGGTGGGAATCTAGGCTAGAACTGAAAATAGACCTGCTGTTTTTCTCAAATGGATTCAGTCACCAACAACACAAAGGAGAGGGAATCCTCTCACCTGTAAACTATTGCTATGGCTGAGACTTGTCTTGAGATTGGCGCTCATGTCCTCCACCATCTGGCCCACCTCGAACTCCGTCCCCAAAGATGCATGTGTGTTTGCATGTCCAGCTATCTCAGAGGAGAGGCTCATGCTCAGAGTAGACTCCCCCTCTTCCTCCTCCTCCTCGGAGTGCTCTGGCCTCTTACAGTCAAATGGGGGAGTGGTGTCTAACCAGCTCATCTGAGACACATCCGGAGAGGCAGAGGAGAGCTTAAACGACACCTGTCTGAAAGTAAAAGTGAGAGCAGGGTAAGCAACACATGGATGCATTCTAAAAGAGAGAACCAAATACTGTATTGTTAAGTGGGATAGTAGGCCTCGCACCAAACATCTTTCATGACCATCTCAAGTTCGAGCTGAGGCAATCAACATGCAGAATTATGAATAATGACCGTCAGGTGAGTTTGAGAGCCCACACGTACCTAGGCTTGATGGAGAGCTCAGAGAGTGAGCGTGCGACTCCTTGTCCAGAAAGCCCTTGCTCCTTGCTATGCTGCAAGGAGGAATAGAGGCGGGCAGTGACCTGGCGTGAGGATGCCAGTGCAGAGAGGGGAGAGGAGGGCCAGGAATGAGCGAGGGAGGAGGAGGAGGGCAAGGAGAGGAGAGGCTGAGGCTTGGAGTGAGCATGTGAAGGGGACGCAGGAGGAGAGGAAGGCAAGGGCTCAATGTCACTCAGAAGGTCTTCCACTCCTTCTGTTGACATCTCGGAACAACAGGTGTCAGCAGCAGCACCTTCTCATACACAAACACAGACACACCATTAGAGGAAGGTAGTTTTGTGTTCTCTCCAAATTACTTTGTGCTTTTAATTCCCTTTCATGATAATGACTTGTCAAAATCTAAAATCATCCCACTTAAAACTTCTCAATTACAAGGTGCATGTCTACTATTTGGACGCTAGTAACGTTACTTGGTTGCAGATTGTAAGCAAACATTAACGTCAGATAAGCGATGTTTCTACAGCTAGCTATATGCCTATCCATTTTTTGACTAAAGAAAGCCAAGTTCAGGAGCACAGCTAACGTCAATTTGAACGTTAGGCCTGATAAGTTTGAAAGTTGTATGCTGTTTAGCAGTAGTCGCTAGCGTGGAGTCCAGTATCGATAACTTTGCAGGCTAGCGTAAGTTAGCTTACAGTTACAAAAAAAAAATGCCCAATCCAACTTTTCATATATCCTTCAGAGTCAATACGTGTACACATCAGCAATGGCTTACATAAGATTAATATTTTCTTACCAAAACACAGATTGGACGGCCACCACAAAAGTTTATTTCAACCAAAGCTACTTTGTTTACCCGTGAGGCAAAAGACGTTTGAAGACTCCCGGTCCCAACCGCGACATAGCAACACCGTCGTACGTCATCAAGAAGGGACGGGATAGTTAGACAAAAAGCCGAAGGTTGCAAAGGGCCAAAGAGCAATTGTAAAAATAATAATTATATCTTTTTTGAGGCAAGGGTATAAAATATGTTGCTTTCATTGGCAAAACACATCTGTAGACATCTAGATTATTTTATTTATCTAAACGAAGAATGCAAATGAATCAAGAAAGGAAATAGTCTGAGATTGGTAAGAGAAAACTGTTCCCCCAAAGAATATTGTAAGTGGCATCCATGACCCCAAATCTCAAAACTGCAATATGCAAACCTGTCTGTCATGAGGCACAGTAAGGTCTGCTGATGCTACAAGTCAAGGCCTTGCACATAACTGTCCCTGGACTTTGTTTTGCTAGAAAAACAAAGCCATGGATGTCTTATATATTAGTTCACTCAGAGTTAACATGAACAGCTTTGTTGTCAAACCACCTTCTTGGAACAAGTCTTCCACTTAACAGGCTGCATAAGATGACAATATTTAACATCTGGAATTTGCAAACATTTGGATGAGTATTGAGACAAGGGAGGACGACACACAAAAAAAGAATGAAGTCTTGCAACAAATTACATCCTGAAATGAAGTGCATTACTTGGGACACCATCCTACTGTTTGGAAGTAGTCACTGCCCTTACGCAAGTTATTTGTCCATATGCTGTGGTGTTCTGTAATGGACCCAAAGGCTCAAGTGACATGAAAAGCAAGCCAATATCACTGTAATCTAAGTGTAATGGACACAACTGAGATGTGCACCTTTAGAAGCCATGTACATCACATTCAATTCTCCGGATATAGATGAAGATAAAGAAGACTTTATGATGCACCAAACTGTCAATACTGACAAATAAGGATAGTGAATTGCATGTAGGTATCAATGTCATCTTAACTCATGTCAGTGATTAAAAAAAGACTAACAAAAGTTAATCAAGGAAAAGAATACAAACTGGGAGAGGGAATAAGATCAGTTTTGACATTTCTTTACAAATGCTCTTCATATTTAGGGTACAGAAACTGTTCAAGAGAGGTGGTCATGCTTCTCTGACGCTCCACAGCTGTGTCGGAGTTTGAGTTTGAATGTGCGCATGTGGTCCCATGAAATCAACAACTCCAACAATCCTCTCATTTGACATAGGCATCAGTTCTGCGTTTGACAAGGAGAAAAGCAGCTTGGGGAAAACTCCATGTGCACTTCCACACATAAGTCCATTCATCCGTTCATCCACTCAATCATTCATTTGTCCATCCATCCGGTCGGCCTGTTCCCCTCCACATGCAGCACTCAGCATTCCACAACAGTTGGTCACAATGTAATCTTCGTGTTACGAAAACTTGAGTTATCCCTGAAGAATAAAAATAGATGGTCATGGTTAGTGTGAGGACAAAATGCTCTTTTGTGGTAATAATAGTCAGGGTTAATATCAGCAGCTAGTTTTATGTTCATGTTACACCAAGAATTTTTGCTCTGCTTTTATTTTTCTATACAGACAATGAAACTTCTTGAACAAAATCAACAAAAGGCTGATCTGTGTCAAAATAAAAAGGTCCTGGGAAAAGACAAGTAGTTTGTCTCTGTTTCTGATGATGGCCCAGCCATTTTCTAGCTCTGCAACTGAACATAGTGCATGTCAGTGCAAGTGGAAAGATATCGAGTCAGGTTTAGTCTGAGTAGTTTTCTTTTCTTTTCTTTTTTTGATTGATCATTTGAGATAAAGCATTACTTTTGACTAATGATAATATGGTAAAGTGTTCAAGTCAAGTGTTTATGTGACACTCAATGCATTAAGAGGTTGTCTGTTCTACATACTTCAGGCTGTCATTGTGGGTCTTGTACTCCATAATGGTGTTTGGCGGTAGGTTAAGAACTCGTCTCAGAGTATCACGTATTCGGGAGGTGGTGACTTGGTCGCTGGCTGTTTTGTTCCAGATGGACAGGATATCCTCCTACACACAAAAAAAAGAACATAGCATAAGGAAGAGTCAGATACTTATTTTCATCTTAAAAATGTGACAGAACTGTAGTTCCTCTTTAGGCCACGGCTGTATTCAAATTTGTTGGCTGTGGTGACCAACCATCAAAGGCTGTTCCCCCATTTGTGATACCTCATTATCCCTGTTTAACATGGACACTTTTGATTGGAATAGAAGCGGAATAATAGCTCAATAAGAATAGAAATGTTCCATTTGAACAATCATGTACACTAGATTGGGATTGAGGTTTTATTGCTCATGCTTGTATTTTGAGAAAATAAAAGCCCGGATTGCCATCGTCCTATCATCTTGATTATACTGCTGACAGGTGTGGGGCTCTTCTTATCCAAAAATCTGAGAACATGTTGTCTACACAGAAAACGTCCTGTGCTGTCACTTTCCAACTGTCATTCTTCTTACCGGCATAACTTTTCTAAACCTAAATTCCTTATTTTATCCATTACCATTTTGTTCTCAACCCAATTCATACTCCCGCTGCTGCACTCAAAAATATCGTCCAGACATTTTGATGGAAATTCCACCTCATGTTTCCATTCATGACTCCATGCTACATGACTGTGAGGAGCATAAAAAATGTGAGGAGCATAAGTGAGGAGCATAAAAAATGTGAGGTGCTCAAAGTTAAAAACTTGTGTTTCTTTCAACAACAGGTCGTAGCTGCCAGTCATAACTAAGTCAGCAGTTTAGTCACCTGCTAACCACCTTCTCACCTATAATCCCCTTTAAGAAAACCAATCTCATTCCTCTAAAAGTGGTGTATAATGTGAACCCAAACAAAAAATCAATTCAATATGCAATCAGTCATCTGAGTGTATGCAAAGTACAAGTATAAGGCAACATTGGCAACACCCCACGATGCTAATCGCAGCGAATGCTTACAAACTCTCCGAACACTTCCAAAAACATCTAGCCCGACATAGCCTGCCCATAATACGAATGTTCATCCGTATCCATGGTCTGGGGACGGTCTTCATGGGCGGGTTTACATCGGTAGAGAGACTACCGGCCAATAAGCGAAGCTGATTAAATGAGCTGCCCAATCATTTCAAACCAGAGGTGAATGCCCCCGCCCTATAATCGCGTCATGTTAAAGAACCTCCAGACCATGAATACGGATGAACAGCAGTATTACGGTTGGGCTATGTCAGGCTAAAAAACATCTGCATACTACGTAGTTTGGACCAACGTCTTCTGGACTAACTAAGGTACTTGCTAAGTTATCTCGGTTTGGGAAACGTGGGAATACGCTCGATGGTTAGCTATTACTAGCATAGTGAGATGTTGGTAAAATGCTAAGTTCGTCTAACCTCACTAACGTCAGATGATTCGCAGCTGCAAACAGGCTACTCCATCTGAAATCAGTTCATAAGAGATTTGTTTCAGAAGACTGGACGTCATCAAAAAATCTTGGACAAACCACTTGTCTATCATCTTACTTCAACCACTTGCATCGAAACCTACCAGTTGCATCCCGCGAGCCAACGCTATTTCTAGTTTTTCCAACTGTTCCAAACAAACATAAACAGCAGTATCTGCAGCATAATCGCCACAATCTATTTAACTTGAATAATATAGATGTCTCTTTCATATATAACTGTTATCATATATGGTCCGTGTAACGCTTTGCAGTGCTTTGATACATTTTTAGAATTAACATGGAAAAGATGAAAATTGGGTTCAAAACTTCAATTTTCCATTTATCAGACAACTCAAATAATAGGTAATTGATGCTGTTTGTGTATTTCATTGTTGTTTGTCGGTTGCTTTTGAAAGAGTGGATAGTTGAATTTGATACCCAAGTAAAAATGACTCAATATTTCAATATTCCATTTCTGCGCCGTGGTTGGACTGAACCATGAGCGCTGAGGGATGTCTTGGTTCAGGTAGGCTATATGAGATGGATGGACTTGAGACGTAACGTTACAGACCTGACAGAACAACTGGCCCACCATCAGGCTTACCTGCAAACTTTCTAATACAGAAACCTACGAAGTTGTTGCATGATTTAATAGCCTATTTTCATGTTTTACCGTGGCCTATTGGAACACCTCCACCGGCCCCGCTCTTACGCACAATCAATCAGTGAAGAAACGGTGATGCAGAGTGTTGCCTATGCCACCTTGGATATATTTGGGGACGATATAGGAACCAAATGTTGTTTAGATCAGGGGTCTCCAACAGGTATTTCAGGAGCTGCTCGCCACCTGAGTAGCTCAAAGAATCACAGAAAATGTAAATGAATTTCATAACAATCACAAAATCTTGATATCTTTACTGCTTTAATGCTCTCTGATTAGAAGTTATGTTGGTAGAGTGCACCAGATTTGGCTATAACTACAGAGATGCAGATGTAGCCTACATTAGTTCGTGAATGACCTCTAGGCTACTTCCAAAGCAAAGCAGCCGTCAGCTGAACCGAAACTTCTCACAGTGTTACCGCGCAACTGTAGGCCTACACGGTAACCCCCGACCAGGTGGCGAGAAACTCGAGCTACCTGTTGGAGACCCCTGGTCTAAACAAAATGTTATTCTTATGTCGTGACAAAATATAGCCTAGGTGGCATAGGCAACACATCACAGTTTCTTTACTGATTGATTGTGCTAAGAGCGAAGTGTTCCAACTTGGCCACGGTGAACATAAATCACAACCACTTCATAGGCTGTATTAGAAAGTTTGTAGGTTAGCCTGCAGGTGGGCCAGTAGTTCTGTCAGGTCTGTCTCGAGCTGACTTGATAAGTCTATCCATCTCATTTATAGCTAAGGCCTCTCTCTACAAAAGACAACTGGCGCTACCTGAACCAAGACATCCCTCCGCGCGCTTGGTTCAGTCCAACCACGGCGCAGAAATAGAAAATTGAAATATTGAACCATTTTTACTTTGGTGTCAAATTCAACTATCCACTCCCTCAAAAGCAACCATCAAACAACAATGAAATACACAAAAAGCACCAATCACCTATTATCTGAGTTGTCTGAAAAATGGAAAATTGAAGTTTTGGACTCAATTTTCATCTTTTTCATGTGAATTCTAAAAATGGATCAAAGCACTGCAAAGAGTTACACGGACCATATATAACTGAAATCCCTTTCAATGGTCTCGACATCCGATGCTTGCGCCCAAGGTGGTGCTGCATCTAGCGTGAGTGAGGTTGAAGTTCGTCAGTTCATTGGGAAACCCACCACTGATCTAAAGAGGTCATTACACACAGTCTTATGTTATCAATGACATGTCTGTAAGTCTGTAAATGTAAATCAATGTCAAGTCTGGAGCATGTTTTATTATCAAAAAGTCGCAATAACTAGGGTAAGCATGTGGTGCCACAATGGCAAACCTAGAATGATAAAATACAATGATTGGAGTATTCACATATAGAAGAAATGCTGAGTCATTGGTCCACATTTGTTTTGAGATCTGAAAAGGTCCAAGTGTGAAAACAATCCTGCAAGCAATGGTCATACAGTACCTGGAAGCGGATGGACACCACCACACCACAGATCTCCTCCCCCACCATGAACTGCTCTCCCAGCATGGCCAGGATGATGTTTTCCCAGAATCGTGACGCTAGGCCCTTCCGTAGCCGGATGATCCACTTTCCTCCATTCTTGTTGGCCTCATCCTACACCCAAAGTTCACCCACAAAATCATGCACATATGATTAGAGAAACAGAGCAACACGCAATTCATGCTCCTGCTCACAATGTGATGAGGCAAATGAACGCTGTTCTGTTAGACACAATGGACCCATTTCAGATTAGCCCTCCATGAAGTATGCATTCATTTCAACTGTGATGCAGTACCTCCCACATTGGCTTGATGCCCTCTTTGAAGAGATGAAAGTCGCTATGTCCTGTGAGGTCACCAGGTCGTACCAAATGGCTGTAGAATTTCCAGAACTGCTCCACCTTTCAGAATGAATTTAGAGGTCAGTCTGGCTGGTCAAATATAACATGCCCCAATTTGATCAGACAAGTTTAAGTCATCTATCTGAATATCTTATGTCAGTCAGGTCTTAAGCAGTTCCACCCACAGACACCCCACAAATACTGCCCCTGTGCCCCATCCTACATAAAACTGCCACATTTAAGAATGCCCATTTATCTACAAACTCCACAATCAAACACTTACAGAGGCCACAGTACCAATCTGGCGAATATTTTGTTCATAGCTTTGAGTGTTGGCAGGTCGACTCGGCGTTCTGCGGGAGTACCAAAAGGTGTAGTTATACTGAAGTGGGTGTTCTCCCGCTGCAGGGGATATAGTCTGTAAAACACAGAAAATTAACGTTACACACTGGGTTAAAATTAGCACCCGCCACCGGCCAAAAGTTACCAGCCACTGGCAGACAACTGAAATATGACTGCTTCATAGGCCTACGACTTTCATCATTAATGTGAAATGAAAGCCAGTGGTCGCCGTAGTAGGTGAGTTTAGGTAAACTTGGATAATATGCTATAAAATACATTTTGAACTTGAGTATTGTGTCATTTGTTACAGAGACACCTGGGAGAAAAGTAAAATTGTTCTAAAAAGCTCCCTATATCTTTTTTTTTCAGTGTCCGGTAAAAATATTTGTTTGGCCAGTAAATGGCAGACCTTACCTGCCAATGGCAGGTGGGTCACAAAGTTAATTTTATACCCTGGTTACACAGACTACAAACAACGTGAAGGGGTGGTGCAAACAATGCATATTCTGATATTACAAACGGTGGTGGACTAAATAAGTAGGCTAGTGTTGTTCACCTTCCGCCTGTTGTTATTGTTGTTGTTTACCGTCCCACTGTCGGTGTCATTTTTGTCTTCCCGTGAGGATGCCTCTTCATGATCCTCCCCTTCCTCCTCCTTTAAACTGCAAACACCGGTTCAAACAGTCAGAAGAACACACCAAGGAAACAAATGCCACAGCACATGACATTAACTACGCTGAGGACATAATCAATCTACAGTCGACACAGACAACACGTGTAAAGTTATGATGTAAATCAAATGGGGGATTGCGTTATCAAGCGGTTTTCTATACCAAACATACGGTACTGCCATCTTACTACCAAACATCTGAACATCAATTTTGATTTTAGCGCCTAATATTGGTAAAATTTCCCACCTCTGGGACAACTTGCGTTTTCGCTAGCCCGGTTCAAAACAGCTAGCATTGAAACTAGCTCACGTTTGCTAGCTAACAAGGTACTAACGTTAGTGCACGGAAATGACTTACTGTTCAAATTGATTCATTCTGTCAGGTCGTCTATTACTAAAGAATGATTCACAAAAGTATAATTAATCCTAAGAGACTCTTTTCGAATGAGGACGTTACGTGAGATACTCCAAAACAGAAGTTTTTAAGTTATGGACGATTATTTCACACTGATTGTTGCCTTCACTGCTTCAACTCGAGGGCTAATTTCCATTATGCGCAAGCGCACTGGAACATCTGTGAGTCAAACTACGTGTCCTGGAAAGAGACAAACAGAACGGAATTTCTATGTGTAACCCAGAGGTTGCAGCAAACAGCAAAGATCATTTTGCAAACGCCAAATTTCTTAATTTTGAGATTTATTGCAGTTTTTAGTGACATTTAGGCCAGTGGCATGTAGGGGGAACAGTATACAGTAGGCCTACCATATTTCTGAAAGCTATTCCCAGGATTTAATCCCAATTTGCCTACATCCCACCCCCTCCTTATTTAAAAGCTTAGCATAGGCCTATGCCTATTTTGGGGAAAATGAAAAAAATATGTGCATTTCTTGTGCAAAAGTGCTGTGATTGTCTTAGAAAGTAATAAAACTTGACAAGTAATACTTTTTTTTGAAAGCAGAGGGCTTCAGGATCTCACTAAGATAAATTTAGACAGGTTCTGCCCCTCTCCTCCCCTTGATACCCATTTAGATAAACTGGTATTGGTGATTTTGGTGTATAGCCAATGCATTTGGACCTGAGGCATTAAGAGAAAACTAATCTACCCCTTATGCTACATCTCTGAGAGCTTACACCCACAGGGTGTCATAAAATTAATTGAGACAGGTCCGGTAACACTTTAATTTACAGCCCCTGAAGTACTCGGTAAGTATTAGTAAGTATTAGGTAAGAATGGTGTAACAAAAAAGTATCAAGGGATAAATTACTGAGTACTTACAGTGTAAGTTTGCTGGTATAACACACGTTCACGCTTTATTTTACAGCCCGTGAAGTACTGGGTAAGTACAGGTAAGAACAATGTAACAAAATAGAACTTTATGTGTAATATTGCCATAATTACAAAATGGGTATAGCCTAGATACATAGTGTAGCCTACAGGAAATGCATGCGTTGATTCACTTCATTTTACAGCCCCCACATCCAATATTAGGGTGTAGTTACAAGTACTTTTGGGGTATTGAGGTAATTCCACTGTAGGCTACTTGTTCTTTACTTTTCAATAGGGTAGCCTACCTACAGTAGGCCTAAGTGGTGTACAGTAGCATGCATAGTCAGCGTTTTATTTACAACATGGAAAATGAAACTAATAAATCCCTCGCTTGCGCTGATTACTCTACTCCAAATGGAACAAGACTATTTCTCTAAACTCGCGGGAGATTTTACCCTTCATCATTTGCGGTTGTCTGTGAGCCTCTATATAAATAAGGTAGACTTTATTTCATTAGTTTAACGCTGAACAAACAACTTAGTGATCAAATAACAGAGTTGCTGCCGTTGCGAGATAATCTATATCTGTCTGCAATTCCGCTCTCGGCCCTCACGCACCTTCTGTATAGATAGGACGCGCACACTGATGCTACATCACTTAGGTAGGCTACCCTATTGAAAAGTAAAGAACAAGTACAGTGGCATTACCTAAATACCCCAAAACTACTTGTAACTACACCCTAATATTGGATGTGGGGGCTGTAAAATGAAGTGAATCCACACATGCCTTTCCTGTAGGCTATACTACGCATCTAGGCTACCCCTTATTTTGTAATTATGGCAATATTACACATAAAGTTCTATGTTGTTACGTTGTTCTTACCTGTACTTACCCAGTACTTCACGGGCTGTAAAATAAAGCGTGAATGTGTGTTATTCCCGCAAATTTACGCTGTAAGTACTCGGTAATTTATCCCTTGATACTTTTTGTTACACCATTCTTACCTAATACTTACTAATACTTACCCAGTACTTCAGGGGCTGTAAATTAAAGCGTTACCGTATAAAGTTTTATTTTGATAGGACTAAAAGGTTAAAGGTTAAAAAAAGCCCTATTCAGACCTATTCTGGCCTATATTGGTACACATGTCGGATTGATGAGAATTTAACATATTTCCTCAACTAGGATTTCTTAGGACTTTTAGAATGTTGCTCTGGACACCTGAAAGAAATTATCTAAGCTGAAAAAAAATCTTTTACAATTAGCCTACTCCTGTATTTGGCCCCAAAATCTCTCCAGTCGATAAATCATGCTAGTCAATGCATCAAATTTAACTCTGAATACAGCTTGCCTCCATGCCCGGCACTCATTTCTATATTGGTTGTATGTGATTCCTATATTTTTGGGATTCTGAATTTCCAGTTTTCATGGCTGAAACTTAAGCCACAATCAACAAAAACAACACAAATAGTTGTCTTAACAATTATTAATTTCACACAGAATATGAGAACAACCACATTTAGATGAAAAATGAAATCTGATAACTGCTTTTACATGTAAAGCAATCTGGGCTTCTAATACCCCACCAGTGCGATGCGGCCATGGCCCATGAGATCAAGTTGCCAGTGCCAGATTGCCCTTTGATTGATCCTTGTTTAAGAACACTTAGGTAGGAAGTGTTGTGTGTTGTACTGTGTTGTGTTTATTTAGTCAATGATCCTGGGGCCACAGATTTAAAGTAGTATGAAATTAAATTAAATTGAATGCAAGGCCACTGCTGTTAGACGGGAGAAGAGCAAAAAAGAAATTGGTACAACTTTGACCATATTTTTCCATATTCTTTTACACTTTTTTGATGGTCTTTCTGAAAGCTCCCGAGTGTTAATGTGTGTTTATTCCACAATACAATAGTGACTTGCAGAAGGCCTTGTTCAAACAAGATGTACAGTAACTCCTGGTACCGTACAAAAATTCTCAGCATTAGAATTCTCATCATTAGCATACTATATGAGTTAAAATTCAGTAAATGACAAAAAATTAAGACAACATAACAGTAAAATTTCAGTGTAACTTGTAGGCCTACTATGTGCTCACTTATAAATGTTATGGAGTCAAAAGTACAATTGTCTTCAAAATGAAGTGAAGTTATAGTGCAAGTTCAACAAGAGCAATTGCTTAAGCTACTCAAGACTGGTATTGAAGACGCAAGAATTTTTTGTCCAAATCATAGGTTTCCTTGAACAAAGAATTAGTCCTAACAGAGGGCAGATTTTTAAAGGAATAGGCCACCCCAAAACGAAATTTAGTCTCTTGCCATATTCCCCTGTGTTGGATAAGTGACCAAGACTTTGTCACTCCTAGGCAAACCCTTCGTGATAATGGCATTGGCATTTGTACTCGGTTTGAATGTACAGGTGAAACAACGAAATTAGGAAAAATCGTGAGTTCATTTATGACTATTTTAAGAACGACTGGCTAAATGGAAACTCCAAATTACGGCGCTCTATGCTAAGCTAAGCTAACGCTGCGCTTCTGGATAAGGAAAACCACGGGGGTGAAAGAAAAACACTTTTGGTGACTTATCCAACACAGGGGAATATGGTAAGAGATTAAATTTCGTTTTGGGGTGGCCTATTCCTTTAAACTGTGTTCTGGTATCACACACTGATGATGCCTTAAAGGCCGAAACACGTCTGCTTTGGACATGGTGGTATGTCAAATAAATAGGCTAATGAGATTCAGCCTGTGACTGTGGATTTTTCTTTAAGTTTGTAGTTTTCTTTTTTCACGCACCCAGTCTTTTATTTATCTTACTTTTGAAGTCGAGTGTGCCCTCTGATACACAACTGTGTTTTCAACATCTAAACATGCTCCAGATGTCACCCCAAAAGCTATGTAACATCATCAGACACCTTACAGCACAGTGTGTAGGCCTACTGTATGACTTCAAATAACTAACAAAATTGTTAAAACAGTGTTTTTCATGCAGTGTAAGACAAACAATGTTTGGCTGCTTGTATAAACAGACACTTTTAACCAGTTTTTAGTCATTTAATCATACACATACCACAGTTCTGTATGTAAGGTGTCTGTTGATATTTCATAGTTTTTGTGGTGACTTTTGCAGCATGTTAAGATGTTAAAAATACAGTTCAAAATTCCGTCCCATGGGTTAGTTGTCAGTGGTAATTCTCTGTTCAAGGAAACCTATATGAGTGGACCACAATTTATTGCGTCTTCAGTAGGCTATTGGCTAGTCTTGAGTAGCTAGAGCAGGGGTAGGGAACCTATGGCTCGGGAGCCAGATGTGGCTCTTTTGATGGTTGGGTCTGGCTGGCAGACAAATCTTTAATAAAAAGAATGATAACTTTAAAAATAAAACATTCTCATGTAGGCCTATTTCAATCCATTCATCTATCTATTTCAGTCTTGAATAGCACTTGAATAGCAATTGTGAGAAATGGAAAGCCATTCACAGATGAGGAGTATGCCAAAACACTCTTCTTGTGTACTTTTTGATTACTTTTCGAATGAAGATAAGATAAATTAATGAATAAAAGACATGCCTGTATATTGTATGTAAAACATGTGCCATTCATGGCTCTCTCAGCCAAAAAGGTTCCCGACCCTTGAGCTACAGCATGAGAGCTCTTGTTGAAATTTGACTGAAGTTGTCCTTTAAAGTCACAAGTTTCCAAGAAAAATTATACTTAGCCTAAGTGAAATACAGAAACTTGAAAAATATACTTACTTGATTATTGTCCACCGCTTGTGCTGTGATGGTTCTGGTATGTGCAAATGAAGGAGAGCTTTGTTGGCTGTTTAAAGGAAAATACCGGAGTAAGTTTAAGCATAGCCCTGCTGCACAAGCCTTCTAACAGCAATATATTTCGCATGAAATGAAAGAATTTCGAACAGCATAGACCTAACGCAACCGCGAAACACTTCACATTGAGTCAATGTAACCTCAGATCTTACTTTCGGTTTCCAACAGCCAGGTCCCATTGATTTAGTTTAATGTGCCTGTTTGCTTCTGTGTTCACGTTCGGTCTGTGCTGTACCGAATTATTTTGTTCCACTTGCTAACTAGCGCATTTAGCAAGCTCTTTCAACAGGGCTATGCTTGAATTCACTCCGGTATTTTCCTATAATGCATGGTGCTTCTAGTTAGGATAGACTGGTGTCAGGCCTCTTTTGCAGCTCATGTGGAAAAGAGTGCCTTTATGTATCCGGGGTACAACTCAGTGCATTTAGGACTCCCGTAAGACAATTTTGTGTTGTTGAGCTATGTCATGTGTCATGCTGTGGGAAAGACTATAATTTGAGTGTCCATTGTAGGAAATCATACAACTCAAATACAGGCTACTTAATGGATAAATAAATAGGCTGGCCCCCACTTATAAACACACAGGCATTTTTTTTCTCCTGCAGACATCCTCATGCACGCTCTTGAGCTGAAGAGGCTCCACACTTGGCCTCTTGAGAGTAAGAGGTGCTAAGAATGGGACTATGTGGACAGGCCCTGTCAAAGTGAGGAGGAAAAAGACGCTTCTCTCGTGCCCCCTCTCCATCCCCAGTCACCCCTCAACAATATTGTGTCTATCTCTTTCTCCTTTCTCTCGGTGATCCTCCCATTCACTCCTTCAGCCCATTCTTTCACTGATCCCTCGCTATCTCTAATCTCCTCTCTTTTTACCAAGACGCTGTGGGAAACTCAAATCTCATTCCCCTCTTCGCCACACAAAAACCTTTGTGTTCAGTTTTGTTGATAAATTTAAGTAAACCTTAATATCAACTTCCTTTTTTATCATATGGAGTAAAATGTATTAGCTCAGGACCATGACATTGAAAGGGAAACACTTAATGGCAAAAGTAAAAAGTTGGGGCACTTGTTGCTGTTCATTTCACTACTGATAATCTGAGCAATTTCTGAAACACCAGCCAAGCTAACAAACAGGAAGTGAGAGGCACAATCCAATTACAACACCATCTTCATAATGAAATTGGCATGATAGAATATAGGCTGTTTTAAGGTCTGTATTGTCTCACTGTGTGGAGCGAAAGACACAGAATGCTGGCACAGGTGTCATATCCGTCTGTATTAGTGTGTCAGTATGCTGGACTCATACAGCTACATTTCCACATGAATGAGGTCACAGACAACACTAATCTGTGCAGGGCGTGTCACATACACAGCCCCCTCCTTACTTGTGTTTCAATGGGCCGCTAATCCAACCATCCCACCTCCCACCAGTCCAACACTCTCTCTCTCTCACACACACACACTCTCTCTCTCTCTCTCTCTCTCACACACACACACACACACACACATGAAAACTATGGTTTCAGTATAGCAAATTGGGTTAGAAAGGACACAACAACATGAAGTTGTGTTGAAAATATATCAATATGAACAAATTGTATATGTGGATCTCTTTTACCTTTAATTCACCTTTTATTGCTCAATCACTTCTTATGATAGATTGATCATAGATAGATTGATAGATCGATAGATAGATAGATAGATAGACCTATAAGTTATACCTTATGACTCACAAGGAAACAAGTTGAAGAACATTGTTTAAAAACAATATTTTGCCTTCATTCAAAGATACTGCAATGTGTTTATTTGTTTTGCAAGATTGGAAGAGAGAGAAAGAATAGAGAGAATGACTGTGTGTGGCCAAACACGCATATGTGTGTGTGTGTGTGTGTGTGTGTGTGTGTGTGTGTGTGTGTGTGTGTGTGTGTGTTCCGGGTTGGGGGGATTAGGGCCATGTTAGAGGCAGAAGGGACAAGTGTTGTTCTTTTTTGCCCAACTCCCCAGGACAAGAGTGGTGGGGAGAAAGAAAGAGGGGCGTAGACGTGAAGGCCAGCGCCAGAGAGAAAGAGCAACACATCTGAATAAAAGAATAAAACATGGCATAGGACCAGAGTATGTTCCCTTTCTGTCTCGCTGTGTGTGTGCTCTCCCACCCTTCTGCTGTCCGCCTGTGTTCTACACGCCTCCAGTGTGTGTGGCCTAGTGTGTGTGAATGTGTGTGTTCCCCTACTGCACTTTCTCAGAGCAAAAGGTCTTCCACACATAGGACATTTGTAAACAAGCCATACCACACAGCACACACTGAATCAGAACCAATTTTACTTTAGTCTTTGTCTGGAGGTCTCCAAGTTATTTAGAGGTTTTGCGTTTTCATAACACTATATCTACTTTGCAGTAAACTAAGTCTGCATGTTAAATAAATTGCAAAGAAGTATAACACAGTGTATTGAGGAAATCTACAGGAAAATACATGAGATGAAGCCCTTTGCAGCCAGTTGGAAGTTAACAAAATGGCATCAGAGCTGTGCACACTCTCACAACCTCCTCTGCTGTCAATCACTGTTGATGGACGGCATAGGAATCTTTTTGGCATGAACCCTAATCCCTAAATGGGAAGAGGGGGGTTAAGTGACACTTCAGACTTATGAATTAAACAGATCTTTGGCTTTGCGCACACACACACACACACACACACACACACACACACACACACACACACACACACACACACACACACACACACACTCTTTTTTTTGGCACAACCACTTACCACCCAAGCTCTAGGACTACTTGGCATAACCTAACAGAGAGACTTAAGGCTTCTCCCCTCTATCTGCCCCTTCCTCCTATTCTTCCTCTTGTCTGTATGGTCCTTGTGTCTGTATTGTTTCCATAGCCTATGCCTCAGCACTATAAATTCACCAGCAGCATGCTATGACACTCACTAGCTACTCAAACACCTGTCGCGACGTATGAGAGACCTTCTGATAATTGAGTCGTGAATTTGTTCATTCTTACGAAGGATACCAATCCAGGCAGATTTTTATCACGCTTTTTTAGCTGTTATTTATTTGTTTCTTTTTTAAAAATACTCTAGTCCTTCACAGATAAAAATATACATGATTGCAAAGAGTGAATACCTGTAAGCAGATCTTGGAATCAGTTTGCCGGGGTAAAACATGAGTTCAGTAAAGCCACAGCAAAAGCGACTTGGGTATCGAAAGGTAGCTATGACCTCTGAACACTTTATATTGAAGATGTACTTTGAATCTAAGAATTTGGTTAAGATGACATGCATGCATTTCTTATTGTTTCAGTCATCCAAGCCACTGATGGAACGCCGCCGGCGCGCACGCATAAATGCGTGTCTAGCACAGCTGCGCACTTTGCTAACACAGGCCAATATCACACAGGTAGGTAACCTAACCACTCCTTTTCATTGTGAATCAGAGACTTTTAAAAATCATTACCAAGTTCTCGACTATTTTTTCACGTCTTCTTTGCAGTCATGTCGGCGTTCAAGACTGGAAAAAGCTGATATTCTCGAAATGACTGTTCGACACCTAAAATCCATTACATCTCAAAATAAAGGTAAGCCCCTTAGAAGGGTATCAAAAATGCGCTCAAAAACTTTAAGCTATCATTAACACTAATATACTACCTACCATTCATTTGTCTTTTCCCCCAAATTAGATGCAAAACTATGGAGTCTGTTTATGGCCGGTTACAACGACTGCACACGACAGATTTCTAGTTTTTTAAGTATCCCAGACACACATCCTCTGAGACCTGTATTTCTCCATCCTCTTCGGGAAAAGCCATCTTTTAACACGGAAATAGTGGATGCTGTCAGTTTTGACCAACACCAGTTGACAGACCGGACTGCATCAGGACGTTGCAAAATGGGAGAACTTGGGACATCGGCGATAGGATCTCTCCCTTCCATATCGAATAGGAATTCGCTGTCTCCAAAGCGCTCTGTTTACACCACAAATCGGTTTACACTCAGGCCAGTGGGTCCCTTACAGACCCAGCAGAAACCCGGACCAGATGGCAATGAAGTATGGAGACCATGGTGAAAACCAATTGTGGACTTGTTTCCTTGGAATTTAATTCATTTGCACCACTATAAGGCCAATGTTTAAATGTTTTAAATTTCTTATTCTGTAGGCTATTTGGTCTGTTCATGAATTCATGGATCTGTTACATTCATTAATCAAGTGATTTTGCCTGAAACTGAGTCTAATAAAGTGTGATCATTTCTGTTTGACTTTGGCACTGTTTGTTTTCAGAGAAAGTGGGCAGATGAAGTTGTATTTAATCGTTTATTACAAACGGCATGCTAGACAAACACAAACCTGCTACACAAACAATAAAGTCCACATTGGCCAGAGATGCCATCTGTAGCCTTTGACCTTATATCCTGCTAAAGCGAGACAGATACTGAAGTTCAAGGGGTGTGACTCTGAGCCATGGATCAGCGCAAGTGGAAAATTTATGCACTCAAATGAAATCAGCAAACACATTCAAATAAATTAGGCTTATAAATTAATACATTTATTAGATTGCCTTTTCTCCTGCTGAACACTTGGACCTTTTGCACTCAGCTAATCTGCCTCTCATTAGTCCTGTTTGTCCCAGCAATGGGGTCAATCCATTAACTTTGCAGTGAGAAAGCATACGAGAGGGAGAGAGCCATGAGCTAGAAGAGAAACTGGCATTAGTGCAATCATCGGGTTGCTATGGTTACAGTTCTGATGTGGGCATCCTAATGAATGTCTTGAGTGAGGAACCACCAAATAGTAGCAGAGAGAGACGGCTTACTCAGTATCTTTGATAGTAGTGCTATGGTCAGCTCCATCAGCATGGCCTTTCCAAAGCGTGCCAGCTATCTCATTGGTGTAAAAAAGAGTCCTCTAGAGTTCTGGATGTGGTAATGGCATGCCTCTGAGTGGAGGGATGAGTCAGGTGAGAGAATAGCAGCATTTCTCTGCTGCCTGTGTTATGACTTTTGCCTACAGAGCACAGAAGCAAGCAGGACCCACAAAGCTTGGTGCTATCAGCAGAAAAGTGAACGTGACAAATAGTAGAATGGAATAAAGGAGAGTGGTGTGGTCAAAGAGTCCAGCAGACAGAAACAGAGACAAGAATCCCAGTGCTTGACACATGAGATGGTTATGAGTGAGGACTTATGCGCTATGCTCTTGTCATTGATGAGTTAGTTCATTAGTGAATTGAAAAAGAAAGCCAAAGGAGAACAGGTGAGAGGGAGTGACTGAGAATGAAGCATAATGATTCCAGGAGGAGATGGAGAGGCAGATTACTGACTCCGCTGTAGAAAGAGATTAGGAGGATGATGGAGGGCTATGTACAGATGAGGGTTACACATGAGAGAATAGATGAGAAGATTAAGACATAATGGTGCACTTTGGAGCGGACGTACCAGAGGCACTATTCAAATCAGTGAGGGTCACAGGTTGTGTTTTGTGCTGTGAGATGACACTGGTGAAGCATCCACAGGAGGGGGGGGGGGCAGAGGAGGACTGGAGAGGGTGCAGAGAGGAAAGGAGGAAAGTACAGGAGAGGCAGAGGAGGGAGGGAGAGAGGGAGGGAGTGGGGGGGGGGGAGTAGTCTGTTCTGTATCTGGGTTAGTCCTGATTAGTGGAGTTAGTGCAAAACAACCATACTGTACATGTGCATGCCCTCCCTGACTGACTCCTTCCTCCTACACATACAGTAGACAGACAACCATACACATGCCTTCCCTCACACATACTGCACATATCATCGCGCACACACACACACACACACATGCACACACACGCACACACACACACAGTAGCACACAGACATGTGGACGGTCATGTACTGTATCTGCTTCCACTGTTTCCCTCTGATCTCTCCCCCCCCACACACACACCTCCATGCCTCCTGTGCCTCAGAGCTCAGTGCATGTGACAGGGGTGAGCCCGTGGACCAATAGGGTGGGGCCTAGCTCATGAGTCACTGCCTCCAGCTGGGCCAGATAAGCCTGTGATTGGTCTGCAGGGGCAGGCGGGCGTGGCAGGTAGAGGAAGCGTACATCGGCCTGGGCGCTGTTCTCCCGCAGCATGTCGTTAACGGAGAGCAGGAAGTCCTGTGAGACGCACGGCGCAGTCCGAGCCCAGCCACCCGTTTCGCCATCTTCCCCTCCTCCCCCCACGTCTCCTCCACCTGGGGTGGCCGCACGACGCCGGCGACTACTACTGCTACCGCCATCGCCATCCACTCCCTCGTCCATCGTCATTGTCTCCATGGTGCCCACCTCCCACGTCACCACCTGAATGGAGGCCCTGATTCGCAGCTTTTGCAGTAGCTCGCGTAACTCCGCCTCTTTCTGCAGCCAGCCGGCCCCTGGCCACGCCCCGTCCCCACCCCTTGAGTCCGCCTCCACGCACAGGAAGATACGCATGTGGGCGTTTCGCCAGGCGGAGGCCATGTTGAGCACGCAGGCCAGCTGTAGCAGGAAGAGGCTGCACACGTCCACAAAGCCGCCGCTCTCCGGCCGCAGCAGGTTCAGCGGCCACACGTCGATCAGCTGCGTCACGCCGCTGGCACCCAGCAGTTGCAGCTGGTGGAAGTAGCGTGCCAGGCACACGTTCTTGCCCATCTTGATGGCGTCTCGCACCATGCCCACGTACTCCTCGGGCCCCAGGCGCCAGGGGGACTCCTGGTTGCGCACAGGGGGGAAGTGGGCTTGCAGCGAGGGCAGGTCCACGTTGAGGTTGCCCCCCCCGCCGCCATAGAACACCGGGTCCTGCAGGAAGTAGTCGTCAGGGACACAGCTGTCGTAGAAACCCAGGATGAGTGTGTTGGGCTTCATACCGCCTGCCGACACAGGAACACAACACAACACAACACAGAGCAGACAAGATGGAGTAAGCAAACAGGGTGATGACATCATCAGACTGCGCCCTGAGGGACTCATCTCCAAAGGTGATAGACAGGTGCAGCTGCAGTTGACTTTGACTTACTAGCACATGAGAGGAATTGATAGTTTATGAGCACTGAAACATTAACATATCCAAAGGTGATAGACAGGTGCAGCTGCAGAGTTCTACAGTGAGATCTTACATTCTTCTGGGGGGTCAAATGAGTTGGAATACACAGCTACACAGCTGCCTATGCTTGTTTCTTACTTTGACTTAGCTTCAACTGATTGACTGTTGTCTAGCAAGCACATACAAACGGCCAGGAGGGCTTAGAGATCATGGCAACATGTCAGATATGTACATTATTACACAGTTACCATAGTCAATACAATTATGGGATTCTGCCATAGACTGCAGTGGAACAAAACTTGGCTCTGCTCTGCATAAAGGGATGTAACTGTACAGACCCCCACTTATGCAATCTGGGCTCCAGGAAGTGGCTCATCATGAAATCTCTTGCTCCACCTACACCTATGATTTACCTATGGTGTTTGTACCTATGATCTTTGACTTACTTACATGAGAGGAATGGATAGTTTATGAGCACTGAAACACTGACATACAGTACCACAGTAACCATTGCTAGCTAGCTCCTGCTGGGTGAAAATGGCACCTTTAAACTGCACAGCTCTATGGATGATACAAAACTGAACTCAAAAACATTATGTGAAAAGTCTTTGTTTGTGTGCATGTGTGCGCGCCAGTATGTGTGGGGGGAGGGCGGGTGTGTCTGTATGTGTGTGTGTGTGTGTGTGTGTGTGTGTGTGTGTGTGTGTGTGTCTGTGTGTGTGTGTGTGTGTGCATGCGTGCATGTGTGTGTGTGTGTGTGTGTGTGTGTGTGTGTGTGTGTGAATGTGTCTCACCCAGGCCAGTGATGCGCAGTAGGTGCTGTGTGCCCTGTCGGACAGAGGAGGAGAGGGTGAGATCCACAAAGGCCTTCACCTCCAGCAGGTCCACCAGGCTTAGCCAGTGCTGATACTGGGCCTGCACTGGGTCTGACGCCATGGAGTCTACAAGACAAACATCAAGAGCAAGCAAGCAAGAGAGAAAATGAAAGGAGAAATCCAGTGTGAATCAACCCATGGCTGTGTTGTGTGAAGGCATCAATGGCCCTCTAATAAGAGTAAAACCGATTAAAGGATAGCTCTGGAGTAAGTTTAAGCATAGCCCTGCTGCACAAGCCTTCTAGCAGCAATATATTTCGCATGGAATGAAAGAATTTCGAACAGCATAGACCTAACGCAAACTCGAAACACGTTACATTGTAAACGTTACAGTCAACGGCACCTCTTACTTTCGGTTTCGAATTATCAGTTTCCATTGATTCAGTGTAAAGTGCTTGTTCGCTTCTGCGTTCACGTTCGGTCTATGCTGTTCCAAATGATTTTGTTCCACTGGCTAACTGGTGTGTTTAGCATGCTCCTTCAACAGGGCTATGCTTGAATTCACTCCGGAGGTATCCTTTAACAGTTACTCTCTATATTGTAAAAAACTCTGTTACCCAGATCCCCAAGGTGCACATGGCCCAGCACAAAGAGCCCGCCCTTTTTCAGCTGGTTAACAAATGAGATGAGCTGACAGGAAGAGCGAGGATTGGACACCATCAGTAACACCTGGGGCCGCCAGAACTTCACATGTTCCTTTCGCACATCCAACATCAACAGGTACTTCCGCACCTGCACAGATGTACACACACGCATACACACACACACACATGTTCAATGTGTTCAACATGGTTTTTTTCTATTTTTTACTAAAAGTAAAAGTCATCATACAGTACAACAGTAGGTCTACTGACAAGACCCAATCAGACAGGACTGAAATCTCTGATAATGATGCTTTAGGCCACAACCCAAACTACTTGTAATCCTGTCCAAATAGGGCTTTTGTTTGTGTGTGTGTGTGTGTGTGTGTGTGTGTGTGTGTGTGTGTGTGTGTGTGTGTGTACAAGTGTCTACAAGTGTGTGTACTGTACCTGGTGGAAGATGAGTGCCTGGCTAATGTATCCCCAGCTGCTGGTGGCTGATCTGTAGTGAATGAAGAGCAGCAGCAGCAGCAGAAGAGCTATACTGGCTGAGGAGAACAGAGGCTCGATCACAAACATCATGACTACACTACCCACAATGCCCAGCAGACAAGAATGCCAGGAGAAGAACTGGAATGTAGGCCTAGGAAAAAGAGAATATGGCTCTTAGTGAGAATAGCACACTATTACACAGACAACTATACCATGGCGCCAATACTAAGGAAATTCAATCTTGTAGAAATGCAAATATGCAAAACCTCTCCTACCACACACACACACACACACACACACACACACACACACACACCTGAAGTTGGGAGCAGAGGCCCACTCCAGAGCCAGGCACGCTAAGTCCACTGCAGCATAGGCCAGGAGATAGAAGACTGTTACCAGGCTTGTGATGGAGTTGAGCTGACCTGCAAACACGACACACTACAAGCACACATACACACACACACATCATCAGAGAAATACACCCTGACTCACAGCAGCACAAATCATTTGAATGTCAGGGGACAGACAGTCATTTACCTGCACAAGAGCCCAGGTGTAGAGCACAGCAACCCATGGATTACCTGCTTGAGTGGTGATGGATGCAGGAGCTAGGAATCGTCCTAGACACACACACACACACACACACACACACACACACACACACACACACACACACACACTATTAAGTATTAAGTTAGTCTTCTTCACACGTTTGACAGTATGTTTGAGTCATCAGTATCTTGTTTGCATGTGCATTGCAATTGTTACAAGGGTACAAACTGCACATCTCCAAATACACAAGTAGTAATGTTAAGAACTACTCTATGTCTCCTTCACAATTGGTGAGCTGTACTGGTAGGTAGTATTACTGTAATATTATCATTTTCCACATTATAAGGATTACAGTTTCCAAAATGGAAACTCAGCATAGAAATTCAGCATAGTAACATCGTAACATAATAATAATAACATAACAACAGTAATACCTTTATGATATTAACAGTCTAATATAGGTGTGTTTTTTCTGATCGTACGAGTGTTTATACTGTGTTCTAACTTTTTAAGGCATACAGACTAATCAGTATCTTATTTGGCAAATGAGGCAAATGTTTTGCATTTAGCACTCTACAAATTAAATTGAATTGAATTTGTTCTTGCACAACTTGTACACTGCTATTGGTAATCATGGCTGCAGATGGAGACGTAGACATGGCTGCAGACGTAGGCATACATACCCACTGGAGACTGGGGCAGCATCGTTCAGCACCCTTACACTGGAGATAAATTTACCTGCCTCTGATTCACATCTACCGATAGACTTTACTCTGCAAGACACTCATACCTCAGTGAAATCATTTTCATTTCCACTGAATAGAAGCAAATTTGGTGTGCACTACCACTACCAGTAGAACTGTAATCCCTTTGAAGAATGCAAGCTACTTTTAAGCAGGTGACAAGCTAGGTAGCTTCTGGTAGCTTCTGGGCTGCCTGTTGGAGACCCATGCATGTAGCACCAGACACACACACACACACACACACACACACACACACACACACACACACACACACACACACACACACACAGCATCCACACACACTGCAAAACAAAAGGGGAGCATTATATCCTTACCAAACAGCTGGTCAAGTGCGAGGGCGTGAAGAATGCGGGAGGCTCCAATCAGGGTGCTCATAGCAGCTGACAGGGCGGAGCAGTAGATCCCCAGGGTGACAAATGGAGGCCAGACATTGACCCGCCGCAGAAAGCCATAGTCCTGGACCAGCAGAGTCCTAAGGCAGCAAAAGGAGTGTCAAATTACAAAACAGCTTGTGAACTCAACACAACAGAGACAACCTATGAGGATTCAGGCAACTGAAGGCAACACACAACAGAAGCTTGAGTGAAACAAACAGAAGCAGCATCAGAGGAAGAGAAAACACATTCAGGCAAGAAAGCAGATAAGAATGTGGACCATGTGAGAAACAGAATAGGAGATTGGAAAGAGAAGAACAGAATATGTGTGACTGAATATGTGTGTGTGTGTGTGTGTGTGTGTGTGTGTGTGTACTGTGGTGTACCTGTCGCAAGTGGAGCTGACCAGTAGGAAGAGGAGGAGATAGACAATGAAGGTATAAGCCACTGCAATGATGGTACCCTTTGGGATAGAGAGACTTGGGTTCTTCAGCTCCCCTGGGTTTCAGTAGATAGCAGACAGAGTGTCAAAGAGAAAGACGGGCACAGAGAAAGAAACAGACACACACACACACACACACACACACACACACACACACACACACACATACATATATATATATATTTGACCCAGGGGTCAGCCCTCCACCCTCAGAGTGAGTTAGGAAGTTTGAAAAAGCACACAACTAGCTGATGTAGCCGGTGGCGGTCCGCACCGCACACGCCCATGGAATTGGGTGATGAGGATTTACACGTACTACTGCAGAGCTAGCTGGCCTCCGTTACATTCACCCTCCAAATCCTCACTCCCATCCGAGTCACGGCACCAATGTAGCCGGTGGCGGTCGCCACCGCACATGGGTCTCGAACCCGTCACCCCGCAAGGTACAAACTCCTGGCGTGGGAGTGGGACGCTCTAACCAACTGAGCCAAAAGCCAGAGCTTCTAACTCAGCTGTTAGAAGCGCCCATAGAATTGGGTGATGAGGATTTACACGTACTACCGCCAAACTAGCCGAGCTAGCTGGCCTCCGTTTCACTGACAAGGAGCTCTTGAGGTGTCAATATGGAGTTTAACTAGCATCCTACATGCACAGTAAGGCTAGCTGGGATCCATTACATACTGTATACACACACAAATAGAGAGAGAGAGAGAGAGAGAGAGAGAGAGAGAGAGAGAACAGACAGACGGCAACAGTGAGACACTGTGTGTGTGTGTATGGCCTATGTAGCACTTTACCTGACATGTTGGCCCCAGCCATTATTCCCGTGCAGCCATTAAACATGACTGCAAACACACTGGCGAAGGTCATGACCGTGCTGGTGCTGTAGTCCAGAGTGTAGCCCGCTGAGAGAGAGAGAGAGAGAGAGAGAGAGAGAGAGAGAGAGAGAGAGAGAGAGAGAGAGAGAGAGACAAGAGAGATGGAGGAAAGCCTACTGAGTTTACCACACTCCACACTGACAGATGTGCAACCTGTGAACTTGAAATTAGGTACTGTAGCATTTATGTGTTGTTGGATAGGGTGTGTGTGAGTGTGCATTTCTAAGAGTGTGTATACAGCATGAGCATATTCATGTGTATGTGAGGCATGTGCATGGCCAAATGCACTAACTACATGCATTACATGGCCAAAGTGTATGCCTATGTGTGTGTGTGTGTGTGTGTGTGTGTGAGAGAGAGAGAGAGAGAGAGAGAGAGAGAGAGAGAGAGAGAGACTCACGTTTCAGGTTGTTCCTAAGTGTTGTGATGTTGAAGCCTGTGTAGCTAGTATTATAGACATGTGTGGAATTAGGTGTGTCCCCTGGGTGACTCAGGGTGATGGGGATTGGTCCCAGGACTAGGGTGCTGATGATGACTGACAGCAGTGTAACCGTGACAACCAGCAGGATGAGGAAGGAGGCCCGAGTGTAGAGGTGAGAGCCAATGAGACACACCAGCATACACACCAACAACACCACAGAAGAGTAGAGAACGCCAAACCAGTAACCTCCAGGCAGCACTGCAGCAGAGGAACCTAATGGAAAGACACACACACACACACACACACAGAGTCAGTAATACTCCACTACATGAACTAATTGATCTTACTATCCATTGCAGTCTATTGCCCCGACAACCGACGTTTTTTAATTAATATATTTATTTTATCCCAAGTTGGCATTTAGGTGGGCACCTCTGCTGTGGACATGGACATAGGACAGAGCTAAATGATTACCTTGCCCACCTAACGCCCATACTACAGCAGGCCATTAAGTGCTCATGCAAATATCATGTTCCTTTATGTGTGTAACAAGGGTTTGGATTATTATTTAAAGGTAGGGTCCAAGATGTTTTCATGGAACACTTTATACTATTTCTTAAAATCCCGATCGCCCGATTGCAAGCAATTCATTAAGGGCAGTATTCTCCCAGTGCTTAAGTCCAAAAAAGTGCTTAGTGCAAGCTGAAATACATGGAGCTAATCACTTTTCCGGACTTAACCACATGGGAGAATACCAGCGTAAATGCACTAACACAAAAGTAGAAAATATTAGTCACATGTGGAACCAACAGGACGGGGAAAAACAACGTTGAGCGTTGAATCTGAAAAAATGTGCTTGCATTTTTTTAGGATCTTGTACCTTACATTTAAATCAGACAGCCTTGTGTTTTGATATACCCAGTGGTTAAAGTGGGATTTGGCAGGAGGGGTAACTCTCTAATTTTGTGTTGGCATTAACAAAGTAAAATGCGTAGAAGAATTGGGTGGTATTCTTCATTTATCTGAGCCCCCCCCCCCCCCCCTATCTATTTCTATGTAAATGTTTATTTACCTGCTTCTTGTCCGTATGAGTCCAATATGGCCTCCACCAGACCTAGCACATAGACTCCACAGCCGCACACATTGGCCAGATAGAACATGAGTCCAATGCTCCCCCCAAACTCTGGACCCAGTGAGCGACTGATCATGACTGGCTCCTTCATTAAGGACATAACCTGAGGATTCATGTTCATATTAGAGAGTCTATGGGCCCATTAGGAATTAAGACTTGTAGTGTTGAGAGATAACGCAAGGATACAGTATGCTCCACCGGCCTGGATAGCTCCATTGGTGGAGATGGCACAAATAGACAGGATCGTCATGGAGATAATTAAATATGCCACACCCAGCATGATGAGTGCATGAAACAACCCGGCGTGGCCAATGACGAACCCTAAGAGAGGACATGACATCACAATGACTACAGTACTGGCATAAAGACAGTTATAGGTTAGAACATATCAGGGCACCATGGAGCAGCATCATGATAATCAATACCCCGATACTCATCACCACCATCACAGGCATCATCATCCATCACTGTCCCCATCACCTGCGCTGCTCCTCACCTGTGCGCAAGAAGAGCACAATGCTGAACATGGACAGCACGGTGGGCACGATCACTCCGAAAAACGTATTGAGGCTACGTGCCCTCGAAGTGGAGGGATCGCCCAGGCTGCTGTCCACGTCCAGGGGGTCATCCTGTCCATCCTGAGCCAGCCCAGAGAGGAGTCCCGAGAGCCCGCAGGTCAGCAGCGGGGAGTTCTCATGTGGCATGATCAATCACATACACACGTCCACCAAGCACACATCCACACACGGCTAACCTCCAACTGTGTGCATGAGCTCAGAGATGGGACTGCTCTGGACTGGGTGGGGGCCCTGAAACAAGAAGACACCCAGGTTAGAGAAGCAGGACACAAAGGCAAAGACAGATAAAAAAACAAACATACAGAACCATCCTGTTAAGAGGTGGATGAACATGAGCAGCACCAATGAGTCATACAATTACAGTAAGCCAAACATACTCATCACAGTCTCACACTTAGTCTCCCTTTCCCCCGAGGACATGTTAACGCCCTTGACCTAAAATAGCACTGTAAAATGCAAGCACCACATTATGCACAGATAGACAAATGAAACCCGCCTCACAACTAGCATTTTTAGCTTGGCCCTAAACCCAGACTAATAGAGTTTGTCTGCCTATCCTTCAACCTCCATCGTCCAATCAATAAGTTTGAGTTGATCCATTATGAACCATGTGACCAGACTTATCCAATCAGACTGATGGATGCTAGGGTTCCAAAGAGGGCTGGCTTTCGATGCCTAGTTACAGCCTCCCGATACACACAAAGGATGCTGGCCTAGTGAATAGGATCGTCATCAGTCCTGTGCACGGTCATATTAGGATAAAACAGCTGGGCAATAACGCAGATGTATTAGTTCACAATGTGTAGCGCCTAATAATAATGTCATTAGTCCCTAGGATTTCAGATTTTATGATATCCACAGATATGCTGAGATAACTAGTTGAATTGGTATTGTGCCTAACACAAAAGCTTGGTAATAACACATTTAAGACACTCCAGCGGCGACTGGAGTTTTAGAGAAGACACGAGGAATGTTTCGCTTACCTGTCACTTCTTGTGTGTGCGTCGCGTTTTTCTAAGTAGCAATGATGCAGGCTTTTGGCTTTTTTACTCAAAAGACAATGATTGGGCAATTAGATGAACCCGAAAGAGGCGATGAACCCGATCAGAGGCAGGAGGATAGGCTACGTGGTGCCGGTACGAGGTAACACCTCCATGAGTTCATAGGCGCATCTCTGACATGTAAACATTCGCCCAGCTGATTCCGCCTTTGTGCTGAATGCCAAATGCGAGCGCAGTCTGTGACGCGTAGCCTACCTATTGACCGAATTGAAGATCGGCAAGAGTTAATTGCATCTCTCCATCGATTCGGCAAATTACTTGACGTGGGAGACAGTGCCTGCCTACCCTCGTGTGGCCGATGTCAGCTGGATGTTCGCGTCAGCTTGTCATGGGACCATTTGTGCGGGGCGTGAGGGGCACGCAGGGAGGGAGAGGGTGTGGGGTGGCAGCGCCAAGACATCAGAGGAATAACAACGAAAGCAGTGAATGGGATAATTGTGCTCACATATTTTTTCAATTCACGGATTGCTGAAATTAACAAACCGTGTTTGTTTAGCCTGCTTAACATTATTATACGTTTATTTGATTGCATTAAAAAAAGAATATTAGAAGTAGCTTTATAGGTCTGTTGTGCTGCTATTTTGAATGACAATGAGTCGGGGATGACTTCCCTGTGCCATCCAGATGATGGCGGTAGGGATGAACTCACGCCTCTCCTTTATAGCACCAACATGTTCGCCATTTTAGTAAGGGCAAAATCACCACCAAACAGTTATAGGCTTTAGAAATACAATATTAAAATGTTGCTATCTTAACATTAAAAATAATATAATTACATTGCTATGTAATACATTAGGCCTATACATTAATATCAATATAATTACAGGAAAAATAATGTTTATAGATAATATAGATCATTTTACAGGCCAATAATGTCGAGATCAGTTTGCTTATGTTGTAGCCGATACGGGATAAAGCTTGTGCAAAGTAAGCAGGCCTACCATATTATCATGTGTCTGTGTGTGTGTGTGTGTGTGTGTGTGTGTGAGAGAGAGAGAGAGAGAGAGAGAGAGAGAGAGAGAGAGAGAGAGAGAGAGAGAGCTTTAAATTAGATTTCTGTAATGACCCTCACCCAACAAACCCTAGCCTCTTGCCTAACCCAGAGAATTAACTTCCTTGAGAAAAAAAATTGGATCACACCCATTTTGCAACAAAAAAAATGTTACAATTAGGAATATGTATTTATTTAGATAACACAACATTCAAATTGCATAATTATCCCTTTAAACGTACCTGTAATTCACACACACACACACACACACACACACACTCTCTCTCTCTCTCTCTCTCTCCTCTCACACACACACACACACACACACACACACACACACACACACACACACACACACACACACACACACACACACACACACACACACACACACACACACACACACACACACACAGATTCATAGCCTCTGTTGAAATCAAATCAAAGTAAGCTGTTGGCCAAGCATCCCAAAACCAAGTTAAAATCTATATCTATATGACAGATCAGCTCAATATGTATAACTGGATTTATTTTATATTAACTTTATATTAAAAATATATTGTACCTCGCTCTCACTGTTGTTATGGAAACAGAAAGAATACATTGTGGTGACTAATTAAATTCACATTACAGATACAACCATACAAATAAGATAGTAGCCTATAAACATTTCTTTTGTTGTTTTTTGTTCAGTATTTCAGAGGTGCTGTTTATTGTAGGTCTATACAATTTCACAACGTGCAAGAAATGTTGCAAGAAACAATAGAGAAAAGACACCTTTTCCATTCACGTTGTCTTGAGGCTACAAGCTGATTGCGGCTCAGAGTGCAACTGAATGTGTCTCCACTGTGGCACAGAGCACCTTCAGGGTCCCTGACTCTTACTGTTGGACTCAGAGTTGGTGACACTGATCCAGAGTTATGGAGTCTGGACCTAGAGAGGTGAGAGCAGCCCGAAGGGCAAACCTAGTTCACATTAACACACACACACACACACACACACACACACACACACACACACACACACACACACACACACACACACACACACACACACACAGAGTTCACACAGAGAACCACCATTTCCACCCCATGCTCAAATGTTGATTTTTTGCACTCAGCAAAATGCTGTTATATTCTCATACTGTATTTCTCCATCTTGTGGAAAACATATTTGAAGAGCACAGAGACACACAGCCATTGAAATGACAGGGTGGCAGGGTGGGCAGTCTGTCCTTTCTCTTGGGGCTTGGGCTCTGCATCCTTATTATTACGCTTACGTTTTCCTTCCCTCTTTCTCTCTCTCAGTTCCTCCCATGGCAGCATGAGCAGGGCCCAGCATAGTAGCTCCATGATGATATGCATGCAGAGGCAAGTTCTTTTCCCCTCTTCCCTCCTCATCTCTACGACTCCCTTTCTTTCTTCTCTTTCTTCCTCAGATATGAGAACTGGAGTGTGAGTGCTGGGGTGTTAGCTGAGCTCGATGGGCCCCTTGGCGGAGCTCCGCGGTGGGGCTGTTGGCTAGGGTAAGCAGGGAACGCACACAGGCTCGGTAGCGGGTGGACATGGTGTTATACAGCAGCGGGTTGATGGCGGCACTCAGGTAGAAGAGCACGAAGGAGACCAGGTTGAGGTACTGGGACACCGTGTAGAGCTCAGGACTGGAGTCGGCTGACACAGAGAAGAGGGTCCGGCCCACGTGGAAGGGCAGCCAGCACAGAACAAACGCCACCACAATCACCACTGAAAAACACAGAGGGAGAGAAAGAGAGAAATTCTGGCACAAAGGAACCAGAGCTGCAAAAAATATTCCAGAAGGAATATTCCTCATGGGATTTATTTCAGAATAAACAAAACCAAGTGAGAACAGATACAGACACCATTATATAGGCCACTGTCTAAACAAAAGAAAATTCAATATGCTAGATTCAAAATACTGTCAACAAACAATCATAGACAAGGGACTCAGGCGAAGTCTACAAAATCTAGACGAGAGACTACAATTCTACAAAGACTACAGGGTGGCGTGAACTTAATGACCAATGACGGGTACGGCGAGAGCCAAATGTTATCATTCATAGGCAGAGGGAATTTCTGTAATGTGCGTACGCAATTTTAATAATAGACTTAATTGCAAAAAGAAAGGACTCGGAGAAGCTACTCCAAAACTTGCATCAAGTGTATCACTACATGATCATGGCCATCCTCTCTTATGTAGTGTTAATTCAGAACAGTAGAGGGCTTATTGGAGGGGTTTGTTTGGCATGTGAACTTATTGGTAGGCTTCCAAAGAGGTTATATTTTCGAGGAGCAGATGACAAAATTGTGGTGGTGATCTGGGACACTTGCTGGAAATTAAAGGAATAGTTTACCTCTTTATGAAAATTGGTTATTCACCCCCTTACCTGAAGTTACATATGTGGGTTAAAGCATTGGTCTCAGTGCTTGCATTTTCCTAGTGTGGCAACCTCAATTTCCCCCATTTAGCTTTAGCTTAGCATAGGCGCTGGATTGTAATGTTGCCAGATAGCAACTCTTTGGCAACATTATTCCAGCACCTATGCTAAGCTAAAGGTAAAATTGGGGTTGCCAGCACTGAGACCGAAATGCTCTTACCCAAATAAGTAACTCCAGGTATGGGGGTGAATAACCAATTTTCATAAAGAGGTGAACTATTCCTTTAATATTGCGTGAGTGACCATATTACCGTTACACAGCTCTGGGCTCTGGGCTCTGAATACTCTTTACTCTGAGTGCTTTTTAGTTGGGTTGAGCCTGAGGCGTGGTTCTGCTCAAAGTGTCTTCCTAAAAAGAATGACTACAAATCGAAGGGATTCTTTCCTAGCCCTTGTTACTCATACACTGTAGGTGCTCCTCGTACTGCCTGTAAGGCGCCATGAAGCAATTATATTCTATTTGGCACTCTACAAACAATTTTTTAAATGAATAGAATTTTCTTGTTTATGTAATATTATAGATTCATTTCACCCATCATCCTCAGCGTCTGGCGATGCCCTCGGTCCCGATGTGTCTGCCTCCGCAGGAAGAGGCGTCGGGCGATGAGGCCGTAGAGCAGTGAGAGCAGGCCCAGCGGCACCAGGAAGTAGAGGTTTGAGAGCCACAACATGGCGGCCAGCAGACCTGAGCTGAGAGCATACTGGGTACAGCGGCACTCGGTCAGAGCGTCCTCCAGCCCGTCCACGTCTAGATGCTCCACCCCCACAAGGGCCAGCACAGGCGCCGCACTCAAGAAGGCCACTGCCCAGAGGGTGACCAGGAGCACCCGCACACGTCCCCGCGTGACCAGGAGCCGCGCCCGTAGAGGGAAACACACGGCCAGGTAGCGTTCGGCCCCCAGAGCCGTCATGTGCAGGATGGACGAAAAGGTACAGCATTCGCTGGCGAACATCGACAGCTTGCACACGGCCTCGCCTAGCAACCAGGGCCGGTAGCGCCACAGCTGGGGTTAGGTGTGGGTGAAAGAGAAGGGGAGGTGGACAAGTCATTAGTGTGGTCGATACGTCCAAGCATCCACAAGCACAGACACAACACACAGGATTTACAAGAGGATAATAAGAAGGCAAGAGGTTTATAATGGGAGCACACACACACACACACACACACACACACACACAATCTAGGGTATTCATCCATTTTACATGGCAACATTCGAATCCCGACAAAGTTTTTAGGGCTTTTCATGAATGTGGGATTCCTGACAAACTCAAAACAGCAGACACATTTTGAGGGTATACAGAAATATGAAGATGGACACACACTCATACACACTCTTTCAGATTTCAGATCTAATGCCGAGTCATTAGAGAGACAATGAGGGATTCAATTTGGATAGATATCATGGTCCTCTATATATTAAAGCTTAGTGCCCATACATATTGCAAAACACGCATGAACACACATAGACAAAGGACACATGTGCATGCTGTAAACCACCAAATGTTAAGACCCTGTGTACACACCTTCTGCTAAGACAGATAACTGCTATTCATACATACAGACATACACATAACACCCTGGCAGGCTCTTATGGTAAACCCATATAATACTCCGGCAAGCTTCTATGGTAAGCCCACTCCCCATACACACCTACCTTGTACAAATCCAGCGGCATAAGAAGCAGAATGACGATGTCGGACACGGCCATGCTGCTCAGGTACAGGTATGTGGTGCTCCTCATCTGCGGGCAACGCCACACCACCAGGATGGTCAGTGCGTTCCCTGCCAGGCCGAGGAGCAGCAGCGGAATACACAGTGTTGTGACCACCACCAGCTCCATGTCACTGAAGAGCGACTGACTGGGGCTCCAGTCCTCCCAGTAGTCCCAGTCGGAGGTGTTCCAGCAGTCCAGGCACCCTGAGCCCATGTCAGAGCCGTTGGCCTCCAGCTCCACATCCATGCTGCAGGGGACAAGGAGACAGAATATGTGTGTGTGTGTGTGTGTGTGTCAGGGAAAGACAACCAATAATATGAAAACAAGTTCTAGTAGTGAGTGAAAGGGATTGGAGTACAATCATGACGATTTGCAATAAAAACTAAAAAGAATTTTGAAAGATGGATGTTAGATGAAGGAAAAAAGAAAAGAGGAGTGAGTAGATATCCAGTAGAGGCTGAAAAATACCACATAATAAGAATCCAAGAGAATCCAACCTAAGCTTGATCCCTAATCACATTCAGAAGACACCTACCAGTCCCCCTCCATCCAGTGCTGCGGAGCTGTGTTTGTGTGCACTTCAAGACAGTCCTCCCGTTAATGAAGATAGTGTGAGTGTGTTCATCTTCATAGTACTGATGTGAGTGTGTGTGGGTGAATGACGCTAATGAGAGTTAAGGTGAGTGACTGTCGATGGGAATTGACCCCAAGCCGGATAGTTGAGAGGAAACGATCAATTACAGCTCAATGTCAGAGAGCAGAGATCAGGCAGGCACACAATCTACAGTTTCTTGCGTCTGATTGAACAGCACCCGTCAAAAACTATGACTTGAAACGTACACAGACCTGTATGCATTTTATTTTATACAATGTAAGCGCTTCATCTAACTAAGTGACCAGAAAATAGCTTTGTCAAAAAAAAGATGTCAGAATAACATTACATTAATTGGTAAATATAGATTCATTAAAATGAAATCAATGACAAATCATGAACTGATAAAGACACAGACATGTGAAGAAATTGAAGAGTATTGGACAAGTAGTGCTTACCGCTAAGCAGAGGCTTGTGTTTCTGGGAAAACAGACACGCCACTCAGACCACCTCACTGAGATGAGACAGAGGGGAGCGTTGGGCATTGAGCGTGTGTGTGTTTGTGTGTGTGAGAGAGAGAGAGGTGGGGGGTGTCGAGGAGGCGTTCCTCACAATAACTGTATAAAAGGTTGTCTGTGGTCAATATCTTGGCACATGAAGTAATGATTTTTATTCAGCAAATCTACGCTCTTGGGGGGGGGAGTAGGATTAGGAAGATTAGGAGGGGGTAGGAAGATTAAAATAAGTAAACCTGCCAAAGTTAACCTAGAGAAAGTGGGTAAGCTGCTGGCTTTGCATAAGTGACAGATTGTGACAGATTCCAGCTTTATCTATTATTTGATTTTAAATTCAATACAAAAGAAGATTAACAGGACCAAGAAGATCGTTTTTGGGAAGAAACCTTGAAACCTCCATGACACTCTGGGTTAACCCAACTCCCTGGGGTTAAGTAAAGTACAAGTACAATAAATAGTTTAGTGATAGATCACAAATAATCCATGGTTTTGACAAAGCGTGCAAGTAGCATGATTACAAAATATTGTTCCCATTATGATTGATCACAAACAATACTAGTATTATTCCACAACAATATGGTAGTCAAAGCAAAGTGTGTTCTAAATGATTGTTGGACAAAGCAGCAGCAGCTAACCAAAATGTAGGAGTCAAAGGATGGGGTCAATAGAAGACGTAGCATTTAGGTAGAGAACATTTTGATAAATGCCATCTGGGAAGGGTTCTTTGTGGGGCCTCTAGGAAGGCAGTTGGTCCTGGTATGGGCCTGCGGTGGAGTTGGTCCTATTACACTCGGTAGGGTTTATGACAGGGAGTGGATGGAAGATATGACTCTCAGTAGAGATGATTATAGTATATGTGAGGAGATGAAGCAAGAGAGTTAGGCCAGTCTAGGGGATTGCCACTACATAAATCCTGTGAAAGGATTGAAGGTGTGAAAGAGAGACTGTATAGCATGATGAATAAGGTATGTGGCAGCATAACCAAGGTATGGTGCATGGCTCACTACAGTAGGGCTGGCCAGTGGTCACCATGCCTCAGGCTGGAGAGAACAGCAGTGGAGGTCTTGCCCAATAAGACCCATGCATTTAGTGTCCGCTTGACAAATATAGAGGGGTCACAAGGGAGAGACTCTATACTGACTTTGCACACATTCATTCTTCAGCACTCACAACACATTCTAACACACTCCACCACACCAACATGGCCTGACTCTCAACACTTTTTACATTCACCTCTACATCCACATGCACACAGTACACACCCGCCCCAGGCCCCAAACACTCACAACTCACTAACCCTCACCACCACCCACCTCCACTCCTGTCTCCCCTGCCATTGTGGATAAGGCCCGTTACACACACACACACACACACACACACACACACACACACACACACACACACACACACACACACACACAGCACATTACCTCACCTCACCATAGCACCATGGCAGTAATAGAATGAGGCCTCCAGGCTCTTCTATGATCAGATTTACTACTACTACCTCTGGCATAACTTACGCCGCCGTGCCAATTAACCACTTTCTGGAACACCCTCCTGAATCACTTCCTCATGGAGCAAATTTATACAGAGCTAGTTTGTTCTCATGGTCATTTATTGATTAAATAACATACAAACACACACAGACATACAAAAACAACACACACACACACACACACACACACACACACACACACACACACATGTACAAACACACATTTGTGTATTTACAATGGCAACACAAGCACAAGGACCATCAAGCCTCCCATTGTCTTTGTTGCTGGTAAAGGTCAAAGGTCATATGTGAAGGTCGAGGCTTAGGTCGGGATCGTGGCAAAGGCACTTGGCTGCCTGGCAACAGTGGCGCTTCTCGCAGCAACTCTCCTGGGCTGTAGAAGGCCAGCAGGTCGGGAGCCTCCGATGGCGCTTTTGGAAGCTGGAGACATAACAAGCACAGCCATTTCAGGAAATCATCCACTACCACTGATACAGACAACAAGTCCGGTTAACGCCCTCAAAATGCGTGGGTGGAGTCAGCGTGGGGGATAACAGAGGCCAAATTAACATTATGGTGAATGGACAAGGTAGAGAAAGTTGCTTAACAATAGTAGATCGCTTAGTATTAAAGTTGCAAAAAGTCCATATTATACGTTTTGTCTAATTATGACCCATGTGCCTGCTTGGGTTTAGACTAAAATAAAATTTCCATGATTTTATTATTCCAGTAACACTGACAGAAATGTCATGAGCTGTCTCTGCTCATAAGTGAAGCAACTTTCAATCACAAGTAAGATTAGCTCCGTTTAGCAAGCTAAAGTTTGGTACATTTACTGTGGTGATGAATGAAGTTGGCTAGTTAGCAAGCTAATGAAGCTAATAAGCATCAACTAAATTGTACTCAGTATCACGTTTGGAGGGGTATCAAGTTCAGAATTCACATCGGACCATCTGAACATCATTACTACCTTGAGGCATTGCCCTCAAGAATGTGTCAAGCTCCTTGTGGATGATGCTCAGTGTAACTTCTAGCTTAGCATCTCATTGACTTCCACACTGATTTCAGATTTGTTTTCCCCCAAGGGGGACACGAGGAGCTGATTTTGTGGGTGTGCCCAGACTTGCCGTCTGTATCTATCCCCATGTACATTCATCCTTTTTTCTCCCAATCTGTGGACTTGACCAACCTTGCTGCTGTGGCTCCGTAGAGGCAGAGCCAGAGGTGCTCTGTGACGTAGGGCGTGGCTGACCAGTTGCTCATGCGTCAGGCTGACGCTCACCAAGCCATGATACAGCTGCTGGCTCGAGGGGAAATTCACCCCTGAGATGCAGACACATACAAACATAATAACAAACAAACACACACACACACACACACAAATCAAACAATAAGGCATTATACAAAATAATCATGATTTAGTGAGTATGAGCTTAAAAACACATTTTCACACACTTTACATTACTGAGATATACTGAGAGGAAATTGTAAAATAGTGTGAGCTTGTAAAACTGTGTGTGTGTGTGTGTGTGTGCATACTGTATGTGTATGTGGGGGGACTAAGATTGGGATTAGTACCCTCAGCTGCTTTAGCATTGATCTGGTTCTTGGTGTGTGTAGACATCCGGAGTTTCTCCTCCACGGCCTTCTGGGGGTCAAACTCTTCCAGTGTCATCTTCTCCAGGGCCACCTTCAAGGCCAAAGTGGAGTTCAACTGGGCGTCCTCAGTCAGCTGTCCATCACCCGCCTCAGCCAACAGAGGAACCACCGGACTTTCTTGACCCCTCCTTCTTTCCCTCTTCTTTCCTGCATTGCCAATGATTGGCAGATTCAAAGGCTGACAGTCAGTGACTAGTTATGCAAATGCTTCAGAGGATACAACTGTGCTGTCTGTAATACAGATGTGTGCATCACTCTAGGGCTACACTGGATGTGTTAAGTTAAGTGTTAAGTCAAGTTCCATCAAAAGCACATGACATGAATGGTGAACAGAGAATGGTGAATGGAATTTAGAATGTTGGCTGTGCTGCTGTGTCTAAACAGGCCAACATAGTCTTTGCACTGAGCAGATCAACAACAAAATCAATAAGTTTGGGAAAGGCTAAATAGTTTTCTCTGCTCCTCCTAGGCTGCTTCATTTCTCTATCTTAAGCAACATTATGTGGTGTGGAATAGCTATCTAAAAGGAACTGAGAAACCCTTCACAACATTTCCAGAGGCTTCTAGAAAATGCTAATAGGTGTTTGATGACAACACAGTGGATAGCATGGACTGCTGCTGGGAATGGCACTGCTGCTGGGAATGGCACTTGTGTTTATCCACCATGCATACAGTAGGACTATGTTACATTTACGGTCATTTGGAGACGGTACCACAAGAAATAGAAACTGATAAAAAGAATCCCTTAAGAAGCTGCTCCAAGCAGAAGTGGTCTAAGTTAAAATGCTGTTGTTGGGCACTTGATTGATTGATTGATTGAATTTATTTAGTCTATTAGATGTAAAAAACATAGCATGGCAACAGTGACCATCATACATTTAAAAAAAAATAGACAGGGATTAAAACACAAAAAAGCCCTAAGGCTTATTTCCATTGTGGTCCCTATACTTGATGAAGTATAATCAGCAGAAACATGAAATACAGACTTCTTATTTTACGAAGAATGGGCAGAATCACATGACAACACAGTGGAATACACAGATGCTACAGAAAATAGTAGCAGTATTAGTATAACAGTACTAGTAAAGACTTGAAGTGGGTTTGCCAAGCCCTATTCCAAATGTCCATCTGTAGGCAGGAGTGCCTGCTAAAGGAAGAGCTAAAATAGATGTTTGGGGTTTTTTTGGACACTTTAGATACTGTTTGAAAACTTGAATGGACCTAAGCAGACAAAGCAAAGCCTGTCACAACACTGTGCTAATGGCCAACTTCTGCAAGAAGCATAGACAACATTCACAGAAGAACTCTCTTGTGAAGGGATGTGGGGATTGACATCAGGAGAAGGGACGAGCAAATTAGATGAGACAGGTGTTAGTTAAGCGGTGAGGATGCCACGGATGTGGCCTGGGTGGCTACAAAACAGACTGTGTCAGTTGTCCAGGCTCACCTTTCCTCTCTGGCCTGCTGGCTGCTTTCAGAGGTGCAGGGCAAGAGGAGCGTGGCTCTTGGATCACAGACACGACGGGAAGCTCCTCTACAGAACATGCCCTGTGTGGACTTACAGCTTTGGCCTTGGGGCCAACATCAAAGCGCACCTAAACAAATGCACAAATAGCAGCAATAACTCAATAACAAGCATGCACTATACAGTAGAAAGCAACTAACAGTTGTCTACATTATCCTGTAACATGGATAAACAATTTTGCCTTGTAATTGTTGGGCTTTATAAGTTCAGTTTAAGGGCAAATTCTTTTTTTTGGCTATGAAGACCGTTCTAATGTGCCATGCAACAAAATCTTCTCTAAATTTTCTCTTCATTTATTTCATATGTGAAACATCTGCAAGTGTAAGTGTGAACCACCTAGACTAGTCATTTACTAGCAACTGCCCACTACAATGTTCTCAGTATGGTAGCATGCATCTCACCTGTCTGGTTTGTTTAGAAGCCCTACTCCTCCGCGAGTCCACGGGTGGGCGCTCTGGAGTTGAAGTGATGGAGAGGTCAAGCTCAGGGCACTTCTTTAGCGGTGTGCCATGGTCAGTAGGCCCCGGAGGAGGGGCAGGCTGACTGTCCGGCTCACTGAAGCCAGGCCATGGACTTTGCAGCATAGTCATGTTGTTTCACAAGATCTAAATCAGATTGAAAAACATTGCATATAACGTTAGCGTATCTTCATTCATGTAAACATGCAGCTCATGCTAACGTTTTAACGTTTTAAATAACGTTAAATGGCTAAAGTTTGGTTTTAAGTTAGCGTCCTCCAAGCTAAAAGTGAACGACAAAGTAACGTTAGGCCTAAGTCGCAAGTCAGTAACACCTGAGACGGCTGATGAGGACATCTTTGGTAACGTCAATTCTTTGGTAAAATTAAAGTCCTTCATAAAAAAAGGTTTATCAACTAAAGTTACTTGAAAGCTGATGTGTACAGAAAGTCAACAGCAGCACCTTTATCTTATCTGGAGAAAAACAGCTGGATATTAGCCTATTCACTTAAGTGGTTTGAAGTTGCCAGCTAACGTTGGGTGTGAAGAGTTATTAACTGCACATTACCTGGCAAAACGCTATATCCATCATAAAACCGCTTCGCAACGTACTCCAACAACCTACGGTGAAATATTTAGCATGCTTTTATATAGCTACTATCTTTTACATGAATTAAAATCCTAAACATTTGAACTTCCCTCCACTCTCACCGCCTCGGCATCAACAGTTTTGTTGTTCTATGGTTACAACTACTTCCTGGACAACAGCGCGGTGACGGAGTCATTAATACCAAAGTCAGACGTCGCCCTCTAGCGGACATAATGTTTTAAATACACATCTTGAAGAACTGTGTTGATTTCATTTGATTAGACCTATTGGATACAACGTCCCCCAGGCACCTCAAATGATTATTGATGGATTAAGTTATATCATATTTAATACAATAAATAGTTCTGTTGATGATAGATATGATAATAGGCTGAATGATAGCCTACTACTAAATCAGCAGCTGTCGAGGAACACAATAACTTTCGTCAACTATGTGTGCACGTCATGTCTACTTTATTCTGCATGTAAGCACATTGCAGGATGCAATATGATATTGGCAAGTTACAAGGATTAGGGGCTAGGGTGGTTATCAACCGTAACAGTATGCCTCCATTGCATTCGCCTTGTCCTTAAAGCACTATGAGGTAGGCCTACATGAGGGACATACACTGTGCGAGTGAGTAATGTTGTCACTCTATATAGCTGTACTGTATATGCCTCTGCAGAGTCAGAATTGTATTCTTATTTGTATGATTATGTACTATGCAGGAAGACATTGAAGTCCACACCTAATTATTAACTAATCAGATGCTCTTCTCTCATTGGGCACAGCTAATTGCTTACCTGTGTGATGTCAGCACACCTTAGTTTATATGTATGTCCTGTGTAAGCAATACACCATTCCCAAGCCTGATGAAGACCCTGGCGGGTCGAAACGTTGCGTTATGCTTTTAACTCAATAAAATAAGCTTGCGTTATGCTCTTCACTCAATAAAAAAAGAATGCAGTGTGCAGACAACTACTCCTTTTTTCTTTGATACGTTTTCTTGTCCTGCACCTGGCCTCAGCGAGGTGGGATGTGCATACGTTTACTTTTTCAAAACCTATATTGGCTGGACTTCATATCTGTATGTGTGTGAAATGGAGACAGAGAAGACAGACAGAAAAGTGCACTTAAAAAGTACTTAGTAAAAGTTATTTAATAGAATTATTCTTTTTTTTCAGGTAAAGATCATTAACAACCTCTCGGCCAAAAGCACTCCACTCCACTAAGAAAGTAAAAGAGAGAGAGAGAGGGGGGAGATGGGGATACAAAGCGGGAGAGAGACAGATTGTGTGTGTGTAATTAAATTGACATTTAAGTTGAAAGGGGTAACAGTCATAAAGCTCTCCCCTTGTACCACTGTTTGGTTTGACTGGAGAAGCAGCAAAACAGCACAGATGGGAAGGAACAATAGCAACAAAACAGCACAACAGTTACTGCAGTGACCTAAATAAAATGTACAAAACAGTTGAGCATAGCAGTGCTTTCAGAGTAAGACATTCAGGGTCCATTTGGCACAATGGTGCTAAGACACAAATGCAGACACACACACACACACGCACGCACACACACAGTGGACACAGGCAGTTCTTAGGGCAGACACTGGACTCCATGACAGAGGGAGCAAGATACATAATAGTCACTGCGCACTGTTTGGTATTTGACACCAGTAACTGCACCCCACAGTTGACTTGTCACAGTTACTCAACACTGTTGACAGAATTAAATGAGCATGATGTGTAGGAGAGTGTTTTTAAAATGTAGAGGCCACAGCCTAATAATGGAAACAAACAACACGGAGACTTGCACGTGTGCACACATACGCACACACACACACACACACACGAGATAGAGAGAGAGAGAGAAAGAGAGAGAGATGCAAGCATGTACAGTTGAAGGGAATCTACAGGCTCGTCGACTGCAAAACACACAGTATTCCTCCTGGTGGAAAACCTATTTGAATAAATAAAGATGGCTCGGAAAGGTCCCCATGTACTAGATCTTGTTAATGCAACTCATCATAAATCATATTTTGGCAGACGACGTTGCAATCTCCACCTTTATTAAAATGATTATGAGATATTAGACAGTGTAAGTGTAACCTCAAACACAACTCCCTAAGTCAAATGAAAAAAAAATGATGAAGGTCTGTGGTTAAGCCAGCAAGTGAGAAAGATGGAGGCAGGGAGAGAGTGAAGGAGAGAGAAAGAGAGAAGGAAATATTTGTGTGCACAAAAGCAGGAGAAAGTGCATTTGCATTCTGCACAGGTGCAGGTGCATATGTGACGTGTGATTTCATGTTTATTCAAAGAAATGTACCCAATGTAGCATGTGTTTGTGTTTGTGTTTGTGTAGTTGCCATGTGCCTGGATCAGCACACTAATATCTACACATCTCTTTCAGCACAAACCTGCAGAAACACTGAAAGTCTAATTTAAACAAAAAACATTTTTTTTCTTAGTTTTTCTTCACTCTTTCTGCTCCTCTTCTTTGATCCATCTTTTTGTTCACTCATCCCTTCATCCTGAGTGCTTGTGGAGAGGACAAAGGCGGGGAAAACAGTAGATCCCAAGGCTGGTGGCAAGATGGACTACATGTCCCATGAGGTCCGTGGGCAAAAAGTGCATCCTCCTACATTTCCTGCAGGGAGACAAACCTCACTTCTAGTCACACCTGCATGCACATCCAAGTCTCCCTTTTGCTAGAGACTGACAGGCAGGCAAACAGGATGTGTCCCAAGTGGCCAGCGGGCATAAGAGCTCCAATGTCCATGATGCTTAGTGGCGGTCTCGGAGAGCCTTGAGGATATAGTTTTCTCGCTCGAGTTGGGCATTCTTCTCTGCCAGTTCCTTAATCTGCTCCCTCAGCAACTCAACCTCTTCTCGAACAGCCAACATCAAGTGGGTCTTCACCAGATCCTAGGAGCACATAGAGACACATGAGCATACATGCAGTACAGATGCCTGAGCATACATACAGTACAGACGCATACAGATGTATGACAAAGAACACCCCACTACACGTGCACATACACAGGCGCGCATGCATACACACAGTACAAAGTAGAATACACAAGTAACTGAACATACAATAAAACATTATAGCAAACAAATAATCATGTCATAACTTTTTTTGAAGCTTCCAGACATACAGTACACAAAGAAGAGTAGAGACAAGAGACAGGAGAAATAGAGTCAAAACAACTCACCATGGCTTGCTCAATCTTGTTATCGATAGCAATTGCACTATTACCAGATCCACTGCAAACAACACAAGGACAGTCACAAAATCAGATTGACTGTTATTTTTGTCAAGACATAAAGTTCAATTAATCAAGCATAACAAACATTTCCACAATAGTTTTTGAACACTGTTTTCACTTATCATCATCTACATATATACAGTATCTTTTCAACACTTTTGATGTACGTCAAAATACCATCATATTTCTTAAGACTAGGGCCTCTAAAATGTCCATGTCTTAAAGGGAAAGAGAACAACGAATTGTAAATCAATAAGTCATATAACACAGACAATGTTGAGTTTTAAATCAATGCAGGAAATTGTCAATCCTATATTATGTTATCATGGCTAAACTCTGTTTATGACCCTTTTTGTAACTGCTATCACAGCTAAAAGCCATCACACTGATTCAACAATCAATTGACGTGGCCTTCTTTAGATAAGCAGTGCCTAGAGTATCAGTAGTTGTTTGCTAACCCTAACCCAGCCAAAGAAATATGGATAACACTTTACTTGATGCGTGAGTACAGTACATCTCCCACACTCATATCCAACTCCTCTCAAATATGCAAGACAGAATAGCGATATCAAAATAAAAGTCTAATGGTCTCAAAGCAGCATTGCCATTTATGTTTGTCATCTGATCATGTCACATCTAAATATTTCATAATATCTTCAGTCTACTTCAATGCCACTTTACTAGAGGTTGTGAAGTATTCCTAATCACTTATCTGAGTTTAACACTGAGAAGTGAGCTACATAGAGCTGACCAGTGTGTGTGGACTCAGATTGATCTGATATGACATGATCAGGTAACAGATTTTTTTTTTATTTTTTAAATGAAGCTTGCTGCAGTCCAACGGTCTCAGAACACCATGGAGTCCTTGGTGCAAACCTGTTAAGTGATCAAGTCACATCAGAGTAATGGGCAAGTCCAGCGTCAAAGACACAGATCATGAGCAAGCAAGCATGTAATTTAAATGTAAACACAGGTAAACATCTCTATATAGTAGTGCTGGCAAAATTAACTGATTAATCACATGATTAATCCAAAAGATTTAACTCAGATTAAAAAAAAAAACTCAGATTAATCATGATGGATATGGTTCCACTCTCATGGCATGTATAATGTTCAATTGCAGATAGAAAATGGCTCGGCTATTATGTCAAACTATACAAAGATTATGGCCTAGCTCCTGTCCTGACTGTCCAACAACATGTTTGGGGAATCCTTGGGGGTAGGGGACAGGTGTGAATTGCCCCATTTGAGACGGACAAAGCCAACTATTTAGTATCAGGGCCTTTACAGGGCAAAATAAGGATCCAACATAAGAGGAAATGAGTTGCGATTAAAAGTGATTAATCACGATTAATCATTGCAAAAGTTTGAGATTAATCAGACAATTTTTTTTAATCGTTTGACAGCACTACTATATAGTTTACTTCCCAGTGTTAAACTTAGATGTTATTATGATTAACCTGTACAATAAAGAGACATTTAAAGAGTAGACTTAAAGATAAAATATGAATATACAGAATATTCATTGAAAATACAAGAAATATTCCAAGGAATATGAAATATTCAGATATGACATGCTCAGGCAACAGCACCTGAAAATGGCAATGCTGCTTTGAGACCATTGCACTCTTATTTTGAGGTTATCGCCACTCTGCCTTCCACACTGATGAAGTGTTGGATATGAATATTGAATCATGTCTCATGAAGCAGTCATGAATACTTTGTGAACAATTTATGAATGACAGCTGCTATGCATGTGTTATGTACTCACTAGTCATGTGAGACATTATGTCAATTTTACTCCCCTGAAGTGGCTTAATATAGCCTCAGGAGATAGCTATTGTGATGGACTGATATCATAATGACTAAATAAGATTGGATCAGATCAACTTGACAAACATGTAGCCTAAAGCAGATGAAGACTGACCAAAGATCCTCTTTACAAAAAAGAACATTTTTGAGATGTGGACGCAGAGCATTAGAATCTAGTCTAATCAAATATGATGAAGGGGACGTGATGGCTTGGGTGGGGTAATACTGTAGGTGGTGACTCATGGTAAAGTGAGACATTTGCACAAGATAAAAGGAATCCTGATAATGAAGGTAGGCTATCACTCCAGATTGCAACAATATTGTACACCCTGAGGATGGGGAATATGTTCTCCAAAAAGAGTACAATGACACGACAATGCACAAATTAGAGGGAAGAAGCCGTAACTAGCATTGTTCCAGTAACAATGTCAAATGCAGATTTAAAAGTGGCTTTAAAAAGTTCTGTATGTGTCAGCAGAGAGAGACAGACAGACAGAAAAAGAGGAAGAAACATGGTTTAGCTTATTTAGCATGGAGAAAGTTAGAAAGTGAGAGGGCCTTCGTGAGTGAGAGTGTGTGTGTGTTGTTGGGGGCATTTACAGGAGAACATTCTTTGCAGCTGGAGCATGGCCCTCTCTCCCTCCCTCTTTCTCTGTCATTCTTTCTCACTCCTTGCTAACACACACACACACACACACACACACCATCATCTTACTTTGCTATAATCTGCATAAAGTCAATAATATGGTAAGTGCCCAGTGAGTTTACGGGAAAGAGTGACTAAATACCTCATCATCACTTTATGTGAATACTCAGATGTATGCATCTGTTTGTGCAGGTGTGTGTGTGTGTGTGTGTGTGTGTGTGTGTGTGTGTGTGTGTGTGTGTGTGTGTGTGTGTGTGTGTGTGTGAGTGAGTGAGTGAGTGAGTGAGTGAGTGAGAGAGAAAATGTGTCACAACTGAAAATGTGTTATAACTGTATAAAAGAAAACAGGAAAAGACCCCCAGGATTGCCACTACCAAGAAATGTGTCACTGCTATACTATCTGTGTGTGTGTGTGTGTGTGTGTGTGTGTGTGTGTGTGTGTGTGTGTGTGTGTGTGTGTTTGTCTGTCTGTCTGTCTGTTTGTGCATCTGTGACACAGATCTCATTGTTCTGTGATGCATGAGGCACATGGTTCACATTACTGTGGTCTATTCTTGATGTAAACACAAACACACACATGCATTCACAATCACACACACACACACACACACACACACACACACACACACGCACACACACACACAAGCACACACGCACACACACACACAGGGGGTCATGAAACAACTTAACATAATGAGAGGCAACACCACAGAAGAGAGAAAATAGACACACACAAACACACACACACACACACACACACACACACACACTAATGGACAACAACATCACTGAGGTGAGAGAACATAGAAGTCCAAAAATATTTTGTTTACACTCACATACCACAGACACACAGTCACACTTAATTTCTGACAATGTTGCACACACACACACACACACACACACACACACACACACACACACACACACACACATACAGTTACCCTCGACAGAAGAGCACCAGGGACAGAAAGGCTGCCTCTGAACCACGGCCCCGTGCCTCTTTCGGAAGATCCAATTTAAACTTGGCTACAGGGAGAAGAGACAGACCCCCTTGTCCTCTATTCTTGGTCTCTCCCACACCTCCAAGGCCAGGGCATAGAGGGCTGGATACAGCACCCTGGGGTGGGCAGCAGGACTGAAGAGATGAGCCTTCAGAGCTGGAGAAAGATCCTCGCTGGTCTGAAGCTCTCATAACTGGTACGTGGGTCTGAAGAAGGCCTACATTTGAGCCACAATCCCGGGCATGCACCGACTTTCCAACAGATTGCTGTCTGCTGTCTGAAGCTGCTGGGTTTTTCCCCAGAGGATCAGAAGGGGTGAGACCCTGAGGGCTGCCCAGGATGAAGGTATCCTGTAGGGAGGTGGAGGGCTGATGGCCCCCTATGGATGGTGCCACTGGGGCATTAGCTTCAGCAGCAGATGACTGCTGGGTTGCTGAAGAGGTGCTTACTGCTGTGTATCTGTTGGAGTGAGCCTGAGTTGTAGGTCCTGTAGAAGAACTAACAATAGATCCTGGAGTGGGAAGGACATGATGTCCTGAGGAAAGGCCAACAGCAGAATCAGTGCCACCACTTGATACAGGTCTGGAAATGGTGTGTGGATGTGTGTTTGACCCAACAGAAGGTTTTGTGCCAGAGCTGATGGCAGATCCAGTAGATGTGACAGTAGTCCTAATTGTGGTGCTGATATGAGGTCCTGCCACTGAGCAAACAGCTGGACCTGTGCTGAAGTTGGGAATAGGCTTTGGGGCAGAGCTGGAACTTGATTCCGTAGCTGAGTCACTCACAGATCCTGTGTTGGAGGTGACATGAGGTCCAGTAGTGCAGCTGATAGTGGGCCCTGTGGAAGAGGTGAAAATAGGCCCTGTGGCGGAGGTGACATGAGGTCCAGTAGTGCAGCTGATAGTGGGCCCTGTGGAAGAGGTGAAAATAGGCCCTGTGGCGGAGGTGACATGAGGTCCAGTAGTGCAGCTGATAGTGGGCCCTGTGGAAAAGGTGAAAATAGGCCCTGTGGCGGAGGTGACATGAGGCCCAGTAGTGCAGCTGATAGTATACCCTGTAGAAGAGGTGACAGTAGGCTCTGTGGCAGAGGGAACAGGGGGCCCAATGTTGGAGCTCACTGAAAGCCTTTGATTAGAATTATCAACCAATACCTTTGGACTAGCAGTGCTGGTAGAAATCAAGCCTTTGGTGCAGCTAGCTTTAGGCTCTCTGATTGTAGTATGGAGCACTGTGTTAGGGCAGGAGACTTGCCCTCCAGCTGAAGTAGCTAAAGCTGATGGTCCAGAGCTGATTTGAGATCCACCAACCAATGTTGATTTGCTCCCAATCCGGCTACCAGGAGACCCTGACCCTGCAGATGTGGAGTTGAGTCTTGTGGCTGATGAGGACCTGGAGGCCGCAGGGCTAGGAAAGGTCTGGCTGTGTCTATCTGAGTGAAGGGGAACTGTCTGGGTGTACAGACTCCATCTTTCCACACACTGCTTCTGCCCGATGATGGGCCAAGAGTCACGCATCCGCATGCGGGGAATGTCTCTGCCCACACTCTTCCCCTCCCCATCCCTCCCCCTCTTCTCTCGGAGCACCGCACTCACACTCGCACTTGATCTGGACAGGTGAAGAGGAGAGGCTGTCTGGAGGGATGACCGGGTTGGCTCGACAACTGGAGAGACAGACAGCTGGGCCAATGGCTTTGCTGCTGTGGAAGAGAGGGCGGGGTCTGGACAGGGTTTGCCAGGAGAGGGGGCCCTGTGAGTGTAGGGTCTGGACTCTTGACTGACAGGACTGTAGAGAGGAAGAGGAGAAGCCTTGGACAGGACAGAGGAAGAGGAGGAGGAGGAGGGTGAGGAAGGAGAAGCGAGAGGTGGAGACGGAGAGGAGGAGGAGGAGATGGAGGAGTTGAGGGATGAAGGGAGGTGTGAGGGCACTGACTGAGGCAGAGAGACAGGGCGTGCCTGCCTGCGAGTCTCAAAGGCAGATATGATCTTCTTCACGCTGCCAAACATGCCTGCAGGCCTGGGCACGCTCACTGAGGCTCTAAACAAGCAGGAGGGAAGTCGTGCAAACAGGAAGTGGCTGATGACCTCACCCACATCTTCCTTATATGGTTAGTCAAGGCAGACAGACACTGAGAAGAGTCGAGCAAGGGAAGACTTCTGTTAGACGGTTTCCTGTGGTAGACCAAGTGTACGACTAGTGTGTCAATCTCGGGTGACTGAGACGGGACTTGACTCCCACATAGGGCAGCACTAAAAAAAGAGCAGCGACGTGCAGATTGTTCCAGCGACGTGCAGTTCCGAGAGAGAGAGAGAGAGAGCGAGAGAGAGAGAGTCCGTAGAGCAACAGGTGTGTTGCCACTTTGATTTACGGCACAAGTCTGCTCTTAGACTTCATCCATTTCTGGGTCAGAGCTCAAACACGTACACACACGCACACGCGCGCACACACACACACACACACACACACACACACACACACACACACACACACACACACACACACACACACTCAACCTGTTGAACTCAACTCACCACCCTGTGATCACACATACACACGCAGCTACACAAAACCAGGCTCAGTTTCATCCGGAGTTGTGTATGAGTACATACGTGTGTGTGTGTATGTGTGTGTGTGTGTGTGTATGGTGTGTGTATGTATGTATGTTTGTGTTAAATTCTAAGTGGAGGCTCCTCAAAATCCCAATCACAAGGTCTCCCCCTTAGCTGGTCAGTCCTAATCCGGCTACTTAATCTGCTCTAATCGCAGTAATAAGGCCAGTCCACGCTGTGTCTGCAGAATGTCTCGAGGATTATGGGAATCTGAGCCGGACGGGTGTGGCTCTCTCTCCGCAGGTCCTTCCCGTAATCCCAAAATTCCTTTGCAAACTCCGGACGTGTCTAGCACTCCTCATCCATGGCTGCACCAAGGAGGCCGCATGCGCTTGTTAGCTAGGCATACAATCCCGCTCCGCTGGCCTCAGATTCCCCTGGAAATCAATCCCATATGTGGCTCTGCGGGACGACTGTTGAAGACTGTTGAAGACTGTTGCCTCGGCAAAGACAGAGTTTCAGACAGAGCTGTGTCTCTGGTGGCTACCGCTACCCTTCTGTGGGGCACTGGGGGCTTTTCGGTGCTCCTCTCTAGGGACATTAGCATTTTCTAAAGACACACACACACACACACAGACACACACACACACACACACACACACACACACATACATACAAAATACAGATACACACACACAAACACACACTGATGCTAACACAGACATACACACAAATGTGCACAAAAGACCCT
>JAODXP020000028.1:10175468-10180468 GCA_027497455.2 Sardinella longiceps | reverse complement strand
AAAAGACTAGAGAAGAACACTTCAAGACATTTTTCAAAATAAACTTTTGCCTGCTTTTATAGACAAAAGTTATCCTGTCGTCAGATCCCTTTTAATGTGCCAATATAACAGCCTACATTACACAAAGTCAGCTACAAATCTAATTGACCATTACCCAGCCACCAACAGCCAGCATATAGAGTATAAGAGCTGGAACTTCATGTGGGAAATTGAAGCAGCCACTGCTCCCATTGAAACTGATAAGTGCTCAGCTTTGGGCTCATATATCTGCCCAACACCTGCTTTATGACACACAGTAGAGTAGAGTAGAGTAGAGTAGAGTACAGTAGCCTATGTGTCAGAGATGGGGCTACTGGGAGTAGACTACTTTCACTTAGGATCCATAGGATACATACCATACATACATACAAACAAGCCTCAACAGGTCCACATAGATACATTAAAACAGACACTATGCTGGGTTTAACCATTTTAAAGCTCTGTTGTTGCTGGTAAAATAGGTTTGATGACAACCTAAGATCTAAATCTTTAAAATGTGTACAACACGTCTGTCACTCCCACTATCCAGACCCACTGCATTTTTCTTCAGACTCAAGAAACACACACACACACACACACACGTTCACCCACCTTTCATCCACCTCAAACGCACCCCCCACTCCAAACATGGACTGTGCCAGGGCAAGTGCTGAGGGTGTCTGAATGGGCGTGAGGCTTGGGTGGAACAAACCATCTCGACCACTCGGGTGGGAGCCGGGGGAGCTTGGCTGGGACTGGGTCATACGGACCTGCTTGACAAGAACAGATAGGCAGACAGAGAGAGGGTTATGGGATCCTTCCACACATCATTTCAATGAAAAACAACACATGCGTGTTCATTTCACTACTTTCAAAGCCTGCAGGTCTTTGAAAAAAGTCTTGCATGACACAGAAGAGTTGCCTGCCTGCAACATGTGCTCAGGCACGTTCTAAGAGCTGGTTTGACAAGCATGGGAAGGACCACCTGGTCTGTGAATGTCTGAAGAACAGGTGTGCAATGTCTGCCCTGGTAATGCATGTCATTTTAACTTCAGGGTCATGAACTTGCCAGGAAAACCAGGAAGTTCATAATTACATTGTTCAAAAACAATACAACATCTGAAACAATACTGCTTCTGACACATTACAAATGGATTACATGATTACAAATGGAAAATAAATAACTAAATAAATAAATAAAGACATGAGTCTAGCCCAGATGTTTATCACTCTGTACCAGCAACTGTGTTTGTCAGTTAATTAAAGTTTTTATCCTCGTGCGTTATAATGTCAACAGTTTACAGATAGACTCAGCTAACATCCAATGACCAAAGTTGGACGGACATCCTGTTTAGTAGACTTCCTGTTTCCTGTTCGGCTGCTCGCTCAGCTGCTCAGCTTTGATGGAAAATGCATGCAAACGTGGCTGAGTCACAAAGCCACTGAACATGTACAGCATGTGTAATCTCTGCCTGTGAGTGCGGAGATGAGTGAGTGTCTGCCGTGAGTAATGTGGGCGTGTGAGAAAGTGTGTGTGAATGTGAAAAGTACTAGTGAATGTCCCGGTGAGAAGGTGAGAAGGAGCTAGGCATTGTACTGTATGTTAGTGTAGGAATTACAGTACACTATACAATACAGTAGACTAACTGTGCTACACATACACCATCTGATATGAGAAGGAAATACAAGTCTACATCAACCTGTGTAAGCATCTGCATGAGTGTGTGTGTGTGTGTGTGTGTGTGTGTGTGTGTGTGTGTGTGTGTGTTTCCACTGTACATTGTGACTGGGACCAGCGAAAATCAAAGGGTCTAAAAATCCCGGTCCCCTTCCCTCAGTAGACAGGAAATGGTAGTACAATATATCTCTGAATGTGACAATACAATACAATGTACTAAGTAGCCTACAATACAACTTTTAGCAGTAATAACTACAACTGTTACACCTTTGTACACTTACAGAGAATGCACTTTGTCACTGTAATTTAATTTGACTGAGAATATGACTGAGAACTTGCTTAACTCTCATCCTTGGTGGCATTGACACTCAAGCACATTATGCAGAACTATGGTCATGAAATTGCTGGTTACACAGTCTTGACTCCTGAAGCATTTTGATCAACACAAGATATGATATGGGCAGAATATCCCGCAAGAGAGAGGCTCACTAAACAATACTGCCTGAGCACTGTTACTATTATTACTGCCTTTTCACTTACTGGATTCAAACCCACAACATGCTGCTGACTGTAATTCCCTGACTAGGGATGAGTAAGAGTTTGTGTGGTAAGAGTAATTCTCATACTCAAAGAAGCCTACTGAGATACTGTACTTGTGTGGACTCACATACTTGTGTGGAGTGTTTGTGTGCTTGAGTATGTCGCTGTTGAGTGAGTGTAAGCTTGTTGTGTCATGAGAACTTTTATGCTTACAGTATCCATGTATGTCTGTGTAAGTGTGTAAACATAAATGTGTGTAGTATGTGTGTGTGTGTGTGTGTGTGTGTGTGTGTGTGCACACATATAATATGTGTAGTGTGTGTGTATGTTTTCACTACCTTTCCGGCAGCATCCACATCCAGCCTGAGTGGTGGTGGAATGTTGCGCTGCATGCGTGGTGTGGTGGGCTTGAGGAGGTGGGGAGGCTCAGGGCTGCTGGCGTGCGTTGGTGAGGGTGGCCCGCTGAGAGCGCCTCCTCCTGCGCCCCCATCCAGTCTCCGCTGGGGGTGCTGTGGTTGGTGGTGCGCCAACAGGTGACTGGTGCCCTGGGAGTGGACCACAGGCCCCATGGCCGCCGCTACCCCACGCAGGCCACGGGCCAGCCCCAGCGGCTTCAATGCGGCCCCGGCCACCGCCCCGGCGATCCCACCGCTCTCCAGCCCCACCGTCTCCAGGGACTCCAGAGAGTGCGCATGACGCATGCTGTCCAGCACGCGGCGGAGACGTGGCTCGGGCTCGGGTCGCTCCAGCTGGTCCACGCAGGTCCAGCGGCCGCGGCGGTAAGGCTCCCCGAGGCCCTGGCCCAGACGCACCACACGGAAGCGCGAGGCCCCGCCGCTGCTGCTCAGACTGCTGCTGCCACCGCCACTTCCTGGTTGGTCAGCACTCTGCCGGCGAGAGAGAACCGGAGTTGCTGGTTGGCTAGAGCTCCTGTCCGTTTGCGTGGAGGGTGGGCTGAGGGCAAGGAATGGGCTGGGGCCGTTGGTACCGTCCATAGAACTCTTGTCAGCCACCGGCTGGGACTGACGGTGGGGGAGAGATGGGGACGCTGTGGCACTCTGACCCCCGTTGCTAAGCTCCCCACCCCCAGGGCTACCATCCACGGCTGGAGGGTTTTGGGAGGCAGGGCTATCCGTCGTCCATTGGCTGTAGTCCGATGTCACACTGGTGATCTGGAAACCACTTTTTTTCTTGCCCCCACTCATTGTGATAGTGTAAGTGTTTCAATGTGTGAATGGTGTGTGTGTGTATGGGGGGGTGTAATTGAGTGTATATTAACTCTGAGTGTGATGAATCATCTCTTTCCGTTTCATGGCCAGATTCCTCAGAATGTCAAAGGCATACACAGACAGTCACACCAGTGTAAATGGGTGACACTGACTGAAAAACAAGTCTCTGAGGTCAACTAAAAGCAACATGGAACATCCAAGTCTCTCCAGTCAGAGAGTGCCAGGGGGATGAAAAAGAATAATGGTCTCTTTTCATCAACCAGCCCACAGGGGAGCATCTGGTTACATTCCACAGATCACACTCAAAAACAGTCCTCAGGTGAACTTGCACAGGCCTTGCAACTGCTCTTCCTCTGCACTTTAAACCACTTTAAACACATAAAACTTTCCAATAATCTCTCACTGTGCAAACCTCTGAAAAAGCACAAATTTCAGAGCACCGTAGTGCTTGGTTTGGGGAAAAAGAGCTAGAGCCAACCCTGTTGCTCAGGAGCAGTCTGCTTTCTAGCCGGAGGTTGCGCAAGGCGCACTTGGCTGAAGACGAACAAGGCGTCCTCCACTCCTCGCACCGGACAGTATTTATAGACGGCTTGCCTGACAGTATTTTTGCGCCTGCGCCACGGAATACATTCCACCAAAGGATGTAGATCTCTTCTGCGGACGCGTAGATCAGGTCAGATTGGGTGAACCACTTGGGTGACAAATATAACAATATCCCAAAAATAAATACACAACAATAATAACAACAAAATAACTAATAATTTACAACTAATAAGTTATACATGCCCTGCTGATCATGACTCACTAGTTAATCTCACTGAACTAAATCGATAGGTAGCCTCCGGTCTCCGTTACCGACAGGAGCAGAGGCGGGGTCGACACGACGGGGAGATTTTCACATTGAAGGAAGAAACACCCAGCTCCGAGTCTAACTATAGATTAGCTTTGATAATCCATTCCGAGGATTATTTTGAGAGTTTTCTCAGGGGAAAACGGTGAACAACTTTCGTGGTCATTAGTGAATAGGTTCACGTATTGAGAAAAGGTCAAAGTTTTTAATCCAGTAGAGTTGAAGCCAAAACTCTTGACGGCTCCTGAGCCTGTTAATTTAGATAGGCTACCTAATTGAGGGAATACACCGGACACGGTTGCATGTGGACCATGTGGTGGCAATGGCGCAACATCCAACTCTCAACTTTAGATGAGAGGGATAAAGGACTGAAATTGTGAACCAAGGGTGTGTCCATCACGGGCCCTGTTCACCTACATTCTGATAGTCTGGACATCGGAGAGGAATGACGTAATACAGTTCAAGAATTCATTTGTGTAAAAGTTTTTTTCCCTTCTTTTCCAGACTCACGCTCAGTCATTCGCATGCACTTTAATCGCCAGGATAAGGCTTCTGTGTTGATATTGCACAATATTCTTTTCACAGCTTTTATCGGGGAATGACGAACACAGCGTTGAGTCAGAACATCTACATAAATCTGTACCAGGTTTTACAGGCTGAATGTTGTGAACTCTACACACTGGGA
>JAODXP020000028.1:10137968-10170468 GCA_027497455.2 Sardinella longiceps | reverse complement strand
GTGTGTGTGTGTGTGTGTGTGTGTGTGTGTGTGTGTGTGTGTGTGCGCGCAATGTGTATGAGACAGAGAAAGAGAGAGAGAGAGAGGTTTGGGTTTTGTCTTTGCTTTTTCATTAGGTCTTGTCTCTTGCCTTTTCATCATTGTGTATCACCATCACTATTGATTTTTTACTCTGTTTTTCTATTTTCCTTGTGTGCACAGCACACAAAGTTACATTTTGATTGATATTTGAAATATGCTAGTAAAATAGATGTGACGAGTGAGTGAGTGAGTATTGTAAGTAAGTGAGAGAGAAAGCATGTGAATGTGGATATAGCCATTGCCCAATTGAGATGGGCTCAATCATTTCTTCACTGTAAACTTTCATAAGGGTAGTTTACGCAATGGAAGATGGAGCAAGAACAGCCAGACAAACAGAGAGGGCAAACAGAAATCCCACTCCTCTTACTCCACACACACACACACACACACACACACACACACACACACACACACACACACACACACACACACACACACACACACACACACACACACACACACACACCAGTGAGTAATGGCTCCTCTTTACACTTGTGGAAGTGTCTACACTCTACAGTATGTGTTCAGCTTGGTATCATGGAAGTTGCTTTTCATCAACAGCATCCTGTGCACTGTATTTTATTCTAAAACTTCTATGTAGTTTGTTGTTAATCCTCTTTTGGAAGTCGCCTTGGATAGAAGCTTCTGCTAAATGCATAAATGCAAATGTAAATGCAGAACCCAGGCACTTTGGCACTCTTACCAAAACAGCCATATTCTGTTATTTTTATGAACAGTATAATAATACAATTATACAATGTTCCTATCCTCTCAAACACACACACACACACACACACACACACACACACACACACACACACACACACACACACACACACACACACACACACACACACACACACACACACACACACACACACACCTCCACTCATGATGTATTCCCTGAAGAATGGCACCCGGAACCAGAAGGGCAGCATGAGCAGGTAAGGCTTCAGTCCAGGGAAGAGAGTTGAAAAGCCAGAGGCTTCTGTGCAGAAGTTCCCAAATCCTCCAGCAACGAGAACTCCATGAGGATGGAATCCAAATATGTAGTTATGACTGGGGTCTAGATCAGCTGTTTTCACCAACTGAAACATGAAACAGAAAGGACAGGAAAAAGAAAAAAACACAGTAACTGCAGATCAGTCCTATAAGTCATTCATGATTACACCTACAGGCTGATTAGTGAAGTCTTTGAGGGTTCAGGGCCTAGGGCCACTTTGAGGCCATTGGGATTGAGCCTGCTGTAGGTCTTCAATGCAGGTGAAAGGCTTTTGAAACTTCAGCTGTGAAACCAATCATATGTCAGCCCTCCAAGCTCCAACCCAAACCAGATGGAAGAGTTTATGACTTGACTGAACCAATCTGAGAACCAGGTTTGTTAGGCTAAACTAAATTCAAATGTGTGCCAAGGATATATTGTGATAAGGTTACTTAAATTATCTGTTTGGTTATCAAACTCAGATATGATGGGAATAAATATTCACTGATTGAAAGATAACACTACTTTGGGAGAAAAGCCATGCTGAGACACCAAACTGGTAGCAAAGCTGTAAATTGGCTCTAACTAAGCTAAATGCAATGTACAACCGAATTCCAAAAAAGTTGGGACACTTTACAAATTGTGAATAAAAACAGAATGCAGTGATGTGGAAGTTTCAAATTTCAATATTTTACTCAGAATACAACATCGATGACACATCAAATGTTGAAACTGAGGAAATGTATCATTTTTAGGGGAAAATAAGTTGATTTTCAATTTCATGGCATCTACACATCCCAAAATAGTTGGGACAAGGACACATTTAGCACTGTGTTGCATCCCCTCTTCCTTTTAAAACAGTCTGCAAACGTCTGGGGACTGTGGAGAGAAGTTGTGGAGAGAATGTTGTCCCATTCTTGTCTAATGCAGGCTTCTAGTTGCTCAACTGTCTTAGGTCTTCTTTGTCATGTATTCCTATGTATGATGCACCAAAAGTTTTCTATGGGTGAAAGATCTGGACTGCAGACTTGATGGTGCCTTTCCAGATGCGTAAGCTGGCCATGCCACACACACTCATACATCTCCATACCATCAGAGATGCAGCCTTCTGAAATGAGCGCTAACAATAAGTAATAACAACTTGGGTTGTCCTTGTCTGGATGGTATGGCATCCCAGTTTTCTGAAAAGAACTTTGAATTTTGATTCGTCTGACCACAGAACAGTTTTCCACTTTGTCACAGTCCATTTTAAATGAGCCTTGGCCCAGAGATAACGCCTGTGCTTCTCGATCATGTTTAGGAATGGCTTCTTTTTTGACCTATACAGTTTTAGCTCATGTTGCCAATTGACCAAATAAGTTGCAAATGGGTCCTCAAGCTGTCCCTTATCTGAAAATTTGACTTTTCTGGCCTCTTATTGCTACCCGTCCCAACTATTTTGGGATGTGTAGCTCTCATAAAATCTAAAATGAGCCAATATTCGGCATAACATTTCAAAAAGTCTCACTTTCAACATTTGCCATGTTATCTATATTCTATTGTGAACAATATATAGGTTTATGAGATTTGTAAATTATTGGATTCCATTTTTCTTAACAATTTATGCAGTGTCCCAACTTTTTTGGAATTCGGTTGTATTTTTAATACTTGCTATGAGCTAACATCACCTTGTAAGAAAGTGCTGTTGCCTGATTAGATTAAACGTTAAAGCATACCTGGTTCACAAGGAACAAAATTCATTATCAACAGAAGATGTATTGTGTGGAAGTCACTTTTCCAGCCATTATTCAAAAAAATAAAATAAAAGATACGGTTGTTAACCACAGCATTGTACATCAAGAATCATGATGAAGGGGACTAAAATTGAACTTGTTAAACCTGCCTTCACCCTGGAGTAAAAGCTTGTTTGCCATTGGGTAACCTATGTCAATATAAATAGGCAGGTTGGCCAGACTGACTTGGATGCAAAATTCTATGCATCTAATTGTCACAGGCAGTGGGTGGGCTACGGTGCCCGAGGGATTCAACAACACAACACGATTGCAAAAGCCGACAACACAACTGCAAAAGACAGAGAGAAAAAAAAAACTTGACACCAACTAATTTTTCAGTGAAAAAAAAAAACCCTCAGGCAACATACTATCAGCTGGGAGTCATGCCTAATTACCTTCGCCAAGGAGGTTATGTTTTCGCCGGCGCGTGTGTATCTGTCTGTCTGTCTGTGTAAAACATAACTTGAAAAGTACAGCACGGATTTGGATGAAATTTTTGGACAACGTGTGTATTGGGACGAGTAAGAACTGATTCGATTTTGGTGGCAATTGGTGATCCAGAACATCATCTGTGACCACATTGTCTTGGCGGAGGTCTGCGCTCTCTGAGCACTTTTCTAGTTAAAAATGTGATCATTTGCACACAACAAAAGTGACTGAGAAAATCCGAGAGTGAGTAGGTTTGTGCATGTTTGTGTTATTTAGGGCTGTATGTTTGGTGTATCTATATTAAGTACAGTAATTGGGGTTTGACCAAAAAAAATAAAAAATAAAGAAATAAAGAAATACCATACTTGCTTGAATATAAGATTATACTGAATACAACACGACACCCCTTTTTCAGACTAATTTCTTCAGGACAAAAAAAAAAAATCAGTAAAGCAAGGTAAGCTGCGTACAGACACTCATGATAGACATACGTAACGCTCAATAAACGGCTCTGTATAATTACTATTTAGTTTGGCGTTGGCAAAACATTTTAAAAGCCAAATGGATCATGTAAATTGAATGACTTGTGACAACCCTGAGCGCTACTGCTCTTGCCACTCCTTCAGTGTGCTCGCTTATAGGAGAGTTGCCAACAAGTTAAATATGACTGCATGACACAAAATAACCGTGATTCACTTCTCTAATTTTCACCGAATAGTAGCCAAACTGATATTCAATCTTTCTTTGCAATAGAAACATGTGTTGGCATATGGAAAAACACTGACCTTTGACCATCATTGCCAATAGTGGTGATTGCAGCACATCAGACAGTGTGCACAGTTTGTCCCAGCTTTGTGTGCATTTAAACCCTGTATCCCCATTGGTATCCATATTGGGTGAAGCGATATTGAAAGTGCATGTAAACGGTCATTATTTTACAACACTTTAGGCTACTGCCAGTTTGATGAAAAAAAATGTTGGTGCTCTCTACGATTTCCTTGTTTTTGTCTAGTCTGTGAATGTAAGACGACCAATATTGTTTCAGAAGTGCAAGTAAAAACATTGTCTTAAATTCGAGCCAAAACGGTAATAATTTGTGGTTATCATTAAATATTGGTTTGAGACAGGGCTGATATTGAATACCAGATGTAATCAGTTGAAAAAGTCTCTGGATAAGATGGCTGAGATCTTTCGAGATTGTGTAGGTATGTGTGTGTGTGTGTGTGTGTGTGTGTGTGTGTGTGCGTGTGCGTGTGTGCGTGCTTGGGTAAGACTGTATGTGTGAGAAGGGTATATCCTTATGGATCCTGTGTACTTGATGTACCTAGGAGAGTGTGGGTATGTGTGTGTGTGCACTGTAACTCACTGAAATAGGGAAGTAGTCTCTAAAGTAGCGCCACACCGTCCAGCTCCTGACCCAGTCTGATTTGCGACCCCCTGTGATGGGTGTGTCCCTGTCCAGGTACAGCCAACCAGCATAGAGTGCACCGAGGATCCACCAATCACTGAGACACAGGAGAACAAATGCTGCAAGGCAACACTGGGCTGCAAAGAAAGACACACAAACCTTAGAGTGAGAGAAGCACAAAAGAAGAACTTTAGCGATTAAAATGTATAGTCTGGTATCGATAGTTAGACAGAACTCAATCATGGGCGGAACAAGGCAGTTATCTTTCAAGCTACTTCTACACACAATAGGATAGCCTATGACCAATCAGAGGAATGAACAAGATGTAAACACCAATTCCAAAGGCCGTTGTTTTCGGCGAAGCCTGCCCTAAACTCACAGAGCATTGTGATTCAATCAAATTCCCTATGGCTTGCTACTAGACGTACTGGCTGAGAAAATCTACTTGCCGCCACTAGAGTACGTGTAGATTTCTAGGCTAGACTAACTTTTCTTTCTACCTTAAATCCCTCTTTTAAAGTAGAGCCTTATGTAGACAAGTCTATCCTTTGTGGTCCAACCCATCGGATGGAGAGATGAGTGCACTAGCCAGCTGATCTAAAACCTACCTGACTATCAGGCTTCCGAGATGTTGGGAGCGAAGATTACTAACATTCTACATGCACAGCTGGACTAGCTGACGTCCCTTACATATATATAACATCCCTTGTACACAAATGTACTTGAGATGGACAATTATGTATGTTACGTAAACTTGAACAAACAACCTGAAGAGTGTGTTTAATGAACTAACAGCATGGAAATAAATTGTGTGTTTCTTGAGATTGCATCTGGGAGAATTTGTGTGTGTGTGTGTGTGTGTGTGTGTGGTGGCAGTGCATGTGACTCTGAGTGTGTGTGCCATTGGAGGCCTAAAGGTGACTGGGATGACCGTGCCAAGTGGGGTTCTGGTCAGAGTGGCAGATGCTCTTTGTCACAGTTTATGAAGGTCACCACACTGGCCAGCACACACACACACACACACACACACACACACACACACACACACACACACACACACACACACACACACACACACACACGACATACACACACAGATAAACACACAAACTGACAGATAAACACACCTTTTCATTTCATTGTTTTTTTTCCTTCATTTTATCATGTAGGCCTATAATGTCTGCATTATGATTCATTATGAATGATTTCCATAGTGCCTCGCCAACATTCAGAGCCATTCAGAAAATAAGACCTCCTCTGAAAAAATAGGTCACATACTGTCTAAGTTAGTTTTGTACAGGTCATGTTCTTTTTCCCAAAACTGTTCTTTTGCCATATTGATTTAGGATAACGTTAGCAAGGGAAATCATTCAGTTTTTTGCTGTCAAGAAGGTAAAGATTCACAAAAGTCACAGAGCGCAGAGCAGTCCCAAAAAGGTAACGTTATTGCTCAAGATATCCATAAACTAAAGATTTCATGAGCAACATGAAATGTCATGTCTGATGCACTCACAATTTCACAATTAACGTTACTAACTGTGCCAGTGTTATTGGTGGCAGAGGTAAGAGTACTTGGAAACTGGATTTTAACGTTAATTGGTCTCCAACTGGTCACTGTTGCTGAAAACAAACCATTAGACTCCCCAAAATCTAACGTTAAATAAACGCAAGTGCGTGCAGAACAACAAATGTATAACTTAGCTCTAGCCTATAGCATGTGGCCATCATAAACATCAATGCAACGCGAGGCTTTCCATAGGACTCCCTATCCAGCCAGCGGATCTACTCACCCAGGGCAAGAAAAGAGAAGACCCACTGAACCACGGCGGCCGTTTGCACTCGCCGGTGCAACGGCACGTTCAATGGTGCAAACTCAATCTTCATGATTGCAGTCTAGATAACGAATCTCTCATGCATGCATCAGTCATTCGTAAAAACCCGCAAGTTGGTCGCACGGGCAAAGCAATGGAGCTGAGGTTTGACGTGTAGCCACTTTGTTTACTAAAATTTCTTTAACTTTGTTCCTGTTGATCTCGCGGACTCGCGAAACTCAGTTCGTTTCTTTTGCCCTGACCGAGCAAATTCTTGATGGGCAGAAATCTGATATATATATATATATAAAATCATAAACCGTGAAGAGTACTCAGTGACCAACTACAACTTTATGTCTTTCTGATTGCTGGCTCGTGGCATGAACACTCCCGAAAATGCATTGCGTCACATCCCCACCCCTAACTTTGGTGTCAATTGAACCAATCGCACAATAGCACACGCGCTACTAGCCTCGCCTACTAGATTGTAGGCCAGGACTTAAAAAAATCACACATCTGTATCAATGTAATCATCTAATGTCAGAGAGACATGTTTTATGACTTTTCAACAAATCCTACAGATTCTTACCGGTTTAGCCTATAAATTATGTCTGCAAGTGTGACTTAATCTTTTATGTAGATTACGCTTTTTTAAATAGACCTATACAGTAGGCCTATGAATGGTGGTTAATTACATAGTCTATCAGTACAGACTCTGGCCAGATTGAAGCCTTAGAAAATCAGTGTGTTTCAATGCAATGGAAATAAATTACAGAAATATGGTATAGAGCAAGGTGGGAGAAGTCGACTCTCAATGGATACTGATATTACATCTACTGCATAGGACTGACTTTTAGAAAATACAGCCTATATTTAGGCTTTTTATCCTGTTTGCCCTGTGCCGAAAGGTGTTGCCGAGCATCAGGATGAGCATATAGAGACAGCTTGACCCCAAAAAGATTGGCGATCAGTTTCAAGGTAAAAGAGACAATATACTTGTGAGGTTTCTCTCTATTTCCCATCTACAAAAAGTCTGGTTGGGGTCGCCGTGGCTCAGTGGCTAGAGCATCAGACCATTACTGCGGGGACCCGGGTTCGATTCCGACCCGAGGTCATTTCCCGATTCCCACCCCATTTCCCTCTCCCACTTGTTTCCTGTCCATCTCTACACTGTCCTATCTGATTAAAGGCAAAAAGCCCAAAAATATATATATATATATATATATAAAAAAGTCTACCCCTGGTTAAAAAAGATAGGCACAAGTGTCTCACGTTCCAAGTTACTTTCTGTGTTGCCTGTAAGTCAAATGTAATGTCTGTCAGTGATGAGACTGTAATAATAATAATACTGTATATATGGGCAATTCCACAAAAAAGTAATCCTCACCTTAAAACTTTAAGTCTTGTCTACATGGACATACAAATTCTTTCAGAAAACTGAAAGTTTCGAAAGGATATCTGAGGAAGTTTCGAAAGGATATCTGTTTGTTAGAATTTTTACCCTATTCAGCTATAATGTAAGTCTATAGAGGGGCTTATAATTGGCACAAGTGGGTGATAACACACACAAAGCTGCAATGCTATCAGTTATTTTTTATTGTTAAATATTACTATTTCTGTCGTTACAGGTTAAAATCCACCATTTACAATTGTTTTGTATCGTTTTGGAAGGTTTTTCCAGACTTCACGTCCAAATGTAAATATTACTACATTCATACCAAACAGGACACCTCAATAAAGACAGAGAAAGACTTAATTTCAAATGTAAATGTAAAAAGTTGGTTTTCATTGGGAGAAATTGCGTTATGGATGTGACGTTATGGACGTGACGTCTGGAAAAACCTTCCAAAACGATACAAAGCAATTGTGAATGGTGGATTTTAACCAGTAACGACAGAAATAGTGATACAACAAGAAAAAATAACTGATAGCATTGCAGCTTTGTGTGTGTTATCACCCATGTATGCCCATTATAAGCCCCTCCATAGACTTACATTATAGCTGAATAGGGTAAAAATTTTAACAGATATCCTTTCGAAACTTGCTCAGTTGAATATTTACATCGAGACAATACTTTTTTGTATTGCAAGTTTTCTGAAAGAATTTGTATGTCCATGTAGATGAGACTTCAAGTTCAAGTTTATTTACAAGTATATAGCACATTATCATACTCAATAGTCATTCAATGTGCTTAAAAACAAAAGAAAACAAACAAAAAAATATTAAAGAGAAAAAAATATATATACTTATGATAAAAAATGATACTTATGATAAGAATGATACTTATGATACATAAATGAAGATAAAAGTACACACATACATATATATATATATATATATATATATATATATATATATATCACGATAAATAAATACCTATAAAAATATATCATATATATATATATATTATATGAGCAACTTCCAGCGTTATGGACGTAGAGTATTTTCGATGCATTATTGATGAACAAAAGGCCGAGATATATCTGCTTGTCAAACTCTATGCAGTATTTCACAATTTTGTTTCATATTCTTCTGCAGGAACTCACATGGCTGAAGTAGGCAGGCAAACAGAAAACTGAAATAATATCATGATTTGCGTCATAAGATATATGAGCCATTTCAATCTTGCGTTATGGACGTGACGAAAAATCGGACAAACTTTTGAGAGAGCGTTAGTTTTTGCTGTGAAGTGTGTGAAATTTCTAGAGAAATGTAAATATTACTACATTCATACCAAACAGGACATCTCTCAGTAAAGACAGAGAAAGACTTTAATTTCAAATGTAAATGTGAAAAAAGTCTGGTTGTTCATTGGGAGACATGGCGTTATGGATGTGACGTTATGGACGTGACGTCTGAAAAAACCCTCCAAAACGATACAAAACAATTGTGAACGGTGGATTTTAACCTGTAATAAGATAAATAGTAATATAACAATGAAAAATAACTGATAGTATTGCAGCTTTGTGTGTGTTATCACCCACTTATGCCCATTATAAGCCCCTCCATAGACTTGCATTATAGCTGAATAGGGTAAAAATTTTAACAAACAGATATCCTTTCGAAACTTGCTCAGTTGAATATTTACATCGAGACAATACTTTTTTGTATTGGAAGTTTTCTGAAAGAATTTGTATGTCCATGTAGGTGAGACTTAAAGTTTTAAGGTGAGGTTTACTTTTTCGTGGAATTGCCCATATATATATATTGGGGATTATACAAGAGATAAAATTAAAGTTGACTTGAAGTTTTAAGGTGAGGTTTGCTTTTTCGTGGAATTGCCCTGATAAATCTTCTATTGCAAGACATTTTCATTCAGCAGGCCATGACACAAATATGTTGAAATTTATGGGTTTAGAAATGGTCAACCGATCACCAAGAGGGGGCGATAGAGAGAACCGCCTTCTCCAGCGAGAGGCCTGGTATATTTTTTAACTTGAACACCTGTATACCGAATGGGATGAATGAGGAATTGTCTCTTACCTGTTTTCTGTAGATGTAATTATGTTTGAGCTGAATTGGACTATTGTATATATGTTTATTATCTGGATGGGTATTGTATGTATCTCGATTGTGGAGCATATGGAATGTTTTTCCAATCAATGCATTACTTGTGATATATGAACTAGGCCTAATGGGCTATCTCAATGTCATTGGTTGTTGGTAATGGGGTGTGGGTATTTAATTATGGTTATGTAGTAGCCTAGTCATAAATAATAACCATATGTTTATTATCTGGATGGGTATTGTATGTATCTCGATTGTGGAGCATATGGTATGTTTTTCCAATCAATGCATTACTTGTGATATATGAACTAGGACCCAAGCCACGCCCTTTTTTGGTGCGTCATAATACAGCTGTGGGGAACCCTCGGACAACCTCGGACAACTTTTACCTGGAGGAGCTGTCAAACTGACTGGAGTCTATGCCCGCTGTAGTTGTTCATCATGGTGGTGAAAAAGTGTGTGTGGGGTACATGTAACAGTGACAGGCGATATCCCGACCGTGTTAGAGGTACTGTTTTCATACCCTTCCCTAAACCAAAAACAAGGCTTGATGTTTGTAAAAAGTGGATACAACTCTGTGGACGACCCCATCATCAACTGAACATCAGCAAAATTACAAAGGACACGTACATTTGCTCCAAGGTAATATTATTATTGTGTTAACATATTAATATTGTTGTTATTTTTATTATCATTATTGTATTATTATTATCATTTTAACAACTGTACGTCGATTTACGGACCTTGATATCGTGATGTTTAGGTTACCTCAGAAATTCTTCTCAGCTAGCTCACTAATCGGTGACGTGCCCTTTGTAGTATTGATGGAGTTGTTGTAATATCCCTTAAAGTGCTCAGGTGAAATAGACCCATTTAGCACCTCTGGGCACGCAAATGAAATGTTTTCCCCACCGTTTGCTCCACCCGCAATATGTAGTGGCGAAATAATATGCTAGTAAATTAGCGCCACCCGCTGGCGGGAAATTTTTTTTCGCCTGCGACAATCTCAAATTTAGTCTATCAGGTTATGGCAGCAGCAGGGCTAAATTAACTTTTTTCATCACCAGCCAAAATGGCTAGAACTCTAGTTAATGTTAAACTTTCTAGCCAAACACGCACTCACTAATGGATGCCTTGTAAGTTGGTCTTTTCTAGCAGCAAAATAGAAATGTCACCAGCATTTGGCTGGTGATAATTTAGAGCCCTGACTGGCAGAGATTCAACATTATCAAAGTAATACCATGCCCACCATAGTATGAGGGTTGACTGAAAGAACTCTTAACTCAGTTTTATAACCACCAAGGTTCTTACTCTTCAAGTTATGTTTACTGCATCCTAGCACTTTGAGAATGGAGGGCCAACACCGGATTTCCCCAACCCCCGGGATGCACTGGATCCCGATAGAAGTCCTAAACATTGCCGACCTCCTCCTAGTTCAAGGTAAGTCTCAAGGAGAGCTGCAGAAAGAAACCCATCACCATATTATGTGTGTGCTTGTGAGCAGAAAGGCCAGACAGACGGAATACAACAAAACAACTGAAGTACAAATAGAGGGTGAGTTTATGATTAAAAAATATATATATGGGCAATTCCAGCGTTATGGACGTGACATTTTCGTGCATTATTGATGAACAAAAGGCCAGATAACCTCCACAAACCTAGCAGTATTTCACAATTTGTTTTCATATTCTTCTGCAAACTCCATGGCTGAATACAGGCAAACAGAAAAAATTAATATCATGATTTGCATCATAAGAATATGAGCCTTTCAATTTGCGTTATGGACGTGACGAAAAACGGACAAACTTTTGAGAGAGCGTAGTTTTTGCTGTGAAGTGTGTGAAATTTCTAGAGAAATGTAAATATTACTACATTCATACCAAACAGGACACCTCAGTAAAGACAGAGAAAGACTTAATTTCAAATGTAAATGTAAAAAAAGTTGGTTTTCATTGGGAGACATGGCGTTATGGATGTGACGTTATGGACGTGACGTCTGGAAAAACCCTCCAAAACGATACAAAACAATTGTGAACGGTGGATTTTAACCTGTAACAAGAGAAATAGTAATATAACAATGAAAAATAACTGATAGCATTGCAGCTTTGTGTGTGTTATCACCCACTTATGCCCATTATAAGCCCCTCCATAGACTTACATTATAGCTGAATAGGGTAAAAATTTTAACAAACAGATATCCTTTCGAAACTTGCTCAGTTGAATATTTACATCGAGACAATACTTTTTTGTATTGGAAGTTTTCTGAAATAATTTGTATGTCCATGTCGGTGAGACTTAAAGTTTTAAGGTGAGGTTTACTTTTTCGTGGAATTGCCCATATATATTATTTTCCACAGGTCAATGAACTTATTCCACATATCAATGAACACATCAATTCACATCACATGTTGCCACTATAAGTTGTGTGAAATTAAAGAGCTGCACCACCATCTCATTAATGAAATCATCTCTTCGATTAACTCTTGTGACGAACATGTCTTTCTGTGTATATACAACAAGGTCGCAGAAATCAAGACCTGACATTAAAAGCTGGCCCTGGATTTGGTAGTGAGTGTTGTGCTTTTAGGAAACATTGATGGTAGCTCCCTCCATCATCAGGTGAAAATTTTTGACAGTGGCTACTGCCTCCCTCACGGTCATCTCTCTTGCGGTGTATGGACACTTAATTTCGTGAAGGGCAGGGGCCACACCGACTTCGATTTCAAGCTGCACAGCTTGATGCATACAGAAGTCACGGTACAGTAAGTTTGAATTAATTCCATCAATGCACCAACACATCATTTCTAGTTCTGATAGTCTAATGATACCGATTCAGGAGTTTAGCATATTAGGCGATAATTTATTTCACCAATGTACAACCGAATTCCAAAAAAGTTGGGACACTGCATAAATTGTTAATAAAAATGGAATCCAATAATTTACAAATCTCATAAACCTATTGTTCACAATAGAATATAGATAACATGCCAAATGTTGAAAGTGAGACTTTTGAAATGTTATGCCGAATATTGGCTCATTTTGGATTTTATGAGAGCTACACATCCCAAAATTGTTGGGACGGGTAGCAATAAGAGGCCAGAAAAGTAACATTTTCAGATAAGGGACAGCTTGAGGACCCATTTGCAACTTATTTGGTCAATTCGCAACATGATTTGGTATGAAAAGAGCCTCCGAGAGTGGCATTGACTCTCAGAAGTCAAGATGGGCAGAGGATCACCAGTTCCCCAAATGCTGCGGCAAAAAGTAGTGGTCCGAGATCACAAAGGAGTTTCTCAGACAAAAATTGCAAAGAGTTTGAAGGTATTATCATCTACAGTTCATATCATCATCCAAAGATTCAGAGAATCTGGAACAATCTCTGTGTATAAGGGTCAAGGCCGGAAAACCATACTGGATGCCCATGATCATTGGGTCCTTAGATGGCACTGCATCACATACAGGAATGCTAATGTAATGGATATCACAAACTGGCCTTAGGACTACTTCCAGAAAACATCAGTGAACACAATCCACTGTGTCATTCGCCATAGCCAGCTAAAACTGTATAGGTCAAAAAAGAAGCCATTTCTAAACATGATCCAGAAGCACAGGCGTTTTCTCTGGGCCAAGGCTCATTTAAAATGGACTGTGACAAAGTGGAAAACTGTTCTGTGGTCAGACGAATCAAAATTCAAAGTTCTTTTCAGAAAACTGGGATGCCATACCATCCGGACAAGGACAAGCCAAGTTGTTATTGCTTATTGTTAGCGCTCATTTCAGAAGGCTGCATCTCTGATGGTATGGAAATGCATGAGTGTGTGTGGCATGTCCAGCTTACGCATGTGGAAAGGCATCATCAAGTCTGCAGTCCAGATCTTTCACCCATAGAAAACTTTTGGTGCATCATACATAGGAATACATGACAAAGAAGACCTAAGACAGTTGAGCAACTAGAAGCCTGTATTAGACAAGAATGGGACAACATTCTCTCCACAACTTATTTCCACAGTCCCCAGACGTTTGCAGACTGTTTTAAAAGGAAAAGTGGATGCCATACAGTGGTAAATGTGGCCTTGTCCCAACTATTTTGGGATGTGTAGATGCCATGAAATTGAAAATCAACTTATTTTCACCTTAAATGATACATTTCCTCACTTTCAACATTTGATATGTCATCGATGTTGTATTCTGAGTAAAATATTGAAATTTGAAACTTCCACATCACTGCATTCTGTTTTTATTCACAATTTGTAAAGTGTCCCAACTATTTTGGAATTCGGTTGTAAAAATGTAAGGACGAGCGTGGGCGTAAGCTGTAAGGGAAGGCATGCACACACGGAAGCACACACATATGGGCACACACTTTCTCTCTCTCTCTCACTCACACACACACACACACACACACACAATGAGAGATACATACAGTACCTACCTGCACACACACACACACATAATACACCGTTTCATAAATAAATAATTTATTTATTTATGGAATTGTACAGTATGTCTTGAACAACTTATTTATTTTGTGAACATAGAAATGAGAGAATTAACTTGCAAATTTCACAAAGTGTTGGTCCGAGTAAATGGTTTTAACTTGATAATTTATGTAATCACTGTGCCGTGAACCGCCACAGAAGAAGAAAAAGAAGAAGCAGAACAACTTTGCAGTGGTGGTGAAAATGTAGCCTGGGAATTCCCATGCTCCTTTGCGCGCTTATTTCATTTCACTCTGCAGAGGAGCATGGTGACCATGGCCGTTTTTCTCGCCTGCTTTCGGTATCCGATTGCATTTTACGTCACGTGGTGGCTCTGGTATTGGCTCCGAGGTATGTACAGACGCTATGATAGACATTTGTAGGGCCCAATAAACGGCTATGGACAATTGTAAACGATGCTTCCGCTACGAGAAATGCAATAGGTAGGTCCCCAGACTAAATATCACTTGTGATTTTAGTTTGGCATTCGCCAGGCTAGTGAAAATGAGTACAGTGGGCTTCCGTAGGCTATATTATTTTTCTGTGTTCTTTTAATTTTTCTTTCTTTCATCTATCTTATGGATGGTGAAAATAGAGGGAAAAATTATGCAATCTGTGAAAATGTTAAAAAATGTCATTGACCATGCAAAAGGTCATGACCTTGAACTTTTACAGTAAGGAGTAGGATTAGATAGCCATAGTAGCCTAATGAACCTGCACATTAACGTTACCTACCAATGAGTTGATAGCAATGAGTCCAAATACAAAAACAGAAGCATATTTCGGAAACAAATGAAGATTCCAGTATAGCAGGACATCTGCAACGTAGTATATTATTTGAAGTTACATCTCATTTCAATGACCGAAAGTTTCCATCACTAAAAATGGCTGGGCTAGTTTTGAAATTTTTTATTATTAGACCTAGATAGTGAAGTTTTCATACGTGGAAAAGAAGAATCGGGAAAGAGTCAATTCGACTTCAATCGGACGAGGACTGCTCAAAAATAAGAGTAGGCTGAGTTTGTTGTGCATGCAAGTTCGTTATGCATACAAAAACATGCAAGGTTGGAACTGATTTCACAGCATCGATTTGGCTAAACCGCTAACTCCCTGACTTAGCTATGACTGGCAGCTAGGCAACGGTCCATTGTTGAAGTAAAAAAAAAAAAAGTACTACTTTCAACTTTGACGGCCGAATCACACACAAACCTGTGCGTGAGCGGTGCGGGCGTGGTTTTGGGGCGATTTCATTTAGAATACATGTTAACAGGTTAGGTCATTCAGACTGCACGCTGTTCTGCGCGGCTCCTGTCCTGTTTCTGAGCGGTGAACCGCGCAGCTCCCGTGCTGCTTTTTTGAAATACAAATGAGTTCTATTTTTCCAAGCGCTGTGTCCATAGATTTTGAATGCAGAGCTCGGGCAGCCGGTTCGCGCAGAACACCGCAGAGACAATTTCTTGTGTTAATGCCCAGGCCCACAGGCACTGCTCCCGCACCGCGAACGCGCAATTTGTGTGTGAAACGGGCCTGAGCACTTGCATTTTTTAGTCCCTTGCGTGTTTTTCACCTTGCGCCTAGCACATGTCTACACGAGGTGCTTATCAACGGTTGCATGCCATCGTTCCATAGGGAAACAATTGAATTTGACCGCCTGGAAGTGAAAAAAGTTTGTCAGTGTGAACGGCACCTTGTACTACTAACAATTGTACAGGCATACAGTAGGCTGGTTGCCTGGGACCGTCCATACTCCTGTTGCTGAATGAAATTTCACGATCAAGTCAGTATATGGCCAAGGAGGCAATTTCCTCAACTCTCAGGCCCAAAAAAATCAGGACCTAATAAGAAACGAGCAGGCTGAAGGAGGTGAGGTTATGATGACTCTGTCCAGCTCTGTCCCATGACATTGATATAATAGAAGTTTGATAGCATTTGATAGACGTTTAAATTATTTTCTGGGCAATGCTAGCTTTGCCAGACCACAGTTCATTTCGTGGTCGCACAAGCCAAGCTAGGCTAGCTCTTTTCCTGATAAGACATTGTTGTCAATAGACTGGTAAAAAAAAAAAAGAAAATTAAATTTCCTTGATCAGGAAATACTTTTAAATTTCATGTCATAGCCTAGAACTGGTATAGAGTTAAGACATGTCTGTGCAAGAAAGTGAAACCGCTGTTAGTTGCTATTGGTGGCCAAGAGGTAACCTATATAAATGATGTTTGTAACATCTGCATTGGATTGCAGCAACTGTTCCCTTCCAAAATTAATATTTTTATATTATCTACTGGCATCCAAATATTATTAGCTCACATCAATTAGAACGACAATGTTGTTTTAGGACATAGCTGTAGAGAGGACACCCAGGCCCTCATTTACTGAGACTAGGCTATTTGCGCTGCGTCTGTTTATGCGACAATGGTAATAGCGCACACAGTGCCTCCTCATTTTGCGATGTATTTATCAACCCTCAAACACATAAGGCAATCATCAAGTGCAAAATTAGCGCACCTCTGAAAGGGTCCGCATGTGATCTCTATCGTGGAACAGAAGTTTTGCAACAAAGAATTTGTTCAGCAACGGAGTTACTAGTTTATGAGGTAACAGACCAAAAAATCTTCACCATCCTATGATATTTTGTCTGACGTTACAAGAAGTAACTGGTAGATACTTAAATTAACGACTTAGGCTGGAATTGATTAAAATAGCAATGGGGAAAATAAATTCAAAGTAGACTGGAAAATGGTTTTGTGGTCTTTTAGTTTAGCGATTTTTCTAGTTCAACATGTGTTGGCATGGAATATCATGAACATCATCTCTGATTACATTCAGTAATCGAAAAATGCCCATGGCATTGCTGTTTAATTTGTATCGTCAGATAATTTCTGTTTGGTGTAATTCTCGGGCAAACATTTATCTGCTCCCGTATCTGTCTTCATCTTGTCCGCATCATTGCTGTCATTAAACAAAGTGAATTTTCACACAAAAAGATGCGCTTGGTTTTAGACCTGCTTTGAAGAGACAGTATTTGCCCCACGCAAAATATAGGCACGCTCTTACGGGCAGTCTTTGTAAATACCTCAGAATACGTAGCATCCACTCCCCTCCCTCAAAGTGCAGCTTGCGCGATTTCAGGCAGGTGCGTCCTATCTGTAAATAAGACTTTGCGTGGAAATAGCGCCTGGAAACGGATAGCGCCGCCGCATAACTCATACTATGCGGATACTCATTCCAGACTATCCAGCCACTGGCACACAGACAACGAGGGTCAGAGATATGATGGCAAGGGACAGCAAATGACTATAGTATAGCGCAGCTTACTTAACTTGCAGTTGGTGACAAGGTCAGTGAGCATCACAAAAAACACAAAAGATGGATCAAAAGAGAAGGAAATTAAGAACACATTTCTCAAAAAAACTCTAACCCTTGAACACCTCCCAAATTTTTCTGCGCATCTATTCAACATCAAGCACCAATTTTTAACACTGAAATCTTTCAAAGACACCCTCCATGACACTGATGTTGCTGTGCAATAGATTATAGTTGTGAGATCAAGGACACGCATTTTGGAGGTGGCAATCAACAGGTCACTCTCCATACTGGGGTACTCTACCTCAGCGGAGGAAGAGTGGAGGCCTTAGCATTGATCTCTTTCTGCCTACAGCACGATGCTGTAGCAACATGGGCTCATTTGGATCCCATGTTAAAAGTCATACAACAAAAATACTCTGACGTACATAATATTCACTTTATCAAAGGTGGCCCAACCTCTCAGTACAAGAACAAGATCTGCTTCTACCTTGCTTCCACTGTGCCATTTATGCATGGCTTCAAATGAATCACATGGAACTTAACAGAGACCTTGCATGGCAAAACAGCGCCAGCGCCGAACTCTTCCGCCATCGATTGTGAATCTAATTTGTCGTAGCCGTCCATTGACATCCATTGTTCTTTTCACAGGCTCTGTACTATTAGTTGCGAAATTGTCGAATTCGAAAGTGCTCCGCAATGCTGTCGGAGCCGGTTTGTGGACGGCTTTAGAGTCGTATATCCATTCTGTCTTAATGACAGACGTGTAAAACAGGTGAAGATGTTTTTTATGCAAACTGCTGGGTTACATGCCGCCATTCCGACATACCACCACTCCGACATTGACGTCTAATTGTCAGATTGGCGGTAAACATCCCTGCACTCCGACATTTTTTTTTCTTAGTCAGAGTGGTGGCATGTTTGCTATTTTTCAACATACCGCCATTCCGACATGAGGGAGCCTTGCCTTATCATGGCTGATGAGGCCAAAAAAAAAACCCTGTCTCATACAGAAAAGTGCATTGTTATAGTTCTTAAACGTTAATAGTCCTTCATTGTCTTTAGTGCCGGTTTCATGCATGTGTGAGAGCAACACAAGGAGTGAGTGCACAAATTGACTCATAACGCAGTGGACAAGTGTTTTTTACTCTTTCTCTCTTCTCTGTGACCTTTGGTGTAGGCTACTTTCATAATGAAAAAAATCACCCTTATAGTAGGCTACTAGGGAGCTAAAAAAAAATAGGCTTCACGCAAATCACGGCCGCTATAAAAGACTGCTGCAGTAAAGTGCGCTGGTTTAAGCAGTGAATAACACATCAATTACAAAATACCATCAGTCTATGTTCTGTTTCGTTAATAACTTAAGGAAAAAAATATACTGGAAACAACAAGTAAACTTGGAGAAGTTGTAAGCTAGGGATAAACAAACGTCAGATGGCCTCCGCGCAGGAGTAAATCAACACAAAAACAAACGCAAAGTCCCAAAAGTTTAATACAACTATTATCCCCCAAATCAAAGTTAATGGATATCCAGTCTGATCGTGGTAGTCTAGGCTATAGATTGGCTACCTAACGAAAAGGAAAAGCAAAAGTCAAGTAGCTTATATGAGAGATTTTGCGTGTAGACGTCTCCAGCTTTTGCTTTGGATAGTGCGTTATAGGACATAAACCTCTACTTGCGGACCACTAGTATGGTGGTTTGTTAACAACAATATGAGTCAGCAAATACATTCAAAGATAACATTTTGCTATTACTGTATGACCAGTCAATTAGTTGAACATATATAGGCACTGTGAAACCGCTTTGCGCTAAAATAAAAGAATAAAAAGCACTACGAATGGTTCTCATTAATATATTGCCCAAAGAAAAAATGAATGTCTGGCGCTGTGCATATCAAGAGTATGTTAGGGCCTATATCCTAGGCCTATATTTAGAAAAATCATGGCAATCCCATCGATAATTGAATGGGCAAAACAGAGTAACAGATCGGTTGCACCATGCAGCCCATACCATGCAAACTAGGCACATTACATTGCTTTGCCCACGGAAAGAAACGTTTGCTGGTTACTATATTAGCTACTTTGTAATCTAGTTGCCTTGAATTTACACATGGGTTTGCAAAAAGAAAACAGGATATTGATCCAATCTCAACACAGGCTATCTAAATCTGCTTTCTGCATAATGCTGCCAAGAGAGAGAATAACAGGCATGGTGTGAAACTCCACAGGTTGTTTTATGTAGCCTGTATTAACAGTCATAAACAAATGATGAAGATATATTTAATATTTATGTCATAAAAAGATGTAGTAGGCTAGGCCTAAACTAGAACGTGAGTGACAGGCTTGTCCATGACTTTAATTTTTCACCAGTAGACTCGGCGTAAGGCTCATACAGCCCGAGCCCAAAACCTCTGTATATTATAACGGGCTGCAGGACTATTAATGTGCCGGTGAAAATTGCTACAGAAATAAATAATTTGAAATCGTTGCATTTGTGTAAAAAAAATAATTAGATGCCACCTGCCCAAAAGTGGACCGGCTCATCAGATCGCACAGATTACCAGCCTGCTTCCACACGTGAGAGAATAGCCTATATACTATATGCATGACAAACCCACAACAGACTTTAAGATGCCCTTCCAGAATTGAGCACAGTAATAGACACAGTGAGGGAGAATGCCCAAAGCATGTAGGTAAAAACTGTGGCAACCGTAGGGTGACAGCGGCCACCTCTCAGACAGAGGGGAGGGGCACTTAACTCAGAGCGGGCACACTTTTCCCTTCGCTTAAATAAACCAACAAAAGATAATGCCCCCAAATTGGGACGTGCTTCATTATGATGGCGGTATGAAAAATGTTGGAATGCTTGATGTTGTAATGGAAGGATGTCGGAGTGGGGAGTGGGGGGGATGTCGGAATGGGAAGGCAGTCCCCGAAGTGCTGTCCCTTTTTGTTCAGGGAAGAATTACAATCTCTGAACTTCTCACTACTCGATCGAGGGATGTCTCACTTTTGAGGGCACTCAAAAACAAATGCTAGTGCTAAGGGAAGAGAAACGGGACTGGGCCTTTGTATTTCAAGAGTACCCATCTCGGCAGCAATTGGAAAACGAGGCCTAAGATTGAAGTAATATACTCCTAGACTGGCCTAATCCCTTGTTTCTTTTGTCTTTCTTGCCTCTTCTGCCCCGATGCACAATCCCCTGAGTGGTGAACCGCCCATCCCCCCCTGCCTCCCGGCCACCAACCCCTACCCCACGGATGCCAACCAACCTCCCTGGAGACCAGGGCCGTCGCGACAAGGCAGGCAAACCAGGCAATTGCCTGGGGTCCCAGGCTGAAAGGGGCCCCCAAGATTGACTGTTTAATCATTTTAGTAGTTATGTTGGTGGTGTTTTTCAACAAAAAATGACTTTAAACTGGAGTCAGACAACTGTACAATACAGATAATTATATTGATGACGTTTGAAAATTATAACAAAGTATTAATGGGGAGTGAAGGGCCCCCATTTCCTGTTTGCTTGGGGCCCCCTAAGTACCTTGAAACGGCCCTGCTGAAGGGCCCCCATTTCCTGTTTGCTTGGGGCCCCCTAAGTACCTTGAAACGGCCCTGCTGGAGACACATCAGACCCTGACCCTTCCACCCTATTGACTGTCACACAAACTATGTATATTAACTCAGGCTACATTTAGTACCCAGGCTGTTCTGTGTAAACCATGGTCAATCAGACTACTGACATTACGGATACCTTATTAAGCCTCAGGCAGGTAGGCTGAGTCCATGAGGCGTGGATCTGCCCAAGGTTTCTTCCTAGAAATGAATTACTAGCAAAGTGTAGGGAGTTTTTCCTTGCCCCTGTTTCTCATGGATGCTTCTCGTACTGTCTGTAAAGCGCCGCGAGAGAAATGCACTGTATTTGAGCGCTCTACAAATAAAATTGAATTGAATTGAATTGAATATGTTCCCACAGCCCTACATTCTCACATTTCTAAGAGTTTTTCTTTCTTTCTTTCTTTCTTCAAAGTCAGGTACTATAGTCCCACATTTCTACCCCTGCCTGGTAGACCCCCTATGTAAGTGGTGCCTTCCAGGTAGTGGGGTTAGGTAACCCTAAGGTAAGGGGTAGGGTCCTTTTATGCTGTGCTGCCTAGATTCATATTCACAATGAAAACGATCTTCATCCACTCTCGTTTTCATAACGTTTTGCATCCACATTCCACAATTTTATATTCATCCACCTCAGCGATGATTTTTGAAATCTACCTCGGCAATCATTTTTTGAATCATTTTCAGTTTCAGAATCCCCCATTCTAATGTGAATGGAAGGGCTAACTGGATAAATATTACCAGTATTGGTGTGAACATGCCCTTGTGTGTGTCTATTTTTTTAGAGTGCATTGAAAATGCACTCTACTGTTCTTACTTTTCTTCTTATTATTATTATAGGTTATTATTATTATTATTCTTTAACGCAACTAATGCAGCTCTAACCGCTCAACGTAGAAACTTCATTCAAACTGCGTTTCGAAGGTCTTACTGTTTACTCGTTTGCTTTGTAACTTTCAACTTTGTAACTTTTATACTTTTAAAACTATGACTATTTTAAACTTTTAAAACTTTCCCCATTGACTTAACATTGAGCTGTTTAGAGTGAGGCTAGAGTGGGTGATGTCATAATGGGGCCTTAGCCAATCATCTTAGGGATATGCAAATTTTCACCCGGTGATAACCAATCAGTGGTGACCTGCTTCAACCCATACAGTCTATGGCTTCAACTGTCATTTTTTAAACTATAGGGCATTTAAACTGCTCAACTATTCACCTGTCAATCAATTCAACTGTGAACTGTCATCAACTATAACTCCTATCAACTGTTTCCTCTGGCCACAACTATTTCAAAATAAAAGTCCTCGATGGCGGGATGGCTAGTTAGCATGCTAGTTAGCTTAGTTAGCATGCTAATTAGCATTTTTGTTTTTTGATGCTTTTCAACTCAGCTAAGTCTTGTGATCATCATGCTAGCATTATTAGCATGTTAGCTTAGTTAGCATGCTAATTAGCATTTTTGGTTTTTGATGCTATTCAACTCAGTTAAGTGTTGTGATCATCATGCTAGTACTATTAGCATGCTAACTAGCATGGCTAACATGCTAATTAGCATTTTTAGTTTTTGATGCTATTCAACTCGGTTAAGTCTTGTGGTCATCATGCTAGCACTATTAGCATGCTAACTAGCATGGCTAGCATGCTAATTAGCATTTTTAGTTTTTGATGCTATTCAACTCAGCTAAGTCCTGTGATCATCATGCTAGCATTATTAGCATGTTAGCTAGCATGGTTAGCATGCTAGTTAGCATTTTTGTTTTTTGATGCTATTCAACTCAGCTATGTCTTCTGATTACCATGCTAGCATTATTAGCATTCTAGCTAACATGATTAGCATGCTAATCAACATTTTGTTTTTTGATGCTATTCAACTAAGCTAAGTCTTGTTATCATGCTAGTCAACTTAACTGTTATGTGGGTCAAACTTCTCATCTAATTAACTGTTCAACCATTTAAACTGTCAGTTATCCAATTATGCCTCCAGTTATCTAAAAAATCCACTAAAAACAGCAACTACATTTTCAATGCACTCGTAATTTCTCTGAAATTGCATTCTCTAGTTTTTCTTTGTAATGTCAGAGCATGGGGCTTTGGGAACATAGGGCCCAGTTTCCCAAACTTCCTAAGGAATGTGGGAACATAGGGCCTAATTTCCAATAATTCTGTGAAAAATAAAAAATTCCTAACAAATGTGGGAACATAGAGCTGACCCCCATAAAAACTACTCAATACTTGGGTAAGTATAATTAGTTACTTTCCACCACTGCTTAATGTTGTGTGTTAGCAGAAGGCCTACACATAATAATCATATTTGCAAATAACCTGAATGTTTCTGTTGATGTTATTTTAGGCTTTCCATTGATTGCATTGTACTTCTTTTAGGGAGCTAGAAACCTGAACCCAGTCCCTTACCATGCCGATTATACTGGCTATAAGTTACATAATAAACGAGAAGTTGGGCATGTTCGGGGTTACCCATGTGTTGGCCGTAGACGGGTTCAGCAGCAAAATTGTTGCACAATCCACGATGCCCGTGAAGAACAACCTTATCATTTACGAGAAAGTAACAGCCTATAAATGATTAATTCGTTCGTCCATACATTAATGTATTAATTAAGTAATTAATCGATCAGTACGGAAGACCCACACTGAAATTTCCATTGCCCTCCATAATCTTGGCGCACCAAGCAGCTCTGAGATGTCGGTGAGGAGGTTTTGCTCGCAGCATAATCTCCGAAGAAATACCATCACAGAGGATGATTTGACGAAAGTGGTGTCATCAGCCATAAACCAGGTACGTTTGCCCTACTTTGGTTTGCTTGTACATCTTGTTAATTTGTTTAATTGTACCAGAAGTCAGTGTAGTGTTAAGTAGTGTGGTCTGACAGTGTAGAGATGGTTACTGTAATGTAACAAGCCATTTCAATTCAATTCAATTCAATTCAAATGAACGAAACATACACGGGCTGGCGGAGACTCTTTTGCCACAATCCTCAAATTACGCGCTGTGGATTTCAATATTGTTTGGTTTTAAACTGGAAAAAAAAAAAGGAACATCGGAAAGACACCAAGGAAAGAAAGTGCATTGGAACAAAGAAACGCTTCTGGAGAGATACATGCTTCCAAAACAACCATTTTTGGGAAGTTTTTCTTCGAGGCAATATTTGGATTATTTACAAACTAACTTTGTTGAAGATTTTTTTAATTAACGAGCCAAGATATTTTTCTGAAGTTTTAAGGTTGTGGTCAAACAATTGAGTGCATTGCAGCAGCAGCGATACATGGACCTTTAAAAGGAATAAGAATATATTTTGAGTTTTGGGGGTGCTGAATGATTAACTGAAATAAAACGATTTTTATTTTAGCTTATTTTTAATCGTTATATGGATAATTTTAACAAAGCCGAGGCTAACTCCAGTTAAAGATGTGGAGGAAACTGCTGCGCATTTGCACCATTCATGAGCTGGAAAAATGTCTCGTATAACTCGAAGAATATTGTTAATAGTTTGATAAGGAATTTCTTGATGGAGTTAAATTAAACATGATGAAATTCCAAGATTCCGTGGATAATGTTAACAGATGGATTTCAATGAGAGAAAAGCCTCCTTCCACTGACATAGCTTAGATGAAGTTACCTCTTCTGTTGCACAGGCTGAGTCTCCACTTGAAATAGCTGAATTTGCAAACGTAGGGTTTTGCTGACAGTGATGCGATCTGTTAAGTCATGTTCCATCGCATCTGGCATTGTCTAGGCTACATCTATGCGCAGTGGCGCAGCAGAGAGAGCGGTTTTATTAACCAAAGCTTTAAAGTTAAAGGAAAAACATACTATTGAGCAACAGGAGGAGATACAGTATATACCAACGCACTAACCATATTTCCCAACTCCCCAGAAAGGCCCATCATATGGATGCAAATTTATGACTCGGTACCTGTCAGCTATAGGTATACAGGCAAGTGAAAGGCGTGTTGGCAGAATCCTAAGAGAGGTGCACCAACCATATAACGCGTTGCGTCATCAGGTAAGGCCAGCCTTTTACAGGGAGCGCGCAATATAAATCCTGTGCCCTACCATGCAGATTACATGGGTCACAAAATTCATTTGGACCAAAATGAAAAGCTGGGTATGTTTGGAGCAACCCATGTCTTGGCTGTCGATGGGTACAGCAGCAAAATTGTAGCAAACGCTACAATGCCTCGCAAAAACAACCTAATAATTTATAAGGTGTACAGGTGATTAGCCTAATCTTCGTTTTTGTTTTGCCTCTTCTTTGCTTGTAATGTTCAAAATGTCTTACCATACACTTTAATGTTAGGACTATAGCCAAATTAATTCTTTTAGCACCAATTAAGTTACTGTTTTGAAAGGCTGCACTTTGGGAAAACCTCATTTATTTCCTTTGCCAACACCTACTAAGCAGCCCTGGTCTTTCTGTTTTGTAAAGTCAGATGCTATGAATTCTTATAAGTAGCCTAAGCTTTTAACTTTATGATTGTACTCCAATGTCACAGAGAAGCTGTTGTCAACAACGGGATGTGGGACCAAGTAAGAGTGGACCATGGGACAGAATTTTACTTAACACAAGAAAACGCACAAGAAAAGCTCAGCCATTATCGTTCTAATAGAGATAGACCACCATACAGACAGAGGACATTGTCAAAGGTATTTCCTTATGCCTATAAAAAAAACCCTAAGCCTAATTAGTCCTACTTTTCTGCCTCATAGTCGCTTTTGTGTTTCTACAGAATTTCAGAGTGGAAAGAATTTGGCCTGATTTCAATAGCAGGGTTAACTTAGCCTGGCACGCCCTCCCAGTGACGTAACACCTTCGGCAATACTGTCGCTTGTCTGGCCAGCTGCTGATCAGGCAGGAGTTCTGAATTCCCCTAGACGGAGGAACTGCCCCCTCTTGGTCGAGAACCAATCAATTTTGAGCAGCTCCAACGGCTCTCACTGTGCGTACAGACCAAGACCGATTCAGGCGACATGGGCGATGGAAGTAATTGACTTTGTATTGGGACCGGCGATTTGGGCGACAAACGCGGCAGGCGACTTGGGCGACGCAACTTGGGCGATAAAATCAAGTTAAACTTCGGTTAACTTAATGGAATGAGCTATGATGCGGTTGGGCGATTACCAATCAGAATAGCGATGTTCTTCAGTCATGTGTGTCCCCGAAAACAAACACTGCAACTTTAGTTCCGAGTGCACACATGCTCTAGTTAAAATGGCGTCAGTCGAAATATTGATCACTGCAGTGGCGGGTTATCTAATCCTATGCGATAGTAGTTTGTTCACATATCGTGATCAGTTGAAAAAAGCCAAGGCATGGGACAAGGTAGCGGAGGTAGTTGGGTGGTCTGGTGAGTTTTACCTGTGCAGCTTGATCATATTGTGATTGATGCATGCTTGTTGCATGCTAGCACCTTCCTAGCTTTGCCTTATGTTTGTTGCATACTAGCACATTCCTAGGTTAATTCGGATAGTCCATCGTAAATTGTCTAGCTTCTAGGCATTGATTTTGCTAAGCATTGATTAAAATAAGTATGATTAAAATAAACTGGGACATTAAACCCTTTCTTCAAGTCAATTGGTTTTTATTGTAATTTCAATCATGTACATACCGGTATGCATTGAGCTGACCTGCTGTTTCACCGGGGACGGACCATTGGTCCCCCATTAGTCCGACATACCATTAGTCCGACATCTCATTAGTCCGAAAATGAACCATTGAATAGAGATACCATTAGTCAGACATACCATTAGTCCGAAAAAAACAGGCCCATTGGTCCGAAGTCCCATTAGTCCGACCATACACAGTAGAGATGGATGGATGACTTGTAATGAAAGACGCAAAATTCGTGGAACAAAGGAGACGTCTTTTTTGTAGCATTGTGTGTCTAAAGACAGGTGGAAATGTGCTGGCCTGTTGTAACAATCAAGGGGTTCTTTTGAATGACTAAATATGAATGCAATAAACAGATAATTCTGAGAATAAAGTACAAGGTAGGCTACAAATCTGAGTGTGTCTCTTAATTACAGGCTATGAAACGATGTCCCTTTCTTCGGTTTAACAGTAAAGGAGGATACACATGAAACAATAACCCAGGTCGCGCACAGCGGCGGCAAAGATCTTTAAACAGTGACCAAGATAAGCCAACATAATACGTTACTATGGGAGCAAACGTGAACAATTCCGGTCTGCATAAGTAGGCGTGTCACATAGAGTCACAACATTAACTTTTTATTTTAATAAATTAAGAAATAATATTAATATAATTCCATGCGCCATAATATTGTCTGTAATCATTCATGATACCAATAAATTCGATTTTGGGGCTTTGGCAAACAGTTTGTTATGTCCATGAACTTAGTTAGCATGCTAACGGACTAGTAAGTTCAAGTGAATGGCAAGTAACATAGCTATATGCTAACTAGAAGTGGACATGTTGGAGTTCGCTTAAAAGTGATATTTGGCAGTAATCTTTGTTTATTTTTGGTCTGTCAACTTAAACTAATCTCAGTAACATTACCCAGATGGTTCTCATTGAATGAAACACCACCTCTCGCTAGCGTTAGCTCGCTAACAACTTGTAGTAAAATGCATCTGCCTAACCTGAATTAAACTTCATCTGCTACAAATACGAACTGTAACAACTTACGTTACTAGGCTTGAAATGATGGTAGGAAGTTGTACAATATGAGATATACATCCAACAAATCCTCAATGACTCCAAAAAGACATTATGACAAGTTTATTGGTAATATCCCACACATCTCTCATTGACTTGACAATGTAACGGAGTCCGACGCTGGTCTGCATAAAGGGGGATTGTCCCCCCTCCCCCTTGCGAAAGTAGAACCCGGAACTAAATGACCGTTGGAGCCTCTCGCTCCGCTTGAATCCTCTCTGGCGGCGGTATTCACACACAATTAAATGTCCCAAACAATCCCAGGCATTGCAATTCCCCCTTTCATTCAGTCCTGAAAATAAACCTAAAAGTCCAAACTAAACGAAAGATGTCCTGTATTTTGCCAGGACCACGCACAAGAGTCAATAATCCAATCCAGGAAAGCGAGAGGGCCGCTGCCGACAAAACTTTGTCTGCGATATAGCAAACCAAAAATATAATCCATAGAAAAAAACGAAAAATGGGATTGCTGTCTCTCTGCTAGGTCAAGCAATATGAAAACACAGAAAAACAATACATCTCACCAAATCTGGTGAATGAGTCCACCCAGCAGTCCGCGAAGGAAAATACGTTTTCTCGTGAAAATATGTTTTCTCAGTAGTCTACATTGTTTTTAGTTTCAAACTCAGTAAACATATCCAAACACTCCTTGCCACAGCACTGAGTACGGGGTCATCCCTATGTTCCCCAGGTCCTATGTTCCCAGTTGCTTCCATGCAGCCGCACGGCAAGGCGCAGGTTGTTGCTGCTCCGTGCCCACACTTTGTGATGAGGGAAGGAGAGGGGGTGTCGCGAAGTGAAGTTCTTTGAACAGAGGCGCAGTGCGGAGCCCAGTGCGATATAGTCACGTTTCAAGGGCGTCGCCGTAATAGAACGTGAGTGGGACGGGACCCCCCCAGATTTCAAAATTTTACGTTTGGACCCACCCAGATTTGATGACAAAATTATCCAGCAGAGTTTCTAATCTATCGCGAATCCATTCCACTTCTCGAATAGAGAACAAAGCGCTGAAAATCCACTCGCGATTTGCATTACCAACAACACCTCCTTGCATGCAATCGTCTCTCCATTCCACTTCCGACTGGCACACCCATTCTTCTCTACCATGCCACTTGCTGATTTTTAATTGTACCGAAATTATAAGGGCGTCATTGCAATCTACACGAACTGGCCTTTCCAACAGTGCTACTAGTTAGTTTCTGTGATGAACGCATTACGAGATAATTAGCAATGAATTTATGTCAAGATTATGGTCACCAATACAGTTCTGCGTCTATGTCATACATTGTTCTCTGTGTGATATCTCACTTAACTATGGCAAAACACATATCAAAATAAACAGCAGATCCTACAGATTACAATGGTGCATAGCAATCGTCTTTGTGATTAGCGGTTCCCGAGTAATCCGATGTTGAAATCTATAACATTTCTGCATTGTCTTCAATGCTGTCATCCTAAAATAGATGAATCCTTTTCATAGTGAAAGTTGTTTTTAGCTCCCTGTTCGTCAGGACTAACATTTAAGTAACTGTTTGTCAGGACAGGTGCTAGAAATGTTGTCTCAAGATCCAAAATAGTAATAGATTATATTTAATATTCATAACATAGGCCTATTTAATAAACGTAATGTTAGGTACTCTCGTATTGTTATCCACACCGGTGCTAACGATGTTCGGCTTAGACAGTCGGAGATCACCAAAATGAGTTTTATGTCCCTGTGTGGGTTGGCACAAACGATGTCTGACAATGTAACTTTCTCTGGTCCCCTACCTCTTAACCTCGGGGAGGAAATAAGCAGCAGAATTTCCGACCTGAACCGATGGCTGTCTAAATGGTGTGCCGATAATAAAGTGAGGTTTATTGACAACCATAGGTCATTCTGGGGAAAACCTGAACTTATGAATCGAGGCGGTCTCCATCCCTCGCGGAGGGGAACCGTTCTCCTTTCTAGGAACATCGACCAGCATCTAACCGCGGCATGTTCCTGATATACCAGAGTTTGGTTCAGGTGGCAGGATTACTGTCTTACACAGTTCCCTGCCGCGTCGCCGTGATGTTAGCAGCAGTCAGGTCCCCTTAGGGTTAGGGAGAGTGTCCACGATACATAGAGGCATTAACCATAGTAACCTCATACACATAAAACCAGAAGCAAACTATAAACATAGCCAACAGTCAAAATTGAAGTTTGGCTTATTGAATACTCGCTCACTCTCGTCAAAATCAACGCTAGTAAACGAACTCATTACTGATAATCATATTGACATACTTTGCCTCACTGAAACCTGGCTAAAACCAGACGAATACCTATCGCTAAATGAAGCCACTCCCCCCAGTCATTCAAACTTCCACACACCGCGCCAACGCGGACGTGGAGGTGGGGTAGCCACTATCTACAATTCTAGCTGCAGTATGGCTCCCAAGCTTGAACATAAGTTCAACTCTTTCGAGGTACTCGTCCTCAACCTTATTCAACCTGGTGCTAAGCCATTAACTATTGTAACATTGTATAGACCTCCAGGGCCATACACTGAATTCCTAACTGAATTCTCTGACTTTATATCCACATTAGTTGTTAAATCAGATACAATCGTCATCTTGGGCGATTTTAATATTCACATGGATGTTGCACACAACAGACTGACAGCTGCATTCCAATCTCTTATTGAGCACATTGGCTTCTGTCAAAATGTAAATGCACCTACACATAAAGACAACCACACTATTGACCTTGTACTAACCTATGGTACTCGAGTAGAACAACTTACAATTGCACCCCAACCAACACTGACTGACCACTACCTTATTACTCTAGAAATACCAGTCGACCATGTAGCGCAAAATGTGACCCACTACTACACTAGAGGCATAACGCCTAAAACCACTGACGATTTCATTGGAAAAATTCCTGACCTTACACCAACACGCTATGATAGCCCTATCCCATCACCAACACATATCGACCAATTTACTGATCATGTTATGAACACATTACATTCAACACTTGACTTAATTGCTCCACTTAAAAAGAAAACAAGGAAGGTAGAAAAAACTGCCCCTTGGTACACCACACATACACGTACATTAAAACAGGCTGCTCGCAGACTAGAAAGGAAATGGCTCAACACTAAACTCGAAGTATTTCACATTGCCTGGAGAGATAGCCTGAAAGAATACAAGACTGCACTGAACAATGCTAAAACAGCTTATTATTCCTCGCTTATACATGAACACAAAGACGATCCAAAATTCCTCTTCAACACTATATCAAATTTGACAAAAAGTAAGACTGAAGTAACTCAGTCCATTCCAAGTCACCTCAGCAGTGACGACTTCCTGAATTTTTTCAATGAAAAAATTGAAACCATACGACTTAAAATTAGCAACATCCCTACAGCCCCTCTACTAACTACTGATAGCTGTAGCCAACCCGTAGCATACCTTGACTCCTTTATGCCCACTGATATATTAGAAATTTCTTCTCTCATTACTAAAGCGAAGGCATCAACATGCCTACTTGATCCTATTCCTACTCACCTCCTCAAGGCAGCCTTTACACCGCTAGCTGAGACATTACTTGAAATTATCAATAGCTCACTCCTAGCGGGACATGTACCAACAACTTTCAAGACATCAGTCATTAAACCATTGATTAAAAAACCAAACCTTGACCCTGATGTTCTGGCTAATTACAGACCTATATCCAACCTTCCTTTTATATCCAAAATTCTAGAAAAAATTGTGTTCAAACAAATTTGTCGCTTCCTAGACGAAAACAAAATCCAGGAAGTCTTCCAATCAGGATTTAGAGCTAATCACAGCACTGAAACAGCCTTAGTTAAAGTCTTCAACGACCTCCTTCTTTCCATGGACAATGGCAATATATCCATTTTAATTTTACTTGATCTTAGTGCAGCTTTTGACACCATTGACCACGATATCCTACTACACAGACTCGAACATACGATAGGCATTAGAAATTCAGCATTAGCTTGGTTCAAATCCTACCTCACTGATCGATACCAATTTGTACATGCCCACAACGTCTCATCTTATCATGCTAAAGTTAAATATGGCGTTCCGCAAGGCTCAGTACTGGGCCCCCTACTATTCTCTCTCTATATGCTACCTCTGGGTGAAATCATTAGGAAACATGGCATTGCATTTCACTCATACGCAGATGATACACAGCTTTATCTCTCTATGAAGCCTAGCGACTGCACTCCGACAACCAAACTCAATGCCTGTCTTGAAGACATTAAAGTTTGGATGTCAAAAAATTTCTTATGCTTGAACTCAGATAAAACTGAAGTTATGATGATTGCCTCTAAACAACTGAAGGACACCTCGCTTCACCATCATAGCTCACTTAGCAGTCCTACACTCTCATTTAGCTCACAAGTGAAAAATCTGGGGGTATTTATTGATCAAGACC
>JAODXP020000028.1:10096205-10137868 GCA_027497455.2 Sardinella longiceps | reverse complement strand
AAGGGCGTCGCCGTAATAGAACGTGAGTGGGACGGGACCCCCCCAGATTTCAAAATTTTACGTTTGGACCCACCCAGATTTGATGACAAAATTATCCAGCAGAGTTTCTAATCTATCGCGAATCCATTCCACTTCTCGAATAGAGAACAAAGCGCTGAAAATCCACTCGCGATTTGCATTACCAACAACACCTCCTTGCATGCAATCGTCTCTCCATTCCACTTCCGACTGGCACACCCATTCTTCTCTACCATGCCACTTGCTGATTTTTAATTGTACCGAAATTATAAGGGCGTCATTGCAATCTACACGAACTGGCCTTTCCAACAGTGCTACTAGTTAGTTTCTGTGATGAACGCATTACGAGATAATTAGCAATGAATTTATGTCAAGATTATGGTCACCAATACAGTTCTGCGTCTATGTCATACATTGTTCTCTGTGTGATATCTCACTTAACTATGGCAAAACACATATCAAAATAAACAGCAGATCCTACAGATTACAATGGTGCATAGCAATCGTCTTTGTGATTAGCGGTTCCCGAGTAATCCGATGTTGAAATCTATAACATTTCTGCATTGTCTTCAATGCTGTCATCCTAAAATAGATGAATCCTTTTCATAGTGAAAGTTGTTTTTAGCTCCCTGTTCGTCAGGACTAACATTTAAGTAACTGTTTGTCAGGACAGGTGCTAGAAATGTTGTCTCAAGATCCAAAATAGTAATAGATTATATTTAATATTCATAACATAGGCCTATTTAATAAACGTAATGTTAGGTACTCTCGTATTGTTATCCACACCGGTGCTAACGATGTTCGGCTTAGACAGTCGGAGATCACCAAAATGAGTTTTATGTCCCTGTGTGGGTTGGCACAAACGATGTCTGACAATGTAACTTTCTCTGGTCCCCTACCTCTTAACCTCGGGGAGGAAATAAGCAGCAGAATTTCCGACCTGAACCGATGGCTGTCTAAATGGTGTGCCGATAATAAAGTGAGGTTTATTGACAACCATAGGTCATTCTGGGGAAAACCTGAACTTATGAATCGAGGCGGTCTCCATCCCTCGCGGAGGGGAACCGTTCTCCTTTCTAGGAACATCGACCAGCATCTAACCGCGGCATGTTCCTGATATACCAGAGTTTGGTTCAGGTGGCAGGATTACTGTCTTACACAGTTCCCTGCCGCGTCGCCGTGATGTTAGCAGCAGTCAGGTCCCCTTAGGGTTAGGGAGAGTGTCCACGATACATAGAGGCATTAACCATAGTAACCTCATACACATAAAACCAGAAGCAAACTATAAACATAGCCAACAGTCAAAATTGAAGTTTGGCTTATTGAATACTCGCTCACTCTCGTCAAAATCAACGCTAGTAAACGAACTCATTACTGATAATCATATTGACATACTTTGCCTCACTGAAACCTGGCTAAAACCAGACGAATACCTATCGCTAAATGAAGCCACTCCCCCCAGTCATTCAAACTTCCACACACCGCGCCAACGCGGACGTGGAGGTGGGGTAGCCACTATCTACAATTCTAGCTGCAGTATGGCTCCCAAGCTTGAACATAAGTTCAACTCTTTCGAGGTACTCGTCCTCAACCTTATTCAACCTGGTGCTAAGCCATTAACTATTGTAACATTGTATAGACCTCCAGGGCCATACACTGAATTCCTAACTGAATTCTCTGACTTTATATCCACATTAGTTGTTAAATCAGATACAATCGTCATCTTGGGCGATTTTAATATTCACATGGATGTTGCACACAACAGACTGACAGCTGCATTCCAATCTCTTATTGAGCACATTGGCTTCTGTCAAAATGTAAATGCACCTACACATAAAGACAACCACACTATTGACCTTGTACTAACCTATGGTACTCGAGTAGAACAACTTACAATTGCACCCCAACCAACACTGACTGACCACTACCTTATTACTCTAGAAATACCAGTCGACCATGTAGCGCAAAATGTGACCCACTACTACACTAGAGGCATAACGCCTAAAACCACTGACGATTTCATTGGAAAAATTCCTGACCTTACACCAACACGCTATGATAGCCCTATCCCATCACCAACACATATCGACCAATTTACTGATCATGTTATGAACACATTACATTCAACACTTGACTTAATTGCTCCACTTAAAAAGAAAACAAGGAAGGTAGAAAAAACTGCCCCTTGGTACACCACACATACACGTACATTAAAACAGGCTGCTCGCAGACTAGAAAGGAAATGGCTCAACACTAAACTCGAAGTATTTCACATTGCCTGGAGAGATAGCCTGAAAGAATACAAGACTGCACTGAACAATGCTAAAACAGCTTATTATTCCTCGCTTATACATGAACACAAAGACGATCCAAAATTCCTCTTCAACACTATATCAAATTTGACAAAAAGTAAGACTGAAGTAACTCAGTCCATTCCAAGTCACCTCAGCAGTGACGACTTCCTGAATTTTTTCAATGAAAAAATTGAAACCATACGACTTAAAATTAGCAACATCCCTACAGCCCCTCTACTAACTACTGATAGCTGTAGCCAACCCGTAGCATACCTTGACTCCTTTATGCCCACTGATATATTAGAAATTTCTTCTCTCATTACTAAAGCGAAGGCATCAACATGCCTACTTGATCCTATTCCTACTCACCTCCTCAAGGCAGCCTTTACACCGCTAGCTGAGACATTACTTGAAATTATCAATAGCTCACTCCTAGCGGGACATGTACCAACAACTTTCAAGACATCAGTCATTAAACCATTGATTAAAAAACCAAACCTTGACCCTGATGTTCTGGCTAATTACAGACCTATATCCAACCTTCCTTTTATATCCAAAATTCTAGAAAAAATTGTGTTCAAACAAATTTGTCGCTTCCTAGACGAAAACAAAATCCAGGAAGTCTTCCAATCAGGATTTAGAGCTAATCACAGCACTGAAACAGCCTTAGTTAAAGTCTTCAACGACCTCCTTCTTTCCATGGACAATGGCAATATATCCATTTTAATTTTACTTGATCTTAGTGCAGCTTTTGACACCATTGACCACGATATCCTACTACACAGACTCGAACATACGATAGGCATTAGAAATTCAGCATTAGCTTGGTTCAAATCCTACCTCACTGATCGATACCAATTTGTACATGCCCACAACGTCTCATCTTATCATGCTAAAGTTAAATATGGCGTTCCGCAAGGCTCAGTACTGGGCCCCCTACTATTCTCTCTCTATATGCTACCTCTGGGTGAAATCATTAGGAAACATGGCATTGCATTTCACTCATACGCAGATGATACACAGCTTTATCTCTCTATGAAGCCTAGCGACTGCACTCCGACAACCAAACTCAATGCCTGTCTTGAAGACATTAAAGTTTGGATGTCAAAAAATTTCTTATGCTTGAACTCAGATAAAACTGAAGTTATGATGATTGCCTCTAAACAACTGAAGGACACCTCGCTTCACCATCATAGCTCACTTAGCAGTCCTACACTCTCATTTAGCTCACAAGTGAAAAATCTGGGGGTATTTATTGATCAAGACCTCTCCCTGAATAGCCATGTAAAGCACATTTCTAAAACATCATTTTTTCACCTTAGAAACATTGCTAAGGTTAGGAAGTTCCTGTCCTTTGAGGATGCTGAAAAACTTATACATGCATTTGTTACCTCCAGACTCGACTACTGCAATGCTCTGTTCTCAAGGTGCAGTAACACCTGCATTAAAAGTCTACGGCTAATCCAAAATGCAGCAGCTAGAACGCTCACCAGAACTAAGAAATATGAACATATTTCTCCCATTCTAGCATCTCTACACTGGCTTCCTGTCAAAAGTCGAATTGACTGATTGTGTTTGGAAAAAATATCATTTACTTCAGTGAATGATGTAAATGCTCCAATGATTTAGTCTACAATAATGTGCTCCCACCACAGATTACAGTTTTAAAAATTGTGTTCATTTCACAGGTTTCAATTCTCTGCAAATTATAGGTCTATATTATAATGTGTGATGATCTAGCAAGTTCAGCCTTTAACACTATAAAGACATACCTTGCCTAAATATAGGCGATATTTACACTGAAATTAAACCCTCTCAATCTCTAGCAAGTACGTTACCAATGATACCAATGGGTAGATCTGATTGTAGTTTTAATTAGATCAGATTTACCAAATAGGCTACCTCGATTGTAAGAGGTATCATGCCCATATAAAGCTTCCGAAAGACAATGAAGCAAAACCGGAGATATGTTTTGCGGCACTAACGCGCGCAAAGGGATTAATTAAGAATGTTTAACTTATTTTCGGCTCGAAAAATTAGGTGTCCTCTAAAAAAAATAAATTGTTTTCAATCAATTAACTGCCTTCTTGATATCAAACAGCTGCTTTGATAAATTTCAGTCAGGATTCCGTGCCAATCATAGCACCGAAACAGCTCTGATTAAAGTTATAAATGACATACGTCTTAATACTGATGCAGGCAAAACATCGGTCCTGGTGTTACTGGACCTCAGTGCAGCTTTTGATACAGTTGATCACAACATACTGCTTTATCGACTTGAACACTGGGTTGGGTTGACTGGTAGAGTTATCAATTGGTTAAAATCATACTTAAAAGATAGAAGCTTTTTTGTTACCATGGGAAATTGTACCTCAACTTCTATGTCCCTGACCTGTGGTGTACCCCAGGGGTCCATCCTTGGTCCATTATTATTCAACCTCTATATGCTCTCACTTGGACAAATTATCAAGAACAACTCAATGTCCTATCACTGCTATGCGGATGATACCCAAATTTACTTAGCTCTATCACCAAACGATTATGCCCCCTTGAATGTCTATACCAGTGTATTGACCAAATCAACAACTGGATGTCACAAAATTTTCTTCAACTGAACTCAGACAAAACAGAGGTAATCCTATTTGGGAAAAAAGAGGAAAGACTGAAGGTTACAACTATACTTCATACAAAGGGGATTAACACAAAAGATACAGTTAACTCATTGACTGCCAGCCGTTTTCAGAATAGAGAGTTCCATACTGCCAGACGTTTTGGGGAATTTTGACTGTTTTTTAAAGAGCCACAGAATATTATGTGTTACGACTACATAAACAATGAAACTACCACAAGAAAGAGCAGACTCTCTTCTTTCACCAGAAAAAAAAGTTCGTTTCTACCCTTTCCATTGCTTAGAAATCAGCAGGCGAACATAAGCTACTTTCTCCAAACACACCCGTTGTTTATCAAAAAAGGGAGAAAATTAGCGTTGTTTGAAAACTTATCCATGCGTTTATCTCTAGTAGAGTTGACTACTGCAATGGCCTTTTTACAGGCCTTCCAAAAAAGACCACCAAACGACTTCAGATGATTCAAAATGCAGCAGCTAGAGGTCCTCACACGAACAAAAAGAACAGAACACATTACTCCAATTCCTAAGGTCTCTTCACTGGCTTCCAGTAACCTACAGAATCGACTTTAAAGCACTGCTGCTTGTGTACAAATCTTTAAATGGTACAGGGCCCAATTACCTCTCTGATATGTTACAGCGGCCTAACCAGATCAGATCTACCAGATCACAGCAGAACAATTTGCTGGTAAAACCTACTGTTAAATCAAAGGGTGGGGAGGCAGCCTTTAGCTACTATGCAGTAAAGCTATGGAACCAACTCCCAGAGGAGATCAAAAATGCCCCTGCTGTTGGCAGCTTCAAATCTAGACTAAAGACCAAGCTGTTCTCAGATGCTTTTTGTTAACTGACAATTGTCCTTACTTAACTTATTTCTTTAAATCCTCTTAACTGTTTTAATTTAACTTCACTTTTTTATTACTCTGCTTCTTATCTCTCATTCCTCTTTTACTTTATTTTATTTTTTTGTTTGTTTGTTTATGCTTTTGTGTGATTATTTCTTTTGTTTTGTGTCAAAAAATACTATTGTCCATCAACTTACATGCGGTGCACACTTTATCTAAGGAGCAAGAGTTTAAGGTCTCTAAGCAGACGATAAAAGTGTCCATCAGGAGGAAAGGTGAAAGGCCAATCCAAAGTGATATGTAGTGTGATGAAATGATACTGGATTTAAAAGCACTGTTTTATTTACTATTTCTTTTTGTTCTTTGTGCCAAAAAATTACTATTGTCCATCAACCTACATGCGGTGCACACTTTATCTAAGGAGCAAGAGTTGAAGGTCTCTAGGTCACTTAGGTGTGCAAATTAATGTTACCAGAGTTGGTCGATATTTTAGATCATATTGATATTTGAGCCAACTAACGTTAGCTAGTTGACCGCCACTGCACCCACTGACAATACATTTAGCTCGGGCTACTAACAGCTTGATTGCTTTTGACAGGGTCTACTTTACGTTTACAGATCAATTTCGTTAACACAAGCCCCTGTGTTAGCAAACATCAGCTTGGCATACCGCTACATTTAACCATAGGACGTATAGTTGTAACGTTACGGGCTCTGCTATCTAACGTTATCTAACATAACTTTTGACATGGGCAGTGGTAGCCTAATGTTAGTCTTTTTACCTGTCCAGACGAAACATTGCAGTTCCACCATCAATCTTCCTTTAGCCTACTTGCTCCTGCTGCCATGAATGGTTTTCAAACTATGTCGATGGTTTAATTCCAGTTTAATCGGTTCTTATATCTTCACTTTTCAATGAGTGTATCCTGGCTCCCATAACTTGTGGTGGTGGTGGGGTTGACGTTAGTTCCAGCTAATCCAGTACAGCTCAATCCTTGTACGCTCCTTTTCTAAAACTAACTTCCCATTCTGATGGAAACGTGGGACTTTGTATCTTCCCTAGAATTGACAGATTGAGAAAATGTGTAATAGCCATAAACATGTACATTAACAGGGCATAAATGGACTCTGACAGATTCATTTCAACTACAAGCCAAGTGCTACTAAACCACAGGCGATTTCTTCGTCAACAATCGGAGGTTTGCGAGCTGTGACAGGCCTGTTAGTCGCTAGCGATTACTAGTGGCAAAATTGGTATTACAATACAAATAAATAGGCATCAGGGCCGGGGCTAATTTTTAGCATGCTAATTTGGGTTGATATCTCAGCAGCTGAGTACATGGTCGTATTTTTTGTGTGATGACTGCATTTGTTTCTTCACATTCTCCTGTTGCATTTTGTTTATTTTTTCATATTTCAAACTTCAATTCTTACACAATACACCTTTAAGGCAACAGTAGTTGATTCCAACGTGCTAATAGTGCTGTCGGTCAAAGCTAATGAACCGTAATCGATATTACGGTCGTCTGCCTTGGCGGCTGCCTTGCTTTTGGAAGTTACGGCAAAAACAACGTCTTATTTTTACCGGATAACGACGAAAATTACTCGAAATAATTCATGACATGATACAACAGATGTCACTGGTCCCAAAAATGGTATTAACTCATTTTTGACCAAAATTTATATTACGGTCGTTTGTATTTGTACGGCAGCATGTCTCCCTTATAGGTGGGGTAAGAGATGCTTTTCAGTAGCACTTTTTGTATTGGTTAAAATCACATTCACACCTCAACACCTCACCTCACCCCTGTGGTCGCGCTCGTAGTTCCATTAAATTACAGCCTCAAAGAGGTGTTTTCACATTGTAATATAATAATTTCACAATATAATGTGAAAATACCATGTTGTGAAATAAATTATTTTTTGATAATTAAGTAGCATGAGAATTCTATGTTATAACAGGATAAATATATTGTAAAGGCGTTTTATGTAATTATGTGTGTGGCAGCAATATGCTTCCATAGATCATAGTTAGCTGCTATTTTTTCCACATCCAGTACCTTTGGTGTCCATGAAAAATCAGAAATATGCACCAGAGCTAGAGATGGTCTTGAACTTGTACTTGTGGCATGTATCATAATGACAATTAAAATGAGACAGTAGAAATATCATTGTGGAAATACTCCCTGAAGTAGAAATACTAGAAGGGGTCACCTAATACATTCACTGTGTGTGTGTGTGTGTGTGTGTGTGTGTGTGTGTGTGTGTGTGTGTGTGTGTGTGTGAGTTTTCTGTGTATGTGTGGGGGGTAGAGGATAGCCTGACATAGCCCGACCATAATACTGCTGTTCATCCGTATTCATGGTCTGGAGGTTCTTTAACCTGCAGCGATTATACTGCGGGGAGGAGGGCATTCACTTCTGGTTTGAAACGATTGGATAGCTCGTCTAATCAGCTTCGCTTATTGGCCGGTAGACTCTCTACCGATGTAAACACGCCCCAGAGGACCGTTCCCAGACCATGGATACGGATGAACATTCGTATTATGGGCGGGCTATGTCAGGCTAGGTAGAGGATGCACATTTCATACTTTTTCACCTGTTAGGACTACAGGGCTCTTCGTACTACAGTTGCGCTGAGTGGAGAATTGAGATTGTCCCTCAAAGAGGTTTAAGAAGTACTCTCACATGTGTAGGAAACCACCCATCCAATCACTGGTTCATTGGAGTCTTTCCAAAGGAATCTCATTAGGGAATCCTCCCTTGCTCCCCATGAACCATGTCACTCAGTTAACTGTCAGACCAAGCAGGCAACTCCAAATCAACGCACTGATGGAGAGCCACGAGAATAAGGGAGAAGGGCGGGACCACAGGGAGAGCTGAGTGCTGCCATAGGCTGATGACGCAATCTAATCATGTCGTCCTCTGCGTGTCTGCGGAGATGGAGCGGGGAGAGGGATAGAGAGAGAGAGGGTGGGGGAGGGGGATGTGGAGCGTCTGTTCTGCAGAAGAGCGGGGGAGGGGAGGACAAGTGGAGAGGAGGCAAGGTGCGCGCGCACGCTTAAAAGCCTCAGCGCGTTTTACCGCAGTATCACTGGACTACCAGCGCGCGCCACTGCGACACTCCGTCCGGTTTTAACGGGGGGCGAAGAAAAAAAAAACATTTGCTCGCTCACTGATCTACGCGCATTTGATTTCATTTTACATTGAAACAGGCGGCATTCTCCCTTTCCAAAGCGCCTTTTCAGGTTGCCGACATTTTTTTCTTTTCTCTTGCCATTCACCAGGCCGGACGGATTGCCTCAGGGCGCGCGGTGTTCCGTTATAAGGTGCCGTGGTCTCACATTTCATCTCCGTCTGTTCTGCTATTTGTCCATCCGCTGCAAGTCGTAGCGAGTAGACCTTAACCCACATCATCATGTCCAAGGAAGACGAGAAGGGTGGCTCAGGAGGATGGAAGGAGTTCTTCTGGAACCCGCGGACGCACGAGTTTATGGGGAGGACAGCGAGCAGCTGGGGTAAGTGTCTCATCATTGCACCGGTTCCGATTGTGGCCTTCATCTCACGGCTCCTACCCCACCCTGCTCTACTCTACTCTGTTCTGCGCTCAGAATTAGTGACCCCTCAAGTATAGGTGCGGCGGACGCGTCTGGCCTTCTCTCAGTGGGTTAATGCATTGCGGAATCAAATGTATGGTATGTGTGCCCGCTTTGTCCCGATAAAGAGATGGCACACGCATCGAGCCGAAGCGGCACTGGTGGCGTTACATAAGAGCTCAGATTCACCGCTGCGTCTGCAGAGGACTAGGCGATAGAGCGTTTAATTCGCTTAGACATCGGCCTTTATAGAAATGTGTCCACAGATGAGAAACTGTTGCGGATAATATCCATCACAGCACATTGGACAGGATGGCCTGAGTCAGTGCGCACGCTACTGGTGTGATAGCCTGCCTGTGTTTGTCCTCCCTTATTTAATTAATTCTTGGTTTTACCGGAACCCGTTGCGCAATGCGTCTGGTGAGAGTGAATGTGTGTGTGTGTGTGTGTGTGTGTGACGCGAGTGTCTCCAGACTCTTTTCAAGGCAACCAGAAAGGCCTGTATTAATTATCATACACCGGCTTTCTCTGTCCCTTGTCATCGTGTGTATGAAAGTGTTTGAGGGAAATAAGGGGATTAGATCCACACAGAGGGAATGAAAAAGAGGAACCCTTACAGCCGGCCAGCAACCGGTGCCTCTCCATCGATTTATTGGCTATTGGTTTTATATGGGTATATGTGCGCGCATGCGCCTGCTCAGTCGCGCTCACACTCATAATAATAATGTCAGCGCTCATGCAGGCAAGGTTATTGCATGAGGTCGAATCATCGGAAGGATGGAATAGGCCGTGGTTCACCGATTCAGTGACGTGGTTTGCGTAACGTGACGTTGGTCTCCATACAGAGACCGGCGGCTGCCTCATCGGATTCATGCAAAATTGCCTCATCCTAATCTGTCATGCAGCATGTAGACTCACTCAGCTCCCGGTGCCAGTAGAATGCACGCTAGGCTGGTCAATTGCAGCGTCGGTCGGCTCTTTAACAGTCTTGGACCGCGTGCAGTAGAGTGGTGTCCTGTCACTGTGTGAAGCAGAGTGATAACCTGAGGTGTCGTGGTTTCATGTCTGTTTGTGTGTGTGTGTGTGTGTGTGTGTGTGTGTGTGTGTTTTAGCAATTAACTTATTGTAGGATAATGATTTCCTACAAATGTAGTTGTTGCCACAACTCACTGTCTCGTGAAATTCTTCCGGATTTCTAAAGTCTTACGGAGCGGCCCCGTTCGCAGTTGCCTCCTTTGCGCTCTCCGTCTTGCCTTGAGATGGCGCCAGAGTCGCAGTGCGTGACCATGGTGTCCTTATGGTGGGGTTGCAGAGCCGGCCCGTTCCTCTGAGTGCCATCTAGCGTAAATGGAATCAACAGGGCTTGACAGCTGTCCAGCTGTACACTGCAGAGCACGAATTATCGGAAGATGACACCATTATGCTTGCCAAATTTAGCACAATGGCGGAGCGTCTGTCAAGGCATCAACCGAAAATGGTCTGTTCATAGTGGCCATTACCCGTCACTGATTACAGTTACATGCAGGGAATATTCTGCTCTTGAATAACAATATTGGTAATATATGGCTTAATTGAGTTTACAATATTGCTTTAAAAATGTAACTGTAGGTACACATAGATGTATTGCTGTACACAGTGATGAAGAAATAAAGAAAGAAAAGTGCAATTATAAGGGATGGTTAAATTGGACTAGATCTCACTTGTATGCAGGGTGTAGTGATGGCTAGATGCAAGTTAAGCCACCTCTTATTTTTTTTTTTTAAACCAAGTAGTTTAGGCACCAAAAACCACAGCATTTAATACCCTTGCTATTAGGCCTATTAAACAATAACCTTCCATTGTCATTTCAAACATTTGATACTGTGTGCAGTGACCCACCTCGCAGTGATCACAGACTTCCTAGTTTACCCACCTGTTATTTTGCCCTTACACCACTGCTTGTCTTTTACCTGGTAACAGTGCAGTTCAATTAACATATTGTAACAGAGAGAACATTTCAAGGTAAAACAAGGCTCTGGGGCTGCATCTATTACGTTACATTCAGTCTTTCTAGCATGATTTGAGAAAGGTTGGCTATGAGCCAGTCTGCCATCAGACATGCCCTGTGTATGTGCATGTCAAAGGGAGGGTAAAGAGAGGAAAGCAACCAACAAATGCCTCTTTCCTTTTCCGGCCAAAAAAGCCCCACTAAGCAAGGATTGACACAAAAACAACTGGATTTTGCTCTGCATCAGGACAGCTAGTTGCAGGAGTAGTTTGTATTTTCAGATGTAGTAGGTGTGTAATATCTCTCTCTCTCTCTCTCTCTCTCTCTCTCTCTCTTGTGTGTGTGTGTGTGTGTGTGAGAGAGAGAGAGAGAGAGAGAGCTGTGAGTGTGTACGTTAGTGAGAGTGAGTGAGGTTGTGAGTGCACCTAGATGGAGATTGTTTTTAGCTCATCTCATCTCCACTGACTCACAGGCACTCTGATGTTCTGCAGTGCCCCACCCCACCCCTCCCCTCCCCACCCCCGCCTGCCTGCCTGCCTGCCTGCCTGTCTCTCCCTCTCTATGCTGCTGCTGCTGCTGTCTTCCTCCATCACTCTCTCCATCCCTCTGTTACTTAATTGCCCTCTTTTCCTGCACTTTCCTTCTCCCTGAGAGCCTGGATACTGATGGAGACCATTAGCGTTAGCCACACTAGTTAGCTAGCCCCAAATCACAGGCCAGTTCCCATAGTCCCACTGCAGAGACAGAACACACTGATATATCAAATCAGAGATCTCACACACACATATGTGTGTGTGTGTGCGTGCAGCAAAGAGGGAGAGTGGGGTATTGATGTAATGAGAAAAAGGTTTTAGAAGAGGAGAAAAAGAGAGCAGGAGAGGAGAAGAGTGGAAGGGAAGATCATCAGCTTCAGGGTGAGCAAAGGCAGAGGAGATAGAAAATGACAGAGCACATACACAGAAAAAATACACACACACACAGGCATACACAGTCATTATACACACACACACACACACAAATGAGCCATAGGCTAATATGACTCATAGTGTCTTCGGTCCCCTATCCTTGTGCTCACACACACATAATACACACACTCACACACACAAATACACACACACACACACACACACACACTTGTACATAAACACTCATATTTCATCCTCATGATAGAAGTCTGTGTAAGAAATTGTGTTCAGCCAAGTTTCACTAGAGTTTCCATCATAGGAGTTGAAATCCCTCCTCACTCAGACATGTCCTCAGATACTGCATGTGGACATGTCTGTGTTCCCAGAGTAAGGACTTAACCCATGTCTCTCTTTGTTACTGGGACTGCGCACAAGAATGTGGAGGGCATGGGGCCGAATGAAGGGAGTCTTTATATGGAAAAGAGAAAGAGAGAGGGCAAAAAGAGGCTGAAAGTGATGGAAATGAGAGAAAGACAGAGAGAGTCGGGGTGAGGTCAACTGTTTCCTAGAGTCACCATGTGTTCCTCCACAATTATGTAACCTCAGACAAAGAAAACGAGGGAGAGAAAGAGGGAAAGAAAGAGAGATGATGTCATTGTAGGGATATGACTGGAACCAAACTACACAGCATACCCTTGTTAATGACTCTGATCAATAGCTATTTTAGTTAGTGAAATATAATGTTCATATCAAATGCTCTCTGTGAAATTAGATGGATTACACAAGCCCATAATGACTATATCTGATAATATCAGACCTGTGTTATGTGACCTGTTATTCAATATTCATGTGTGAAAAGGTGAGACTTTAGAACATTCCAATATGTCTTCAACATATGTATGTACAGTACAATCAAGTTTATCAGATATACCAGGCTACATTTTTAGGTTAACTTTCGTGCTTCATAATGACTTTGATCGTTTGATAGCTCATTACAGGGAGAATTAAGGCTCTATCGACCGCCTCTAGTGTAGATTCTGTGGTTTTTACACTTGCAGGATCTGACACCCTAGGGTGAAGGAAACAAAACTGAAATTGTAGACTGCAGTACTTGATTGTTAGACTTTGTCCTATCTACAAGCGACTGTTGAGTTTTCATGTAGCATGGACCGTTCACTGTCTACATAAATATGCTGTTCCATTCGATTAGAGCAATGCAAGCAATGCAACTTGTGTGACTAAAATAGAAACGGACCAAGCAACTAAAATCTTTTTTAAAAGTTGCGTAGCATTCAGTTAGGACATTCCTATAGAAAACAAAATGATGGATCTCTTTTTGTCACACACATGCAGTCATGTGGCTTTTAGTTAGGACACAGTGTTACATGGTATATTTAGGTATTTTTTTTTATCAAAAAATGCTCGGAAGCTTGTAAATAAAAGCCAGCAATGCCAGGAACCTACATCTAGTTTATTTAACTAGAATTCCTTAAAATAACATTGTGTCTATCAGAGCCAAAATGGTGGCTGCTGCGAGCCGGAATGGTAGCTAGAGAGCTAGAGTGGCATGGTGAAGGGAGGCAGTATAGGCATTGTGAAGTTTTGTGCCCTGAATGTCAACAGACTGCCCTACAAATGCTCTGCCCCCTTGTCTATTTTAATCCAGCATGGACCACCATCCCCCCACTGATCTCTCTGTCCCACTCACTCTTCGTCTGACACACACACACACACACACACACACACACACACAGAGAGAGAGAGAGAGAGAGACCACACACTGACACATACACTGACACACACTCTCTCTGTCTCTTGGCCCCCCCATAGCAATTCCAGTATGTTAATCTGCGAGCAACTACCAGGATTAATCACAACGGGGGTCTGTTTGTGTTTGTGTGTGTGTGTGTGTGTGTGTGTGTGTGTGTGTGTGTGTGTGTGTGTGTGTGTGTGTGTGTGTATGCGTGTGTGGTTTGCACTTTCTGATTTCATAAATTGAATCCTAGAGGCTAATCTCTGAGGAAATAGGAGCTCCAACATCCTCATCTGAAGCCTGAAGGGTTAGCGTGAACCGGATGGATGGATGGATGGATAGATAGATCTGAAATCTGAAAAAAAATGATGAATGGAGAGTGATTGGTGATTGAGAAAGTAGGATGTGGACAGAGGGAAGCTGAGAGAGAGAGAGAGAGAGAGAGAGAGAGAGAGAGAAGGTCTGTGAGAGAGAGGGCGACAGAGTTTAGAGGTAAAGAGGATTACACTCAGTCTGTTCTGACATTTGGTCAGTGATGGAGAGAGAGAGAGAGAGAGAGAGAGGCAAGTAGGAGGGAGAACACAAAGGCTGAGTGAGGGAGGCTCCCAATAGGTGGAAATCTGGGTCACATCTTCAACTGATGATGGAATGTGAAACACACACACACACACATCATTACAAGGCATCAGAATGATACACCGTTGTAAACCCCCAGAGGCAGAGACACATGTACATGGATCTTAGTTACAATGAGTGGTATGTCTGCACACACACACACACATATATATATACACACACACACACACACACATGCACTGTACAGGTTTTGCTTAGATTTATCCATTAATAGTCAACAGCCCACTGGTGTCTTTCAATTCAATTCAATTCAATTCAATTCAATTTTATTTGTAGAGCATACAACCTCAAAACCAGCCCTATGTTATTGAGTCAGTTTATCACTTCAGTGTGTGTGTGTGTCTGGGTCTTTGTGTGTGTGTGTGTGTGTGTGTGTGTGTGTGTGTGTGTGTGTGTGTGTGTGTGTGTGTGATTGTGTCAGACTCTGTGATAGAATACTAGCTAGCAACTTTTCATTCTTCACTCTGTTTTTCCAGTCTCTAACTGTTCAAATTGTAGAAGGAAATAGATGGCCAGACCACCAATAACAGCTAAGCAGTACTAGATTTAATTTCACAACGTTCCTTTTCATGCCTCAAGAGATGTGCTACTAAGGGAAGCTGGCAGGCTGGGGTTTTAGCTGGCATGATTGATTTTCACTCATTGATGCTGTGGGTTTTGGGTTTGAGTCCAGAGGAGACTGAGCATGCCCAGACAATGCAGGTGAGATGGGAGCAGCCTAGACAACACAAGTGAGAATGAGGATATGGAATAGGAACGAGGGGACACATGTACTTTAGGAAACCTCCTTCTATGTGACTTCTATGAGACACGCTTAGAAGTGAAACTTGCACTAAGCTTACTTACAGCGTATTTGACTCTTAGTATTTGGTGCTGCAGTCACATGCTGCATACTTTGGAACAATGATACAGTGATGTTTGCAAAGCTACTTGAAACGTAGTACATATAAATGGTTGATACTGTGGGCGGAAGTGAGAGCCAGGGGCAAAGGTTAAGTTGGCTAAAACACCTGAGGTATTGCTACTAGTGCACTCTGCCAGTCCATCTAGCTCAGCCTTGGCCTTGGCTGTGAAGGCAAGCAGGCTGTGAGCAGATTAGAAGTGACACTACTAGCACGGATAGGACATGACAGAGGTCAGCAGACTGGAAAGCTGTAACTGACCAGATGGGTCAGAGATGCTGGTTCCTTACAATACTCAGTTGTTTAGGTCGGGTCAGTGCAGTAAAATGTGTAGGTGTTGTGTAACTAATGGTACAAATTTTAAAGCAACACTAAGGAAGTTTGGTCTAACATGGATTATTGACTTTGAAGGCACACAAAGCCTTTCTGTAGGCACAAAGTATATTCCTGTATTTTGGGGGTATTTTGGGGTGTTTTGGACTATACAGTAGAATGATTGATACCGAAATTTAGACAATTAGTCCTGACTTTGCTATTTGTCTCTTTGATGTTCCTTGATGTTTCTAAAACAAGACCTGTAGCAAAATACTAATTCTGTCAAAAGTGTTGGAATGTACCTTTTATTTCAGTGGATAGAAAGATAAAAATGTCATTTTATTTTTATCTACTCCCCATGGCTTCCCATGATACATTTAAAGATGAAGAAAATATGGAAAAGCATGATTTACAGATAATGCTAAATTGTTAGGTTGAATCATTTGAAGCTATCTATTGGATTAATTAGTGAGAGTATAATGGATGTGTTATGTTGAGTTAACCTTGGTGACGTTGATGTTTGTTATCCAGTGACATTTGTTATTCAGTCTATTATCATTTGGGCTTGACCTGTGTTCCTGATCCTGATAGTGCTAGAGCTGTGGGAACATCACATGTCCATGGGACACACATTACTTTGGATAAAAAGTGGATAAAACTGTTCAATACCAGTCAATTTTAACTTCAAGAGTCATCAAGGCAAAAAACTTCGAGGTTGGAACACTTGTCTTGAGCAGAATTTTGTTACGTTCTTGCAGGCCGGAGTAAACCACTTGCTAGTTGTAGCTTCCTGGGGCATCCAGCTGGGCGTTGGTGGCCAAATCGCTGTTTTAAACCATAGAAAGGCTCAAAATAGCCCCACACTTTTTTATAGTGTAATGACAGTTCCGACATTTACAACTAGGCATTGAAAACTTAATTTGAAAACGTAATTGTACAGATAGCTACTTTCCCCCGAGCTGGATGCCCCCGGAAGCTACAACTAGCAAGTGGTTTTCTCCTGCCTGCTCAAACGTCTCAAAATTCTGCTCCCCAGCAAATGTTCCAACTTTTAATGATGTTGCAATATACTTTGGGTCCTTATCACACCGAATTTCTCCTTTAAGTGTCATCCATTCTACCGTTGAACCTCTGTTTAGACTTTCTTGCTCTTTCGGTGGAAATCTAAAGTCTAATGCTTTTGGTGTGGACATTTCTCTTGTCTCAAGTGCAAATACCTCTTATCATACAAGGAGAAGCTTTGTCCTCGTTTGTAATATTTATTATTATAGATGCCCCATAATGGAGTCAAATAACAAGTGTGTGTGTGTGTGTGTGTGTGTGTGTGTGTGTGTGTGTGTGTGTGTGTGTGTGTGTGTGTGTGTTTCAGGCTTGATTCTGCTCTTCTACCTGGTGTTCTACACGTTCCTGGCGGGGATGTTTGCACTCACCATGTACGTCATGTTACTCACTCTGAATGACTACCAGCCCACTTGGCAAGATCGTCTGGCCATTCCAGGTACACAATGCAAGATCATTTTCCCATGCTAGGTACACTTAATGATCTCACATACACACACACACACACACACACACACACACACACACACACACACACACACACACACACACACACACACACACACACACACACACATACACACACACACATACACACACACACACACACACACACACACACACACACACACACACACACACACATTACATGCATGTCTGTATGACCTCCAATGACAAATGGTACAACACAACAAATACATAAATACACATAAGTTGTCTCATTAGACATACAGTTTTCACAACTCTTGCACCTCAGCAGATTCTCAGCGATAATTGCTGTTATGGCCATTGACCATGTGTGTGTGTTGTGTGTGTGTGTCTAGGAATGATGATCCGACCAAAAGGAGAAGCTTTGGAGATTACATACGACATTGACAAGACTGAGAGTTGGGACACATATGTCCAGAAACTTCACAGTTTCTTGGCCCGTAAGTAGTCTTTGTGGTTGTGTTGTTGTGTACTTCTCAATCTTGCTTTTCCCACTCCTTCATCTCTCTATTGTGTTCTCTCTGTCTGTCACTGCTAGCCTACAACGACAGCCTGCAAGCCCTTAACAACGATGTGTGCCCCCCCGACCGCTTCAACGTCCAGGAGGATAGTGGCGAGGTACGCAACAACCCCAAACGCTCCTGCCAGTTTAACCGAACCATGTTGGGAGACTGCTCTGGACTGGGGAGCACTACCACCGAGCGCAACTTTGGCTATGAGACCGGCACACCTTGCGTCTTCATTAAGCTCAATCGGGTAAGCCAATCAAAGCCAATCACTTTATTTTTAACGTATAGTTTTGGGCCTCATGGCTTTATTCAGCTAAAATGAAGAAAGCTCTAAGAATAATATTTGTTTAGAAAATATTTTTTTTTTTTTCATGAAAATAATAGGGGAGCGTTTGACTTTTCCATGTCTACATGTTATACAGGCTGCTAATGTCAAAGTGTAGCGGTAATGCAGAAAAATCTCTTGGAGCAGCCAGTCAGTGTCAGATATCACACTCAAACCATCAGAGCCGGCCCAAGGTTTACTCAAACTATGCTGCTGCTTAGGGCCCCCACGCCAGCACGGGCCCCCAAGAGCATGGAGATACTATAATAAACACACAAGAAAACAATGACTAATTCCAACAAAATTCTATATCTTCAGAGTTGGCACACCAATATTGAGTTAATTGATTTATTAAAGTTAATTAGTACATTTTGGTGAGTTTGGTTAAAAGCAATAGCCGGAATGAGCAGTATGCTAATGTTGAGGATAGTGAGTATGTTACACACACAGTGTAACATATGGGATGAGTGTGTGGCGCTAAGGGGGTGGTAGGGGAGTCCCTATTGAAATTCAGCTTAGGGCCCCATAAATGCTTGTCAGAAAACAAATGTACAGCACTGTGTTCTTCCGCTGACATCATTAACTCACTGCAACCTTTGACACTTCACCTCTTCACAGGTCATTGGGATGAAACCAGGGAGAAACCAGTCTCCTTATGTCACTTGTGGGGCTAAGGTCAGTGTCAACTAACTCTCAGATTACTAGTCAAAGGTGTTAAAATGTCAAGATAAAATTAAGAATTTTTATTATCTTTTCAAAGACTTCACCTATGATCTGTGATGCATGGCTGTACAATATCACCCTCCAAGACCCTTTCACTGTGTGTGTGTGTGTGTGTGTGTGTGTGTGTGTGTGTGTGTGTGTGTGTGTGTGTGTGTGTGTGTGTGTGTGTGTGTGTGTGTGTTGTGTGTGTGTGTCTAGAGCTCAGATTGTTTTTAGATTTGTTTATTTCATATGTGGTTCTTCATCGGGCATAAATGTTGTTCATGGTCAAACAACAATGAGAATTGGAAATCATAAGTCTGGCCAAAGGAAGCATAGCCTGCCACACCCTCCCAGTGACGTAACACCTTCAGCATTGCTGTCGCTGGTCTGGCCAGCTGCTGATCAGGCAGGATTTCTGAATTCCCCTAGCCGGGGGAACTGCCCCCTCTTGGTCGAGAACCAATCAACTTTGAGCAACTCCAACGGCTCTCAGTCCTGTTCAAGCAATTCCCTTCGCGTCACATATGTCAGAGGAAAGAGTGGTGTGATTGGTTTTGCTTCGGCACAGCATTTTCTAACATCGACCAGTAGCAAACCAAGGCATTTCAGGGAGGCGGGTCAACCATGCGCTTTGAGAAACTTTGTTATACGGGCTCTTGGTCAGACCAAAGTCTCGTAGAGCTTTGAAAGTCGATGGCAATCAGGCTATAAGAAGCATGTCTAGCACAGTGCAGATGTTGTTGGAGCAACGGGATATATTCATACTCATGTGATTGTGTGTTCCACATACCTGAGCCTTGCCAGTTTGTTTGAGCTGGTAGAAACTGTTAGAAGACAAATATTAGAGCTCTGAACTTTAATTTCAAATGTCTGAGCATCGTTGTGTGGTGGAGCGCAGCATGATTCCCTTGTTGGTGACATATTGTGTGCAAGGGGGGGCGGCGGGTAGTGCATTCCCATTAATGTTGAATGAAATTGTGTTTAAGATGAAACAAAACATGTCACAGACGCAGCTCCCCCCTCCTTTCAGCACTTACTCTAAGAAACTCCTCACGGCGGCCCATTTATGAAACACACGTGGAATCCAGTAGAGTGCAGTAATCATCTCAGGACAACACTTGCAATTTATGATGTTCTCAGAATTTATTTTTTCAGTTACTTTGGTACATTTCTCGTATCATCCTCAACATCCTCGATAACATAAAATGCATTTCTCAAAACAATTTGTACAAAGAGCAAAACACCATGGATTACTTGCAAAAGCCATCTCTCAAAATGAAACATCTATTTCAATGAACATGTGTCCTTATGTATGGACAAGACAGTCGAATTGCTGTGTCATGTAACATAATGTAAATATAACAGTGTATAACACGAGAGATGTTCTGATGTTCTGAAACTTTATATAAACTATAAGGTCTTCATGATGATTACTGTAAATTGTAAGTTAGACCTTAGTGTATGTGGGAGATTGACAAACCATATTGTCATACAGAAAGAAAAAAACCCAGTGCTACACATCACAAAGAAAACAAAAACAAAAAAAAGTAGAAAAGTGAACATATGACAAATTTCTTAGGGAAAACTGTACATGCATTGCTGTAGGGATTTCAGTGCAGTCTTCCTATAACTACACCTTCAATTTTAATTTCAATTCAATTTTATTTGTAGAGCCCCAAATACAATACTATTACCTGGCGGTGCTATACTCTACCAAAGCATTTGCAACAAATTTGATGTGCTCAAGTGACACAATGATGTGAAGATTGAACACATAGTTTTGAGAAACAATTCTGATCTGAGAATTGTAAAGCCCCAAATAAATTGTCAATTTAGAGGCTTCGCCCCTGGAATGCAGAATGCAGAAGTTCAAAATCTTTTCTAACCCAGTGATACCTGCGTGACTAATTGAGTCAGTTAGTTTTGATAGGAATGGTGCACTGTGCTGCGATGTCCTAACTTGAAATTGTGCACCAAATTCAGACTTGACGTGGATCTGAGTGGAAATGCCACTCGTTCTAGCTCACATTCTGATTGATAAATTGCTAAAAGTTTTGTGTCGGAATGAGCAGTATTCTGTCATGATAGTTCCGTGAATGAGGGCCAGTGTGTTACTGTAACTGCCCTACTCTGTTCATTTCCAAGCCTCTAAGCCAAGACTGGGTTTTCTAATGGCAAACTGTAAGGTTGAATGTTGTAAAAGGTGTTATATCTGCAACAGATCTGGGAAAAAGACAAATTGTCTGCACTTTTACCATAGCCGAGGTGTCTGTACCTTCTGTGTGTTTGTGTGTGTGTGGGAGTGGGAGTGTAGACCTATTTGTGTGTGTGTGTGTGTGTGTGTGTGTGTGTGCGTGTGTGTGTGTGTGTGTTGTGGATTTGAGAGAGAGAGATGGAGCGAGAGTGTGTGTTTACTCCACTTACTCTATGTCCACATCATTTTTCCATCTAATCCCCTTCTTTGAATCTGTCCTACTGTTGCCATCCATCTGTCATCAGAGGTACAAAGTTGGAGAGAATGAGTGGGTAAGCTGAGCTGAGCTGAGCTGACTAGAGTAGAGCACGCAGCTAAAGGTTGGCCAGTTGGACTGTAGGTGTTAGAGTGTAGTAGTGAGCAGTAGAAGTGTCAGTAGCATACATTTGGCTGTAGTGCTATTTCTAATATGTTCAACAAACGTCTCCTTTCTCCTCCATCTCCAAAATATAGCATAATAATTTGTAAATGTCTGTAAAGGTGTATAATGTTTGTCTTTTGTATTACTGTAGGCTTATATTTTACATTTGATCATTTTTTGGATGTTGGCAGAAGCTACCTTTTTCTAAAACATCGCCTCAACATCATGTCAAAGTCTTCCCTCCATGTCCCCTCTGGTCTAGGGAAAACATGAGCAGCACTAACAGAATTAAAAACGGTTTCTTCTACCTTAAGTGGAGACCTGTCTGTACTATAGGTGCCCTGGTGCACCCATCCACCCAAAGAGAATTTTCTCTGAAATCCGGACCCAGGCCAAACTCTTGCCTTTATGTGTCTCACAGAGAGAGGATGGTGACAAGCTTGGTGAAATGGCATACTTCCCCACCAATGGCTCCTTCAATCTCATGTACTACCCTTACTATGGAAGCAGGTCACAGGTAGGACACATTCTGCATACATGCACTCTCCCTGCTGGGAGTTCAGCTGAATACAGTTCATGCACATAAGCAACAAAGTCAAGACTCAAACTCTGTGTGTGTCCTTCCTCTCTTCTCTTTCCCTTGTCCGCACCGTCTCCTCTAGATCAATTACTCTCAGCCGCTGGTGGCGGTCAAGTTCCTGAACATCACCTTTAATACGGATGTGAATGTGGAGTGCAAGATCATCTCGGATACCATCACTGAATATAGCGAAAGGGACAAGTTCGCCGGACGCGTCTCCTTCAAGCTGAGAATCAATAAGAACGAATAGAGCCCCAGTACCTGACAACCAAACATGCGTGCTCAGCACTAACACACATACACACACATACACACACACACACACACACACACACACACAGACCTGCTTAACACAAACATATGTGTATTGCGTTCTTTTTACACACATACAGTACATACATGCACATACATACAAAAAATGATACAAATTATGCTTACATTTACAACTTTACAATTCACACACACAGATACACACATGCAAAGACATAAATACACACATACACATACTCTGCACGCACAGACGCTCACACAGTCAAGCAATGTTTTCTATCTGTGTCCTTTCCTCAACTGTAGTGATTGTGAAATCCCCACACTTACTACTTCCTGTGCCAGAGGGCTCAGAGGATTCTGGGAAATGTAGTCTAAACAGTCCCAGTTGTCAGACCTTCCCTCGAGTTACACCTCTGTTTATTCTACAAAGAGAGAGGAAGGACACCTTATAGTGTGTGCGTATGTGATTATGTGTGTGTTTGTGTGTGTATTCGTGTGTTTGTGTGTGTGTGTGTGTGTGTGTGTGTGTGTGTGTGTGTGTGTGTGTCCATAGATAAATCGGACAAATTGTTTACTCCATTATTCACCCCAGTGAGAGTTCCTGCCAGAGCATCCGGTTGCAGCACACCCAGTCAGGAGGAGTGGGGGGTGGAGCAGGGTTAGAGGGGGAGGAGGAGTTTTTGATAAAGGAGCCGGGAAATATGGGTAAAGTCATTTAGCCATACAAGTCTACTACGCCAATGAATGATAGTGATTACAATGACGTTGTTGTTTTTAATAATGATGATGATGATGATGATGATGATATCTTTGGCAGGGTCAGTGTTACTGGTTTTGGTCAAGCAGGTGTCTCTCTGTGTTTTATTGATGCGTCTATTTAATCCCTTTAATCTGTAATCCTAATCGGGAGGCACTGTCCTCTCCCCATCCCCCACGCTTCTGCTATGCTGTCTCTCCCTCTCTCTCATTTTCTTTTCTCCTTCTTTCTTCTTTGTTCTTACCCTGTTTTTTTCTCCTCTTTGCACTGAATATTGCTTATTTTCATCCTCTAAAATGATTTTGACCCCATGTCCTCTTTTAGGCTTGTGTCTTCTCTCTCTTCTTTCTTTCTTCTGTGTCTCAATGCTTTGTTTTCCTGCTTGTTCTCTCTTTTCTCCTACAAACGGTTCCCTACCTCTGTTTGTTTGTGCTGGGGCATTGATTAAGAAGGCTCCTGCTTCATTCATTGACCTGTGTATTTATTTTTACATCATTTATTTATGAATTTATAGCATTGTTTTTTTTATTTGGAATGTTCTTGGGAAGTGATGGCATTTATACATATTTATTTATCATGTTCATGCACTACTAGTGGGCTAAATTTATGATGACCTCTAAAGTTGTTTCATAATAATATTTTTCAGAGTAATGGTAGTTACACTGATATAGCCTACACACATGCAATACCTTTGTTATTTAGTTCATTTATGAATTCACAACACACACACACACACACACACACACACACACACACACACACACACACACACACACACACCCCTATATATCATATACTGATGTTTTCATAAACTTTTCAAGCATGCAGTGCTCCAGTGTCTGGAGTGTGTATTGGGTAATTGTTATCATGGTTGCACTATATCAAATCTAAATGGTTAAAAACTCCATTTAGCTCCTAATTCATAAACAACCAATGAAGTTCTGCGTTAATTTGCCTGGGCCAGTCACATGATCCATACTCTATTGGACCACATCAGGATGATGTCATGAAATATGTCAGACAAGTTATTTTACTTTCTCCATTCCTTCATCATATCTTCTGTCTCTTTTTGTCCTCAAAGCAATATATCTTGATTGTGTGTTGCGTGGCTAACTGTACATATTATTGAGGGTGGGGGGGTGGGGCGTGTGTGCATTCCTTTCTCTAAGAGAGAGAGAAAGAGAGAGAGAGAGAGGGGGGGGGGATCAGTATGAAACAGTGAAGGAGGGGATTAGGATGTGTGTAAAATATCAAACCATATGAATTTGCCAATGCTGATCTTAAACGTGTGTAGATGACTGATGAAGATAGTTTCTGATAATAGCACCCCGGTGTTTTTTCATTTATGTCTTTCTTTCAACTTATTTAGATTAACTGTTTTTTTCATTGTATAGAAAAGGTACTGGACAGTAGCACAGCACTGGATCAGACTGGACTTTAGAGCGTAGCACTGATGGGGGGTGGGGGGTGACTTTTTTTTCCTCTTTTAGTTCTTGTTAGCCTGGCACCCAATAAACCGCGTTTTGTTAGCATATGAATAATATGCATGGGGCTAGATACTGTATCATGGCACTAGTAAGAAACTGCACCCATTTCAGAGACAGTTTAGAATATCACGTTTAATTGAGTGCTTCTTAGCACAGTGCTAGGTCACATGGTGCTGATCTATTCATTTGTTGTTAAGCCTAATGCTAGCTATGACGCTGCTAAGGGGGTCAGCCATGTTAGTGGGGTGGATGATTGGGGCCTGACTGTGTCACAAGACCACTTCTCTTTCTCTCAGTATTCCTTCCTGTCTCATCGCCTCTTCTGCGTGTTGTATTGTTTAGATATTCTTTTCTTTTTTTTTTTTGGTGACCATAGTTTTACTTTGAGAAAAACCTGAGTGGGAGTGTGTGTGGGTGGGTGTGTATGTGTGTGTGGGTGTGCGCGTGCTCACATTAAAAAGAGCATCTAGATAAATATATAAATATATATGAAAAAAAACACATTACTACAAACATCGCCTTGATATCTTGTCAAAATATTCCCTTCATATCTCCTCTAGTCTGTTAATGGGAAAAATATGTTTACATGGTGCAGCACTAACACAGTCAATACAATTTCTTGTGGACTCCTGCCTTGTGCAGACTGGGACTCCAACCATCTGTGCTCCCATTCAGGCCTGTCCAATCTCCCAAGACCACCAATAGGAGGGCCACAGAGAACAGCACATGGCTGAGTCACCACTACATTTACGGAGCAAAACATTTGACCCAAAATATGGGTTGGAGTGCCCTCTGTGCATGAGAAACTGGGTCAACTTTACACTTACATATCTTGGCTATGGAACACCTCACCGATAATCCTTTAGTGCTCTCCTGTCTCCGTGCATGAGGACTGGAAAGTCACAGTCTTCTGTTTTGTCTCAAACACAACCTACTCGATATTGGGCACTGCCTGTTGCACTTGCTCCAGGCTTTATGAGAAAAGCTTTTGCCAATGTTGTGGTTAAAGTCATTCAATCTTTGGATCAGTCAGGCCAGCACCAGTGCCACAGCTGAGGAGTGAGGAGAAGTGTTGTCCATTCACACCACTTATGGGGAAGTCATTGATCACCCAGTCACACACTCGCACACTCAATGATCATCTCATACTCTAAGCTGCATGATGGCTGCCAATGTTAGTAAACCAACATATCAGAGATACCAGTACAGCCCCCAATATAAAATATAGAATAACTGGTGACAGGTGTCATGTTTGACCTGCCCAAGATGGCCGCTCTCATGCACTGGGCAGGGTGTATGGCTGCAACATCCCCCATCATCATTCCATGAGCCCCTGTGTTGCTCTGTCCTGTTCCTCTTGTGATGTCATTGTTGTGCGACGGCTTCTAGCTCCAGTCAGACTGTCTAGACCTCCTCTAAGTACCAGGCTCTGGTACCACTGAGTCAGAAGCATGTGCCTTCATCGTTTCTTGACATTCCGCCCATTTGAAACACACACACACATTTTCACACACCAACCATCACACCACAAGCGCTGATGTCATTCACAAACACACCATTCAAACTTGAGCACACATACATGCCTACACACACGCACACACACTCTTGTTATCTCCCTGTCTCTTTCTCACACAGACACACATTTACACATAGTCAGTCATTACACACACACACACACTCACACACAAATACACACATTCCATCAGTCAGTCTTGGTCCAACTGTACTTACTTCATTGTGTTCCCAGTCAATCTTGTGTCTTACTGTCAGTCACGCTGGTTTTCCTCACCACCACCCCCAACCACATGACCGTCCCAGCCAGACCCCACCATCAACACCCAACAACCCCATCACTGCATTGCCCACTGCACCACACTGACTTCAACTGCACTCTGTTGACTCATTGATGAACACATCCCTCACACACACACACACACACACAGTCATGTGTGATGTGTCTGACTGTGGCCACTCCTGTCACCTGTGCTCCAGACCCCTCTGTAAGAATGTGATTCTGCTCTCATGTCTCTCCATTTGGGTTTACTGTTCAATCAAACACTGCTCATGACATAATAGATGTAATTAAAGAATTAATTGAATATACCGTTATATACAGTATATATTGCCTGACTAATGAAAAAAAAATACAATTGTGGAAACCTATATTCAAAAAAGCAAGAATATCATTGTAAATGAAAAATGGGAAATAAGAAATAAAACATTTTTTGTGTTTTAAAGTGTTTGCATTTGACTTGTTGAGTGAAGTGAAGCAGAGCTTCTTGACACACACACACACACACACACACACACGAGTGAGAGAGGGAAATAGACAAAAACATGAAACATTTCATCTTTGTCACTGTTTTACGTCATCTTACACTGCGATGATGACGATGATGATGAACATGAGGCATAAGGGATTTAGTGTGGCAGCTTGTGTGGAAGTCTGACAGACAAGACATGAAACAGGGAATCTGAAGACGACCACACAAGTGTAGCGTGAAAGTAAAAGACACGGGAAGGAGAAAAAAAACAGTGAAGAGAAAATTGAAAAGTGAAAGCATAAAAGATCAGTGATATAACTGGACAGGCACTGTCTGTTTATATAACAAGTGAGGGTTGCGCTCTCTCTCGCTCTCTCTCTCTCTCTCTCTCTCTCTCTCTCTCTCTCTCTCTCTCTCTCTCTCTCCCTCTCTCCCAGAATCCCATCTATAGTATATCCGTATCTAAATCCATCTGTCCACTGTCTATATCACCAATCAAATCTGCCTGGGGTTGCAGATGAGGATGTTGGAGCTCTTTTGTCATGGCCTCTTGGATTCAACAAACACAAAACCACAAAAACACACTTTCTCTATCATCCTGTGCTCAGACCAGCCAGCAGGTAAAAAAATGACATCATCTGTGGGTTCCTGTAAGAAAACTACACTTCCCACTGGCAGCACCACCACTGGAGTCACCAGCATGCAGTCAGCCAGGCATGCAGTGTGAAAAATGCATGATGGGGAGGGAAGAGGGAAGGACGGGGTGGGGTGGGGTGGGGTGGAGAGATTACATAATCTGTGTCCTCCAACAGATTCTGTGATGACATACAGACGTTTTAAGCTGCAGTGGTGCCCTTATATAATCTATAGAAAAAAGAAGAAATCAAAATGCAGATGTTTAAAAATACACTTAGAGGGATGGAGGAGAGAATGACGGATATAGAGGCAAGCTGGTGTGTCAGGTAGTTACTGTGTGTGTGTGTGTGTGTGTGTGTGTGTGTGTGTGTGTGTGTGTGTGTGTGTGTGTGTGTGTGTGTGTGTGTGTGTGTGTGTGTGTGTGTGTGCAGAGATAATCTCAAAGCTTTAATCCCATTGACTCTAATCCAGATCAGTGAGCACACACTTTGTCCTGACTGACTCCACCCACTCATAAACGTAGGTACATCAACTACAAATTTTCTCACTTTTGCAAACACACACACACACACACACACACACACACACACAGTGCATAGATTATTTTAGAAAAAAAAAAGAATAAAATAACGAGTAAAACCATAATAATAATGAGAGCAGCACATGCCTGGGAGACCATGCATTGACAGACACATAGTTCAAGACTGGTAAGAGCTGCTAGATTACATGTATAATATTTACAGATATAGAAGAATCATACAAGTCCATATTTCAAAATTTTGAACAAAAATATTTGGTGGCAGTAAATCAGCCTGAATTCAGAACCAGATATTATTGAAAAGTGCCTTTATAATATCGAATCAAACAATTCTGTTCTGTTCAAATATTTGTATTCAAAATATTGAAATATGGACTTGTATGGTTCCTCTTTGCAAGGCCTCATTTATATATTATTTTTAATTAGGAAATATTCTGTAGTTTTCTTGATGTGTGTGTGTGTGTGTGTGTGTGTGTGTGTGTGTGTGTGTGTGTGTGTGTGTGTGTGAAAGAGAGAGATATAGACACCCTAGTGCAAGTCATCCAGAGGCAGGAGAAGCAGACGACCGGCAGACACAAGCACAGAGTTCATCAGGAAGCCTGCTTCTCTAGGGGTCAAGGGTCATTGAGCTCCTAAAGCTCCGCCTATCACCAGCCAAGCAGCTGTCAATCAAAAACTAGGCCTATAGGCAATAGTAAATTAATCAACAAGTAATAATGGGTAGTACAGCAATACGTCAATCTGAGAGTGTACAGTACATATGTTATGAATCTGCCTGTCATGGCCAAATGAGAGTATTTGCTCAAGGAAGACCATTACTGTAGTACCCAATACAATTATGCATAGCTGGCATTCACATGATGGCTACCGTCAGCATACAGCCAGGTGGAATCAGATGGAAAGATAAGATTAAAAAGGTATTAGCTATATTTATGTACGTACCTCAAATGGGTAGAGCTAAGTGATTCATATGACAGCACGCGACTCAGTGAACACATTAATAGGCTACACACACAAAGCCACAATGGAAAGTTGCCTCAGTGACATGGAGATCCGTTGCGATGCGACCACATATTTCAGCCATAACAGCAGGCCTATGAGGCTCAGTGAGTGAGTGTTCCATTCTATTTTTAAGCTCTCATCCTCCATTTCCCTGCAATGATTTCGAGTAAACGGGAAAATCACCGCCAGGGTTACATGTGTCTCCAGTGTTAGCACGAGAGCGTGACATAGTGTGTTATGTCACATGTTTAGGTGCGCGCCTCTAATCTAGTCGTCTACCTCAGTGTGCCCACTAGCTCCATCTGGTGGTGGAAATGGAGAGCACTGTTCACTTTACACCACTGCTCAAGACTCCCCTAGAGGGGAAGAATGGAAACAGAGGTTATTCTAAACCATAGTGCTGTGGCCAATCTATAAAGAAGAAATGTTTACTTTGTTAAGAATAGATGATGTGATTGGTGCACACTTGCGGTACTGAATGTAGTATATGCTGTTGTAAAATGTAAGGCATGTGACATTAATTTCTGAAGAGATTTTTGGTAGCACTTTATAACAAGGGTCCTCTATAAATGGTTATTAAATAGATTATTAACATCAGTTAGATGTTAATTGAAAAGTTAGTGGTTTCAATCAATGAGATGAATAAATTCCATCAAGTTTTACCAATTTTTAATTTAGCGATAACAAACTGTAAACTAACTGTTAGCTTACTAACTTAACTATGTCTGTTAATTACCGTTACGTAACTGTTAACTGTTATCTATGTTAATAAGCTATTTAATAACCATTTATAGAGGACCCTTATTATAAATTTTTTTTAAGAAACTACTTGAAATCTTCCCCACATCCCAATCACAATATTTACTTAAATGCTCTGACATCAGACTAAAAATGATCAGTCACCTTCACCATGATGTAAGCCTAAGCCCTAATCAATAAACCTGACCACTACCCACCACTAACAAATGGATAGTGATAGGTCTATCACAGTGACCAATCTAATGTGCACGCTCATGTTCTCTAAAGGCATATGGAAGGAGGTCTGAAGGAAGAGGGTAGGACTTTTTGATTGTGTATTTTTTCACACTGTGTGTAATGTACAATAAATGCATAATTTACTGGCCACAAAAATCACACAAATATGTATTTAGTTACTGTAATTACACATAGTTTGTTCTTAGGTCATGGTGGCTAATGCCTTAGACTTGTTGGACATTATTATGAAGCCCAGTCCAAGAGCTCCAGTCTGTAGTTCATAAATACAGCCATTCACTACAATTCCCTTCCCTTCCCCCAAACATTTATTTTCCCTTTCTGACCCTTTAGCTTTTCCTTCAGTCTTCACTCCTTCCATTGCATTTGTCCAGTACTTGTAAGCTCTCTCTTTTCTCCACATCACATCTGGCTTTGTCTACATTTGCACATGTTCTCCCTCACTCAATTTCTGTCCCTCTCTTTCTTTCTTATTGAGGTCTTGCAACGAAGAACCATATAAGTCCATATTTCAAAATTTTCAATAAAAATATTTTAACACATTTAAAATGGTAGTAAACCAGTCTGAAACAAGAATTGTTTAATTAGTTATTATAAAGGCACTTTTTAATAATATCTGGTTTGTATGGTTCTGATTTCAGACTGGTTTACTACCATTTTATATGTGTTAAAATATTTCTAAAATTTTGAAATATGGACTTATATGGTTCTTCGTCGCAAGGGTGGCTCCTCCTTTTCCCCTCCTCCCCCTCCTATCCCTAGGGCAGGTCCAGCATGCCCCTCTCCTCCAGCTCTCTCTGAGTCCTGCGGTGGACTTTCTCGATGGCAGTGACCAGTGTCCGCATCACTGGCTCGGCCTCCTCCTGAGAGTCCACACACACCAGATCCAGGAACAGCTTGCGGGCCGGCATGGCCCCGAAGGCCACCTCAGCTGCCTGCCGCAGCAGCCAGGGGTGGTGTGGAGCGAGGGCCTCCCGGTAGGCCTCTCGGCACAGCTCCCCGGGGGTCCGAAGTTGACCCTGAGCGTCGGGGCCCTCGCAGAGCTTCTCGAGGAGCAGACGCAACCAGAGCAGCGATCGGTTGAGACGCAGCAGCGTGCGACTGCCTGATGGCGTGTGCCGGTCAAAGCCCACCACGCCAGCACTGAGCTCAGTGTCCAGCATGGAGCGGACAGAGTGGTAGGTGTCAGCGTCCAGGGGAGGAGGGCTGGCGTTGTTGTTGAGGCGCTGCTGCCACAGGTCAGTACGGGCAGTGTGGGAGGAGGGGGAGGACAGCTCACGGAGGAGGGTGATCTTCTCCTGCACCTTCTGGGAGAAGAAGCTGACAAGTGGGCCAAGGGAGTGCATGAACCTGGAACCCGGAGAGTGGGAGGTGATAAGGGGAAGAAACACACAGAGGGAAATATTACACAGGCCCAACTCTTGGACTTCTCTCAGAGTCATGGCTACTGGATATGATTGACTATATAAGCATGACATGCTGTTGTTTTATTTTACATCTGCAATAGTTTCAAAATGTAATAAAGAAACACATTCCAACATAACAGGATCAGACGAGTGTTAAAGCAACACATTAGGATCATGTTTCTCAGCTTCAGATTCTCTGCTTCACATTAAGAGTCCCCTTAGTGATAAATGGGTATTTCTAGGTCAGTGGAAGGCTAACACAATGCATGATGTGTACTTGATGTACATGATATGCATGATATGCATGATGTGTACAAACTATTGAATCAACTAGTGAATTCTGAGTAGTTCTGAATTCTGACCGAACGTAAAAAAAACAAAAAACTTTTCTTAACATTTCTTCCGTACTTCATAAGCTCCTCCCAGCTGGAAAGGTACTCGTCCAATATGACATCAGAGGCGGGGCCTAAGGCATCAGTCAGGTGTAAAAAAAGGCGGGAGACTTGAAAGTCCTGCCCAGGGCACTCTTCCATGAGAACATGATCCTGCTGCACCTCAGGGATGGCCTTCCTTTTAGCACCCCCATCTGCTGAACCACCAGCCTCTGGCTAGACAAAGACAAGGGAGCCAGACTTACTGGTAGGGCTACATTTGATGTATATAATTAACTAGTGCAAGTTAATGATTGAAGCATTAAGCCTTCCCATGAGGTCAGTATACCCAACTCTAAAAGTGTTGGCATGCATTGTGTAAAATATAGCAGAAATTATTTGCTGAGATTTTGCACACATTGCAGCTTCAGAATTCATTCATTAATTAGATCATTCAAGAGTGTGAATTGAGTATGAAAAGTGTCACCTTGGAAAGCAAGTGATGAAGAAGATAAAAAAGACGAGAGGAATGGAATGGGCAAGGGGAAAGATTAAAAAAAAAAAAAAAAAAAAAGATTAGGTGAGATTATCAGGTGAAGGCATGCATTTGAACTTTGGCACATGTACTGGACATGCATGTGTGCTATATGTCACCTTGCTGGTTTGACTGTACACACTTAAGCAGGGTCTCCAGACTGAATTACAATCCTGCGGGGACCCCTGAGCTGAGAACACACACACACACACACACACACACACACACACACACACACACACACACACACACACACAAAAGCACAAGTACATACCCATCCGCACACACACCCATCCACACACAGTATACACAGAGAAAAAGAATCAATCAACTTATGCATACAAATACTACAATGCTGCTGAAATCATGATGTGACACCAGGAATAATGCCAGCAAGGAGCAAGAATAGAATTCCATTTAACATCTAGAGCAGGGGTCTTCAACCTCTCTTTCAGTGAGAGCTACTTCAACAAAATCTTTGTGTTTGAGAGCCACTCTACTACTATTTGAGGTCTACTCTACTCTCTATTACTGACACTCCTAGACTTAAATGTTACTCTGCCATCTCACAGCGCAGTGCACTCATCTACTGGAAGGAGAAAATGGTCTGACCTACAGTTCAGTATATACCGGTACATTAGTGGGCAGAATGGTGAGATTAGAATTATAGAGATTTTACCATGTCATGAGATTTATTTATATAGGAATAGAAATACATAGAAATAAGACAGAACATATCATAATATGAGAAACTATTATCTTTAAAAATGGTACCAGTAACCTGACTCACCTGTGCCTGTGTGGCCTTATGCTGCATTGTGTTCCATTTAGATTTAGTGAAGCAAATAAAAATTTGTCAGTGTTATTGTGCATACCCTGCTGTGCAAACCAGAGCTTACAGACACACACAAACATGATAGACACTATATCTGAGATGAAAGTGCACACACATACACACACACACGCACACACACACACACACACACACACACACACACACACACACACACACACACACACACACACACACACACACACACACACACTGAGACACACAGTGATAGCACATGAATGAAAGGGAACTTACGCAGCCAGTATGAACTGATGAACAGCAGTAGGGCCAATATGGTGGCAGGAAGCAGGTAAACTCGCAGTATACGGATGAGCCTCATGTTGCCAGTGCCTCATACTCCTCACAGCTGCTACAAACATTCCCCCTCTTTTTCTCCCCCTCCTTCCCTCTCTCTTTCTTTCTCTCTCTTTCCACAGCCTTCCACAGTCTTAGTTTACAGTCTGGGACTCTTGTTGTTGAGTCCCACTTCCACACTGTATTCCCTAGTTCTTTTTATGTGCCTCTCTCTCTCTCTCTCTCCCACACACACACTCACACACATACTCACTTTGTAAATGACGAATGGGAAGTGCTCTTCTTTCCTCTCTCTGTCACCTTTGGACCATTGGGTGACCTTTGACCTAGGTGTCGTAATGGTTTATCTTCTCCCACACAACTCTCCACACTCTGATGAGCCAATCTTTTGTCCGTCTACATGTAGGCTATATACTGTGCACCTCCACCCCTCACACTCCCAATAATGAGCATGTTTAAGTCCTATTTATTCAAACCATTCTATTCATTAGACCGTCTCTGGAGTGTGTCACTGCAATTTGTCAATATTAAACACTCTGAATGCTAAATGTTTAAGAAGAAATGATATGAAAGGCAATTCAAAGAGTTAATGTTGTTTGTAAATATTGCATATACGTAAAAGCTGAGTGCTGTAATGCAGTGAGACCCACAGTACACTGACAATTAAATGAGTGGCATTGTGGAAATACTGCAAATCATCAATGTTATCAGTGGTCATGACTAATCTGCCATTTTGTTAGACTACAGTGTCTCTAGTTAGTCACTGTGACAGGGAAACAGCAGGCGTGGTCGAAGGAAGCAGGGACTGATATCTTCACACTTCACCTGGTCTCTGGATACGTGAGCAACATACTTAAGGCCCAGTAATCTTATCAAGGGCAAAAGATGAACAGTCCACTCATATACTTGTCTAAAAAGTCCACTAATAAGCAGAGTAATAAGTTGTGTTTTATTGAAAGTACTGTACTGATACATTAGCTTACTGAGGCAGGTTGTGAGCAAGACACACACACAAACACGCACGCGCACACACACACACACACACACACACACACACACACACACACACACACACACACACACACACACACACACTCATACAAGCACACATTGTATCACATTATTAGGCCCGTACTGAAGACACATTTTAAGCCAAACCATACAATATTTAGAAATATCACAGTCGTTTACAGAACAAACCTGCTCTCTCTATGTAGTAAAATATGGTCAACTTTACTGAGGAGTGTGGAGAAACATAGAATCAAGAGCGTAGCGGAAGAGTTGGCTGTGCTTTGGCTGTGACACAGTTGAATGGCACAATGCTTAAGCCAATGGCAGTCAGGGTCATTCTTTAATGCTGCATGCCATTGGATAGACGCTGAGGCTTCTGTCCTTGGACACCGGTGGCTGATGAGTTCGTGGATGGGGTCCGTCCTCGGCCAGAGAACACAGTGGTGAGGCCCTTGTGGGCAGACACATGCTTGAGTGTGTGAGGCTGCTTTAGTTCTTGCAGCAGCTCAGGACTGCCAAGGCCAAGTCCACCTCCACCTGCTAGATACAAAGACCAGCACTCTTCAATTCTCACTCGAATATGTTATAACATGAATTCATTCTTAAGGCGAATGACCACTGGCACGCATAGACCACACTACCGTAGAGTTATGGAAAAAAAAAATCTGTGATAAATCAATTAATTGAATTACAGTGACTGGTGAATTCCACATATACGTAAGTTTTGTTTATACTAATTCATGTTATGATTCTTTTATTTAAACTATTATAATTAGGCCTATATTAATTTCAAAATTCAATTTTGAATTGTTAATTCTTATCTTGAAGTTAAGGCTATGATACTTTACAGTGCTATTGGGAAACTAAATTACCAACAAGTAACCATCCAGCGGGCACACACACACACACACACGCACACATACACACACAAACATTCCCACCTTGCATGGGAGAAGCAGGCTCTTGAGGGGATGAGGTCGGGGTCAGAGAGAGGCTTTGGGGTCTGGCTTCAGGAGAAGGTGTAGATTCACTGGTAGGCGAAGCTGGAGGTTCTGGGGAAGTTGCCTGAGGGTTGCGACGGGCATGGCTCTCCAACAATTCAGCAAATAGTAGGGAACCTGACAGGGTGGCACAATTCCTCACATATAATTCCTCACATCTTAAATGTAAAGGAGAAGTTCGGTGTGATAAGGACCCAAAACATATTGGAACATCTTAAAACTCCTTTGCCGAGGAGTGAAATTTTGACATGTTCGCACACGCTGGAGAAAAAAGCACTTGCTAGTTGTAGCTTCTGGGGGCTCCCAGCTAGGGGATAAGTAGCTATCTGTACAGTTACTAAGTTTTCAACGCCTAGTTTGAAATGTTGGAGTTATTATTATACTATAAACAAAGTGTGGAGCTATTTTGAGCCTTTCTATGGTTTAAAGCAGCGATTTGCCCGCTAACACCTATCTGGGTGCACACCGAACTTCTCCTTTAATATTTGACCAACATACCATACAAGTAACAGAACATCTGAGACCAGTTTTGAGGATGACTTTTGAATATAGACAACGGGCCATTTACCATTCGCTTCAAGATTTACTAACAAATATGCAATGCAGAGCCCTAATTCATTGTTACACTCACTATTCAATTTTTCAATTCAATTCAATTCAATTTATTTTGTAGAGCGCTCAAATACAGTACATTGTCTCGCGGCGCTTTACAGACAGTACAGGGAGCACTCATGAGTAAAGGGCAAGGAAAACCTAAATAATTCTAACTAATAATTCATTTTTAGGAAGAAACCTTTTTAGTTACCACAATTAATATATCAGCATTGCATCTTGAAGTGAAAGAGTTAATGTCCACTTTACAAAAACCCCATCAATCTTTCCCACCTTGCATAGAAGGGGCAGGCTGTTGAGGGGATGATGCCGGGGTCAGAGAAAGTCTTTGGGGTGTGGCGACAGGAGAAGGTGTGGTCTCCTTGGATGGTGAAACTGCAGGTTCCTGGGAGGCGGCTGGAGGGTTGCGACGAGCATGGCGCTCCAGCAATTCAGCAAACAGCTGGGAACCTGACAGGGTGGTTAGAGTAAAGAACACAATGTACAATACGCTATATAAGTCATGTCACTTTATTTCTAAAACACATTTAAAAACAGGAGTTTACCCTAAGTGCTTCACAATACTACAAGTGTTGAGAGTACAGAAAACACTAGTAAAAGGTAAAATAAGTTCATAGTGAAACCTATATATAGCGATAGGATTTGCAAGTTGGTCAAGGAATAATAAAACATGTGGACTTGGCATTTCTAGCAGACTAAGGTAAAATATGAGTCTTCAAATTGCTGTCACTGATTTGCTTCATGATATAACAGTGGCAGTGACAGTCAGTGCATGGTTCCATCCCAAGCATACTACTCAGTTTGTCAAAAGTCATAGCAATGGCTCCCACTGTGCCAGGTATGCCTACTGAACATCTTCATACTAGCTGCACAAATGAGCTTTGACAACTTCTGAGGCTCAGTCAGCAATTATGATGCTTTCACATGTTGTTTTAGTTACCATAATTAACATATCAATTATTGTGAAAGTTTGATGTCCAAAAAAACTTTCCCACCTTGCATAGAAGGGGCAGGCTGTTGAGGGGCTGAGGTTGGGGTCAGAGAAGGTGTGGTCTCCTTGGATGGTGAAACTGCAGGTTCCAGGGAGGCAGCTGGAGGGTTGCGACGAGCATGGCTCTCCAGCAATTCAGCAAACAGCTGGGAACCTGACAGGGTGGGCAGAATACAGAACACAATGCTCAATAACATTCCCTTCACAAATGAATTCCTCACATTTTAATTAAAGCTAGCAAAATCAATGCTTTAACTCAAAGTGACTAATAAAAAAATAATAATCATTCAGATTTGAAAAATTAAATCAAATGAATGAATGAATGAATGAATGTATGAAAACCTTTGTTGCCCCAAAGGGAATTTGTCTTGCGATAAGGAGCAAATACATAAAAGACCAGCAAAGACATGGACAATAACACATAGACTAGTTCAAGCCCCACGTTGGACCTAGTAGGATGGCCTCAGTTACGCAATTTTTTTAAAATGTAGAAATTGCAATTAATCAAATATTATTTTGAAATGGCACAGGGTGGCAGGATATGCACTGAGAAAAATTACCTGTGTAATCTTACCTATGTAAAATTAGATATGACAAATTTGACCTGAGCAAAAAAGTCAGCCACTGGCCAGTACGTATAAGACAAGTGCTGCATCCGAAACTGGGAAAATACTGCCTTTGAAGGAAGCATTTGGTGGCAGCGAGGCATCAAGGCATGTCCGAAACGAATAAATGCATAAAATCCTGCCTTCGAAGGTACCTTTGTTTTGGCCAATTTTGCTTCCTTCATGCTGCCTTCAGTGCCCAACATTCTGTAGACTCTACTGATATCTTAGTAACGGCGCCCGGAAAATTAAATAAAGAAAAAGATGGCGTTCTCAATTGCTAACTTGCTAGTGCGTCTGAAATTAAGTTTTTAGCAGCTGCCTTGATGCCTTCTACGGCAGGTAACTTTGTAGACAGTGAAGACAGCGAGGCAGCAAGCCACTACCTTCCCATTTCGGACACAGCCAAGGTTCAGGACCAAAAAAGATCTGTCCCAAAAAGAGTATAGGAGGAAGGTCTGCACCCTTTGGCTCCTTTAATCAGTTCAATTAAGGCTGCCAAAGAGGGCGCCATTTAGACAAAAAGGCCATTTCAATACACATCCTAAATATAAGGTTTTAATTAGGCTGGTAAAATATAACTTGATCTTATTTCTGACAAATCACAATTTAACACATTCTATTTTAACACCAGAGAACAAGGTACAATGCTCAATTAATTCATTCTATGTCCCCTTTAATTGTGATGAGGGCAACAGGACTGGTGGTGTTGGGAATATGGTGTTTCGCAGGAGAGGGTTGCATTAACCCTAAACACGTCAGTGCAGTTCAGTTTCTTTGGTAACACTGGCCTGGCACTGATCATTACACCCCATTTTAACCAACAAAACCATAGACTGCATATCCTCAGCTGGAGGACCACAAGAATGGTCCAGGAAAACCAGGTAAGCGCCATCTTTCAGGCTGGACTCATTGGGTGCCGTTTGCTTTGGTTCACACAAACACAATTAGTGTTACTCCTGTGGGTTAAATGATGAGGGTTACTGGCTCTTAACAGAACTCAGAGGCCAGGGTTAATCTATGTATTATTTTACAACTTCTCTTCCTGTTATTTTATTTACATTAATCATTAAATATTATGTGTGGGCTGTGGTTCAAATAAACCTTTATGGCCTTATCATTCTTTCAGCACTGACTACTTGTTTGTGGACTGTCGTGTGAGTGTCTGCTCTTAGCCATCGAGAATTTGTTTATATTATAGTATTGAGTAGCCTCCTGAATTTTGGTGTCTGGATCCTGAGGAAATGATACCATGCACAACTTTCCAAAAAATGGAAAGACTTTAGAATACAGTTGGTATGTTATCATGCATTTGTCTGGTCCAACACCGGATGATTTGTTTTCCTATACATGGCGAACTGTAATACCAAGTAGACACTCCTGCATTGATGACTGTGCTACATGCTGTGGCTTTAGACACCAGGAATGCTTTTCCACTCTTGAGGCAGATCACATGTTGAACACTTGTTGGAGGCTTTTCTTTCCCTCAAGCATTTCCAACTCATGAGACTAGTTCTAATAATGTCATTACTGCCTTGCCCCTGTTTCTCTTGGGTGCTCCTTGTTCTGTCTGTAAATAGCCATGAGACAACTGTATTTGACATAATTGAATTGAATGAAATATTGTAGAAATGGTCATGAACTGGGAAAATTTTGTGATAATTTCATTGCAAAAATTCCTTTCATTCTTGACCATTTATCGACTCATCATACATCTGATGGCCTTACACCATTTCCAACTCAAGTCGACCAATTTACTGACGGTGCTGACTCGATTGCTCCACTTAAAAAGAAGAGGGAAGGTAAAAGGTAGCTCTTTGAAACAAGCTGCACGAAGACTAAAAAACTTTAGTCTGTGGTGGGGCTGTGAAGGTTTGCTCATTGGCAACACTATGGGCCTGCAGCTCTGGCCCTGTGCTTCACACTGGAGAACAGGGACTACTGATCATGAAAGTACGGCTCTGTCCTACTAACTTTAACCTTGACTTGATCACTGCCCAGACCCAGAGAGTAGACTACTTCACACTGTGTGTGTGTCTGTGTGTGTGTGTGTGTGTGTGTGTGTGTGTGTGTGTGCGTATCTGTGTACCTGCTGGTCCTCTTGGTGAAGACACAGTGGCATTGGGTGTGGTCTTGGGAGAAGATGGCGTGTCCGTGGGTGTGGGCTGATGTGATGAGACAGTGTTATTGGCTGTGGCCTGAGGAGGAGAGAGGCTTGGTGTCTGCGGGGCGGAGGTTAACGGAGCAGCATTTGGATGGAAAGGAATGATAAGGATTTCTTTCTGTGGGGATGGAGAGGGCTGGGGAAGAGATGAGGGTAAGTTCAAGAGGGAAAAGTGAAAAAGGTAAATAAGAGCAGAGAGAACAGTGAGACTCAATTCAATTCAAATAGGCCCACTATATTATATTTTTACAGCACCAGTTATATTTGTCTTGTGGTAGCCTAGATTCTAGACGTAGCCTAGCGGTAGCAAATTGATCTGCTCCGAGTATGGTCTAGCCATGTCTAGACATCAGTGGTGTTTAGCCAATCACAACACTATGTCCCAACACTATGAGGGGTAATGCCTTTAATATCGGAGCAATGGCACCAGTGAAGTTTGACTCTGAGGAAGACGCACTGCGTCGAAACGTTAGTCAATGTTGTTGCACCTCAATAAAGGACATTTTTAAAAAACCTGAGTGCTCCAGTCATCCCTGGGTCTAGTCTGTAAGGAAGTAGCCCAGCCAGCTTTTGTTGACTCTGTCCCAGTCTTTTGGGTAGGGAGAAGTTGGGCAGGCTTTGATTCTTTCAATCGGCTTGTCTGTTGCTCCGATTGGCCGTAGTAAAAGCCATGGTAGGAGCTGTGGTTATAGCATTATCCTATTGCTTGCAGAGGTAGAATGACAGACATAGATTTTTGTGCCAAAGTCTATCCTTTTGAAACCAGACTTTTCATTATAGTCTGGCTTGTCAGGTTAATCTTCTAGTGCTTTACAAAAAATACATGAGCAACCAACAGGGGCAAGAGAAAAAGGGAAGAGGTAGTCTCAGGAAGAAGTCACTAATGTCAATCATTTTCAGCGCAAGTCAGCATCATTGTAAATTTAGTTTAAGTTAATCCGTCAGTTTAACACAATTCTTAATGAATCAAAACAGACTACTTGGTTTTCCTTACCTCCTCCATAATGTTGAGTTGTTTTATTTCTAGTCAAGATGAAGATGAATGGAAGAGAGAGAGAGAGAGAGAGAGAGAGAGAGAGAGAGAGAGAGAGAGAGAGAGAGAGAGAGTTATCTCTGGCACATTTGATTCATGATTAAAGGTCATCCTCAGATACAGTATGATATGTCTGGTATTGCTACATAGTCGCCTATAGTATCACCTGTGATTACCTATGTTTAAAATGAGTATCAAACAGACAATGATAATAGCTAATCAAGACATAGGCTGAACAGACGTACATCTTTGCATTCCATGTCTATTTCATTAGTCAACATGGGGAGAGTTGACCTTCCGCCGTTTATGAAGTTATAGGCTACGAACTTTTCAATCACGAGCGCCAGAACTTGGCAAGTCAAAAGCAGTAAAGGGAAATCTTTGAAAAAAAAAAAAACAGAACTCAACCAAGCCGAGACTTAGTGTAAACTAACCAAACACTCGCGGCTCTTCAACAGTCATAAACATTCAGACGACAGACATCTTCGTCTCAAAACACATACCTGGTACACTTTCACATACTGTATACGCCCTTCTCAGCGCTGCAACACCTTGCTTCAGGTAGCCTAACTAATTTTATGGACCACTCATGCACTTGTAAAGCACATCCAATTTAAAGGTAGGATATGTTAACATTTTAACCATGTGATCTAAAGCCAAAGCATTATGTAGTGGACTAAGT
>JAODXP020000028.1:10032462-10096105 GCA_027497455.2 Sardinella longiceps | reverse complement strand
CTTGGCCTTGGCTGTGAAGGCAAGCAGGCTGTGAGCAGATTAGAAGTGACACTACTAGCACGGATAGGACATGACAGAGGTCAGCAGACTGGAAAGCTGTAACTGACCAGATGGGTCAGAGATGCTGGTTCCTTACAATACTCAGTTGTTTAGGTCGGGTCAGTGCAGTAAAATGTGTAGGTGTTGTGTAACTAATGGTACAAATTTTAAAGCAACACTAAGGAAGTTTGGTCTAACATGGATTATTGACTTTGAAGGCACACAAAGCCTTTCTGTAGGCACAAAGTATATTCCTGTATTTTGGGGGTATTTTGGGGTGTTTTGGACTATACAGTAGAATGATTGATACCGAAATTTAGACAATTAGTCCTGACTTGGCTATTTGTCTCCTTGATGTTCCTTGATGTTTCTAAAACAAGACCTGTAGCAAAATACTAATTCTGTCAAAAGTGTTGGAATTTACCTTTTATTTCAGTGGATAGAAAGATAAAAATGTCATTTTATTTTTATCTACTCCCCATGACTTCCCATGATACATTTAAAGATGAAGAAAATATGGAAAAGCATGATTTACAGATAATGCTAAATTGTTAGGTTGAATCATTTGAAGCTATCTATTGGATTAATTAGTGAGAGTATAATGGATGTGTTATGTTGAGTTAACCTTGGTGACGTTGATGTTTGTTATCCAGTGACATTTGTTATTCAGTCTATTATCATTTGGGCTTGACCTGTGTTCCTGATCCTGATAGTGCTAGAGCTGTGGGAACATCAAATGTCCATGGGACACACATTACTTTGGATAAAAAGTGGATAAAACTGTTCAATACCAGTCAATTTTAACTTCAAGAGTCATCAAGGCAAAAAACTTCGAGGTTGGAACACTTGTCTTGAGCAGAATTTTGTTACGTTCTTGCAGGCCGGAGTAAACCACTTGCTAGTTGTAGCTTCCTGGGGCATCCAGCTGGGCGTTGGTGGCCAAATCGCTGTTTTAAACCATAGAAAGGCTCAAAATAGCCCCACACTTTTTTATAGTGTAATGACAGTTCCGACATTTACAACTAGGCATTGAAAACTTAATTTGAAAACGTAATTGTACAGATAGCTACTTTCCCCCGAGCTGGATGCCCCCGGAAGCTACAACTAGCAAGTGGTTTTCTCCTGCCTGCTCAAACGTCTCAAAATTCTGCTCCCCAGCAAATGTTCCAACTTTTAATGATGTTGCAATATACTTTGGGTCCTTATCACACCGAATTTCTCCTTTAAGTGTCATCCATTCTACCGTTGAACCTCTGTTTAGACTTTCTTGCTCTTTCGGTGGAAATCTAAAGTCTAATGCTTTTGGTGTGGACATTTCTCTTGTCTCAAGTGCAAATACCTCTTATCATACAAGGAGAAGCTTTGTCCTCGTTTGTAATATTTATTATTATAGATGCCCCATAATGGAGTCAAATAACAAGTGTGTGTGTGTGTGTGTGTGTGTGTGTGTGTGTGTGTGTGTGTGTGTGTGTGTGTGTGTGTGTGTTTCAGGCTTGATTCTGCTCTTCTACCTGGTGTTCTACACGTTCCTGGCGGGGATGTTTGCACTCACCATGTACGTCATGTTACTCACTCTGAATGACTACCAGCCCACTTGGCAAGATCGTCTGGCCATTCCAGGTACACAATGCAAGATCATTTTCCCATGCTAGGTACACTTAATGATCTCACATACACACACACACACACACACACACACACACACACACACACACACACACACACACACACACACACACACACACACACACACACACACACACACACACACATACACACACACACACACACACACACACACACACACACACACACACACACACACACACATTACATGCATGTCTGTATGACCTCCAATGACAAATGGTACAACACAACAAATACATAAATACACATAAGTTGTCTCATTAGACATACAGTTTTCACAACTCTTGCACCTCAGCAGATTCTCAGCGATAATTGCTGTTATGGCCATTGACCATGTGTGTTGTGTTGTGTGTGTGTGTGTCTAGGAATGATGATCCGACCAAAAGGAGAAGCTTTGGAGATTACATACGACATTGACAAGACTGAGAGTTGGGACACATATGTCCAGAAACTTCACAGTTTCTTGGCCCGTAAGTAGTCTTTGTGGTTGTGTTGTTGTGTACTTCTCAATCTTGCTTTTCCCACTCCTTCATCTCTCTATTGTGTTCTCTCTGTCTGTCACTGCTAGCCTACAACGACAGCCTGCAAGCCCTTAACAACGATGTGTGCCCCCCCGACCGCTTCAACGTCCAGGAGGATAGTGGCGAGGTACGCAACAACCCCAAACGCTCCTGCCAGTTTAACCGAACCATGTTGGGAGACTGCTCTGGACTGGGGAGCACTACCACCGAGCGCAACTTTGGCTATGAGACCGGCACACCTTGCGTCTTCATTAAGCTCAATCGGGTAAGCCAATCAAAGCCAATCACTTTATTTTTAACGTATAGTTTTGGGCCTCATGGCTTTATTCAGCTAAAATGAAGAAAGCTCTAAGAATAATATTTGTTTAGAAAATATTTTTTTTTTTTTCATGAAAATAATAGGGGAACGTTTGACTTTTCCATGTCTACATGTTATACAGGCTGCTAATGTCAAAGTGTAGCGGTAATGCAGAAAAATCTCTTGGAGCAGCCAGTCAGTGTCAGATATCACACTCAAACCATCAGAGCCGGCCCAAGGTTTACTCAAACTATGCTGCTGCTTAGGGCCCCCACGCCAGCACGGGCCCCCAAGAGCATGGAGATACTATAATAAACACACAAGAAAACAATGACTAATTCCAACAAAATTCGATATCTTCAGAGTTGGCACACCAATATTGAGTTAATTGATTTATTAAAGTTAATTAGTACATTTTGGTGAGTTTGGTTAAAAGCAATAGCCGGAATGAGCAGTATGCTAATGTTGAGGATAGTGAGTATGTTACACACACAGTGTAACATATGGGATGAGTGTGTGGCGCTAAGGGGGTGGTAGGGGAGTCCCTATTGAAATTCAGCTTAGGGCCCCATAAATGCTTGTCAGAAAACAAATGTACAGCACTGTGTTCTTCCGCTGACATCATTAACTCACTGCAACCTTTGACACTTCACCTCTTCACAGGTCATTGGGATGAAACCAGGGAGAAACCAGTCTCCTTATGTCACTTGTGGGGCTAAGGTCAGTGTCAACTAACTCTCAGATTACTAGTCAAAGGTGTTAAAATGTCAAGATAAAATTAAGAATTTTTATTATCTTTTCAAAGACTTCACCTATGATCTGTGATGCATGGCTGTACAATATCACCCTCCAAGACCCTTTCACTGTGTGTGTGTGTGTGTGTGTGTGTGTGTGTGTGTGTGTGTGTGTGTGTGTGTGTGTGTGTGTGTGTGTGTGTGTGTGTGTGTGTGTGTGTGTGTGTGTCTAGAGCTCAGATTGTTTTTAGATTTGTTTATTTCATATGTGGTTCTTCATCGGGCATAAATGTTGTTCATGGTCAAACAACAATGAGAATTGGAAATCATAAGTCTGGCCAAAGGAAGCATAGCCTGCCACACCCTCCCAGTGACGTAACACCTTCAGCATTGCTGTCGCTGGTCTGGCCAGCTGCTGATCAGGCAGGATTTCTGAATTCCCCTAGCCGGGGGAACTGCCCCCTCTTGGTCGAGAACCAATCAACTTTGAGCAACTCCAACGGCTCTCAGTCCTGTTCAAGCAATTCCCTTCGCGTCACATATGTCAGAGGAAAGAGTGGTGTGATTGGTTTTGCTTCGGCACAGCATTTTCTAACATCGACCAGTAGCAAACCAAGGCATTTCAGGGAGGCGGGTCAACCATGCGCTTTGAGAAACTTTGTTATACGGGCTCTTGGTCAGACCAAAGTCTCGTAGAGCTTTGAAAGTCGATGGCAATCAGGCTATAAGAAGCATGTCTAGCACAGTGCAGATGTTGTTGGAGCAACGGGATATATTCATACTCATGTGATTGTGTGTTCCACATACCTGAGCCTTGCCAGTTTGTTTGAGCTGGTAGAAACTGTTAGAAGACAAATATTAGAGCTCTGAACTTTAATTTCAAATGTCTGAGCATCGTTGTGTGGTGGAGCGCAGCATGATTCCCTTGTTGGTGACATATTGTGTGCAAGGGGGGGCGGCGGGTAGTGCATTCCCATTAATGTTGAATGAAATTGTGTTTAAGATGAAACAAAACATGTCACAGACGCAGCTCCCCCCTCCTTTCAGCACTTACTCTAAGAAACTCCTCACGGCGGCCCATTTATGAAACACACGTGGAATCCAGTAGAGTGCAGTAATCATCTCAGGACAACACTTGCAATTTATGATGTTCTCAGAATTTATTTTTTCAGTTACTTTGGTACATTTCTCGTATCATCCTCAACATCCTCGATAACATAAAATGCATTTCTCAAAACAATTTGTACAAAGAGCAAAACACCATGGATTACTTGCAAAAGCCATCTCTCAAAATGAAACATCTATTTCAATGAACATGTGTCCTTATGTATGGACAAGACAGTCGAATTGCTGTGTCATGTAACATAATGTAAATATAACAGTGTATAACACGAGAGATGTTCTGATGTTCTGAAACTTTATATAAACTATAAGGTCTTCATGATGATTACTGTAAATTGTAAGTTAGACCTTAGTGTATGTGGGAGATTGACAAACCATATTGTCATACAGAAAGAAAAAAACCCAGTGCTACACATCACAAAGAAAACAAAAACAAAAAAAAGTAGAAAAGTGAACATATGACAAATTTCTTAGGGAAAACTGTACATGCATTGCTGTAGGGATTTCAGTGCAGTCTTCCTATAACTACACCTTCAATTTTAATTTCAATTCAATTTTATTTGTAGAGCCCCAAATACAATACTATTACCTGGCGGTGCTATACTCTACCAAAGCATTTGCAACAAATTTGATGTGCTCAAGTGACACAATGATGTGAAGATTGAACACATAGTTTTGAGAAACAATTCTGATCTGAGAATTGTAAAGCCCCAAATAAATTGTCAATTTAGAGGCTTCGCCCCTGGAATGCAGAATGCAGAAGTTCAAAATCTTTTCTAACCCAGTGATACCTGCGTGACTAATTGAGTCAGTTAGTTTTGATAGGAATGGTGCACTGTGCTGCGATGTCCTAACTTGAAATTGTGCACCAAATTCAGACTTGACGTGGATCTGAGTGGAAATGCCACTCGTTCTAGCTCACATTCTGATTGATAAATTGCTAAAAGTTTTGTGTCGGAATGAGCAGTATTCTGTCATGATAGTTCCGTGAATGAGGGCCAGTGTGTTACTGTAACTGCCCTACTCTGTTCATTTCCAAGCCTCTAAGCCAAGACTGGGTTTTCTAATGGCAAACTGTAAGGTTGAATGTTGTAAAAGGTGTTATATCTGCAACAGATCTGGGAAAAAGACAAATTGTCTGCACTTTTACCATAGCCGAGGTGTCTGTACCTTCTGTGTGTTTGTGTGTGTGTGGGAGTGGGAGTGTAGACCTATTTGTGTGTGTGTGTGTGTGTGTGTGTGTGTGTGCGTGTGTGTGTGTGTGTGTTGTGGATTTGAGAGAGAGAGATGGAGCGAGAGTGTGTGTTTACTCCACTTACTCTATGTCCACATCATTTTTCCATCTAATCCCCTTCTTTGAATCTGTCCTACTGTTGCCATCCATCTGTCATCAGAGGTACAAAGTTGGAGAGAATGAGTGGGTAAGCTGAGCTGAGCTGAGCTGACTAGAGTAGAGCACGCAGCTAAAGGTTGGCCAGTTGGACTGTAGGTGTTAGAGTGTAGTAGTGAGCAGTAGAAGTGTCAGTAGCATACATTTGGCTGTAGTGCTATTTCTAATATGTTCAACAAACGTCTCCTTTCTCCTCCATCTCCAAAATATAGCATAATAATTTGTAAATGTCTGTAAAGGTGTATAATGTTTGTCTTTTGTATTACTGTAGGCTTATATTTTACATTTGATCATTTTTTGGATGTTGGCAGAAGCTACCTTTTTCTAAAACATCGCCTCAACATCATGTCAAAGTCTTCCCTCCATGTCCCCTCTGGTCTAGGGAAAACATGAGCAGCACTAACAGAATTAAAAACGGTTTCTTCTACCTTAAGTGGAGACCTGTCTGTACTATAGGTGCCCTGGTGCACCCATCCACCCAAAGAGAATTTTCTCTGAAATCCGGACCCAGGCCAAACTCTTGCCTTTATGTGTCTCACAGAGAGAGGATGGTGACAAGCTTGGTGAAATGGCATACTTCCCCACCAATGGCTCCTTCAATCTCATGTACTACCCTTACTATGGAAGCAGGTCACAGGTAGGACACATTCTGCATACATGCACTCTCCCTGCTGGGAGTTCAGCTGAATACAGTTCATGCACATAAGCAACAAAGTCAAGACTCAAACTCTGTGTGTGTCCTTCCTCTCTTCTCTTTCCCTTGTCCGCACCGTCTCCTCTAGATCAATTACTCTCAGCCGCTGGTGGCGGTCAAGTTCCTGAACATCACCTTTAATACGGATGTGAATGTGGAGTGCAAGATCATCTCGGATACCATCACTGAATATAGCGAAAGGGACAAGTTCGCCGGACGCGTCTCCTTCAAGCTGAGAATCAATAAGAACGAATAGAGCCCCAGTACCTGACAACCAAACATGCGTGCTCAGCACTAACACACATACACACACATACACACACACACACACACACACACACACACACACAGACCTGCTTAACACAAACATATGTGTATTGCGTTCTTTTTACACACATACAGTACATACATGCACATACATACAAAAAATGATACAAATTATGCTTACATTTACAACTTTACAATTCACACACACAGATACACACATGCAAAGACATAAATACACACATACACATACTCTGCACGCACAGACGCTCACACAGTCAAGCAATGTTTTCTATCTGTGTCCTTTCCTCAACTGTAGTGATTGTGAAATCCCCACACTTACTACTTCCTGTGCCAGAGGGCTCAGAGGATTCTGGGAAATGTAGTCTAAACAGTCCCAGTTGTCAGACCTTCCCTCGAGTTACACCTCTGTTTATTCTACAAAGAGAGAGGAAGGACACCTTATAGTGTGTGCGTATGTGATTATGTGTGTGTTTGTGTGTGTATTCGTGTGTTGTGTGTGTGTGTGTGTGTGTGTGTGTGTGTGTGTGTGTGTGTGTGTCCATAGATAAATCGGACAAATTGTTTACTCCATTATTCACCCCAGTGAGAGTTCCTGCCAGAGCATCCGGTTGCAGCACACCCAGTCAGGAGGAGTGGGGGGTGGAGCAGGGTTAGAGGGGGAGGAGGAGTTTTTGATAAAGGAGCCGGGAAATATGGGTAAAGTCATTTAGCCATACAAGTCTACTACGCCAATGAATGATAGTGATTACAATGACGTTGTTGTTTTTAATAATGATGATGATGATGATGATGATGATATCTTTGGCAGGGTCAGTGTTACTGGTTTTGGTCAAGCAGGTGTCTCTCTGTGTTTTATTGATGCGTCTATTTAATCCCTTTAATCTGTAATCCTAATCGGGAGGCACTGTCCTCTCCCCATCCCCCACGCTTCTGCTATGCTGTCTCTCCCTCTCTCTCATTTTCTTTTCTCCTTCTTTCTTCTTTGTTCTTACCCTGTTTTTTTCTCCTCTTTGCACTGAATATTGCTTATTTTCATCCTCTAAAATGATTTTGACCCCATGTCCTCTTTTAGGCTTGTGTCTTCTCTCTTTCTTTCTTTCTTTCTTCTGTGTCTCAATGCTTTGTTTTCCTGCTTGTTCTCTCTTTTCTCCTACAAACGGTTCCCTACCTCTGTTTGTTTGTGCTGGGGCATTGATTAAGAAGGCTCCTGCTTCATTCATTGACCTGTGTATTTATTTTTACATCATTTATTTATGAATTTATAGCATTGTTTTTTTTATTTGGAATGTTCTTGGGAAGTGATGGCATTTATACATATTTATTTATCATGTTCATGCACTACTAGTGGGCTAAATTTATGATGACCTCTAAAGTTGTTTCATAATAATATTTTTCAGAGTAATGGTAGTTACACTGATATAGCCTACACACATGCAATACCTTTGTTATTTAGTTCATTTATGAATTCACAACACACACACACACACACACACACACACACACACACACACACACACACACACACACACACCCCTATATATCATATACTGATGTTTTCATAAACTTTTCAAGCATGCAGTGCTCCAGTGTCTGGAGTGTGTATTGGGTAATTGTTATCATGGTTGCACTATATCAAATCTAAATGGTTAAAAACTCCATTTAGCTCCTAATTCATAAACAACCAATGAAGTTCTGCGTTAATTTGCCTGGGCCAGTCACATGATCCATACTCTATTGGACCACATCAGGATGATGTCATGAAATATGTCAGACAAGTTATTTTACTTTCTCCATTCCTTCATCATATCTTCTGTCTCTTTTTGTCCTCAAAGCAATATATCTTGATTGTGTGTTGCGTGGCTAACTGTACATATTATTGAGGGTGGGGGGGTGGGGCGTGTGTGCATTCCTTTCTCTAAGAGAGAGAGAAAGAGAGAGAGAGGGGGGGGGGGATCAGTATGAAACAGTGAAGGAGGGGATTAGGATGTGTGTAAAATATCAAACCATATGAATTTGCCAATGCTGATCTTAAACGTGTGTAGATGACTGATGAAGATAGTTTCTGATAATAGCACCCCGGTGTTTTTTCATTTATGTCTTTCTTTCAACTTATTTAGATTAACTGTTTTTTTCATTGTATAGAAAAGGTACTGGACAGTAGCACAGCACTGGATCAGACTGGACTTTAGAGCGTAGCACTGATGGGGGGTGGGGGGTGACTTTTTTTTCCTCTTTTAGTTCTTGTTAGCCTGGCACCCAATAAACCGCGTTTTGTTAGCATATGAATAATATGCATGGGGCTAGATACTGTATCATGGCACTAGTAAGAAACTGCACCCATTTCAGAGACAGTTTAGAATATCACGTTTAATTGAGTGCTTCTTAGCACAGTGCTAGGTCACATGGTGCTGATCTATTCATTTGTTGTTAAGCCTAATGCTAGCTATGACGCTGCTAAGGGGGTCAGCCATGTTAGTGGGGTGGATGATTGGGGCCTGACTGTGTCACAAGACCACTTCTCTTTCTCTCAGTATTCCTTCCTGTCTCATCGCCTCTTCTGCGTGTTGTATTGTTTAGATATTCTTTTCTTTTTTTTTTTTGGTGACCATAGTTTTACTTTGAGAAAAACCTGAGTGGGAGTGTGTGTGGGTGGGTGTGTATGTGTGTGTGGGTGTGCGCGTGCTCACATTAAAAAGAGCATCTAGATAAATATATAAATATATATGAAAAAAAACACATTACTACAAACATCGCCTTGATATCTTGTCAAAATATTCCCTTCATATCTCCTCTAGTCTGTTAATGGGAAAAATATGTTTACATGGTGCAGCACTAACACAGTCAATACAATTTCTTGTGGACTCCTGCCTTGTGCAGACTGGGACTCCAACCATCTGTGCTCCCATTCAGGCCTGTCCAATCTCCCAAGACCACCAATAGGAGGGCCACAGAGAACAGCACATGGCTGAGTCACCACTACATTTACGGAGCAAAACATTTGACCCAAAATATGGGTTGGAGTGCCCTCTGTGCATGAGAAACTGGGTCAACTTTACACTTACATATCTTGGCTATGGAACACCTCACCGATAATCCTTTAGTGCTCTCCTGTCTCCGTGCATGAGGACTGGAAAGTCACAGTCTTCTGTTTTGTCTCAAACACAACCTACTCGATATTGGGCACTGCCTGTTGCACTTGCTCCAGGCTTTATGAGAAAAGCTTTTGCCAATGTTGTGGTTAAAGTCATTCAATCTTTGGATCAGTCAGGCCAGCACCAGTGCCACAGCTGAGGAGTGAGGAGAAGTGTTGTCCATTCACACCACTTATGGGGAAGTCATTGATCACCCAGTCACACACTCGCACACTCAATGATCATCTCATACTCTAAGCTGCATGATGGCTGCCAATGTTAGTAAACCAACATATCAGAGATACCAGTACAGCCCCCAATATAAAATATAGAATAACTGGTGACAGGTGTCATGTTTGACCTGCCCAAGATGGCCGCTCTCATGCACTGGGCAGGGTGTATGGCTGCAACATCCCCCATCATCATTCCATGAGCCCCTGTGTTGCTCTGTCCTGTTCCTCTTGTGATGTCATTGTTGTGCGACGGCTTCTAGCTCCAGTCAGACTGTCTAGACCTCCTCTAAGTACCAGGCTCTGGTACCACTGAGTCAGAAGCATGTGCCTTCATCGTTTCTTGACATTCCGCCCATTTGAAACACACACACACATTTTCACACACCAACCATCACACCACAAGCGCTGATGTCATTCACAAACACACCATTCAAACTTGAGCACACATACATGCCTACACACACGCACACACACTCTTGTTATCTCCCTGTCTCTTTCTCACACAGACACACATTTACACATAGTCAGTCATTACACACACACACACACTCACACACAAATACACACATTCCATCAGTCAGTCTTGGTCCAACTGTACTTACTTCATTGTGTTCCCAGTCAATCTTGTGTCTTACTGTCAGTCACGCTGGTTTTCCTCACCACCACCCCCAACCACATGACCGTCCCAGCCAGACCCCACCATCAACACCCAACAACCCCATCACTGCATTGCCCACTGCACCACACTGACTTCAACTGCACTCTGTTGACTCATTGATGAACACATCCCTCACACACACACACACACACACAGTCATGTGTGATGTGTCTGACTGTGGCCACTCCTGTCACCTGTGCTCCAGACCCCTCTGTAAGAATGTGATTCTGCTCTCATGTCTCTCCATTTGGGTTTACTGTTCAATCAAACACTGCTCATGACATAATAGATGTAATTAAAGAATTAATTGAATATACCGTTATATACAGTATATATTGCCTGACTAATGAAAAAAAAATACAATTGTGGAAACCTATATTCAAAAAAGCAAGAATATCATTGTAAATGAAAAATGGGAAATAAGAAATAAAACATTTTTTGTGTTTTAAAGTGTTTGCATTTGACTTGTTGAGTGAAGTGAAGCAGAGCTTCTTGACACACACACACACACACACACACACACGAGTGAGAGAGGGAAATAGACAAAAACATGAAACATTTCATCTTTGTCACTGTTTTACGTCATCTTACACTGCGATGATGACGATGATGATGAACATGAGGCATAAGGGATTTAGTGTGGCAGCTTGTGTGGAAGTCTGACAGACAAGACATGAAACAGGGAATCTGAAGACGACCACACAAGTGTAGCGTGAAAGTAAAAGACACGGGAAGGAGAAAAAAAACAGTGAAGAGAAAATTGAAAAGTGAAAGCATAAAAGATCAGTGATATAACTGGACAGGCACTGTCTGTTTATATAACAAGTGAGGGTTGCGCTCTCTCTCGCTCTCTCTCTCTCTCTCTCTCTCTCTCTCTCTCTCTCTCTCTCTCTCTCTCTCTCCCTCTCTCCCAGAATCCCATCTATAGTATATCCGTATCTAAATCCATCTGTCCACTGTCTATATCACCAATCAAATCTGCCTGGGGTTGCAGATGAGGATGTTGGAGCTCTTTTGTCATGGCCTCTTGGATTCAACAAACACAAAACCACAAAAACACACTTTCTCTATCATCCTGTGCTCAGACCAGCCAGCAGGTAAAAAAATGACATCATCTGTGGGTTCCTGTAAGAAAACTACACTTCCCACTGGCAGCACCACCACTGGAGTCACCAGCATGCAGTCGGTCAGGCTGAGTGTGAAAAATGCATGATGGGGAGGGAAGAGGGAAGGACGGGGTGGGGTGGGGTGGGGTGGAGAGATTACATAATCTGTGTCCTCCAACAGATTCTGTGATGACATACAGACGTTTTAAGCTGCAGTGGTGCCCTTATATAATCTATAGAAAAAAGAAGAAATCAAAATGCAGATGTTTAAAAATACACTTAGAGGGATGGAGGAGAGAATGACGGATATAGAGGCAAGCTGGTGTGTCAGGTAGTTACTGTGTGTGTGTGTGTGTGTTTGGACGCGCAACGCGCATGTGTGTGTGTGTGTGTGTGTGTGTGTGTGTGTGTGTGTGTGCAGAGATAATCTCAAAGCTTTAATCCCATTGACTCTAATCCAGATCAGTGAGCACACACTTTGTCCTGACTGACTCCACCCACTCATAAACGTAGGTACATCAACTACAAATTTTCTCACTTTTGCAAACACACACACACACACACACACACACACACACACAGTGCATAGATTATTTTAGAAAAAAAAAAGAATAAAATAACGAGTAAAACCATAATAATAATGAGAGCAGCACATGCCTGGGAGACCATGCATTGACAGACACATAGTTCAAGACTGGTAAGAGCTGCTAGATTACATGTATAATATTTACAGATATAGAAGAATCATACAAGTCCATATTTCAAAATTTTGAACAAAAATATTTGGTGGCAGTAAATCAGCCTGAATTCAGAACCAGATATTATTGAAAAGTGCCTTTATAATATCGAATCAAACAATTCTGTTCTGTTCAAATATTTGTATTCAAAATATTGAAATATGGACTTGTATGGTTCCTCTTTGCAAGGCCTCATTTATATATTATTTTTAATTAGGAAATATTCTGTAGTTTTCTTGAGTGTGTGTGTGTGTGTGTGTGTGTGTGTGTGTGTGTGTGTGTGTGTGTGTGTGTGTGTGTGAAAGAGAGAGATATAGACACCCTAGTGCAAGTCATCCAGAGGCAGGAGAAGCAGACGACCGGCAGACACAAGCACAGAGTTCATCAGGAAGCCTGCTTCTCTAGGGGTCAAGGGTCATTGAGCTCCTAAAGCTCCGCCTATCACCAGCCAAGCAGCTGTCAATCAAAAACTAGGCCTATAGGCAATAGTAAATTAATCAACAAGTAATAATGGGTAGTACAGCAATACGTCAATCTGAGAGTGTACAGTACATATGTTATGAATCTGCCTGTCATGGCCAAATGAGAGTATTTGCTCAAGGAAGACCATTACTGTAGTACCCAATACAATTATGCATAGCTGGCATTCACATGATGGCTACCGTCAGCATACAGCCAGGTGGAATCAGATGGAAAGATAAGATTAAAAAGGTATTAGCTATATTTATGTACGTACCTCAAATGGGTAGAGCTAAGTGATTCATATGACAGCACGCGACTCAGTGAACACATTAATAGGCTACACACACAAAGCCACAATGGAAAGTTGCCTCAGTGACATGGAGATCCGTTGCGATGCGACCACATATTTCAGCCATAACAGCAGGCCTATGAGGCTCAGTGAGTGAGTGTTCCATTCTATTTTTAAGCTCTCATCCTCCATTTCCCTGCAATGATTTCGAGTAAACGGGAAAATCACCGCCAGGGTTACATGTGTCTCCAGTGTTAGCACGAGAGCGTGACATAGTGTGTTATGTCACATGTTTAGGTGCGCGCCTCTAATCTAGTCGTCTACCTCAGTGTGCCCACTAGCTCCATCTGGTGGTGGAAATGGAGAGCACTGTTCACTTTACACCACTGCTCAAGACTCCCCTAGAGGGGAAGAATGGAAACAGAGGTTATTCTAAACCATAGTGCTGTGGCCAATCTATAAAGAAGAAATGTTTACTTTGTTAAGAATAGATGATGTGATTGGTGCACACTTGCGGTACTGAATGTAGTATATGCTGTTGTAAAATGTAAGGCATGTGACATTAATTTCTGAAGAGATTTTTGGTAGCACTTTATAACAAGGGTCCTCTATAAATGGTTATTAAATAGATTATTAACATCAGTTAGATGTTAATTGAAAAGTTAGTGGTTTCAATCAATGAGATGAATAAATTCCATCAAGTTTTACCAATTTTTAATTTAGCGATAACAAACTGTAAACTAACTGTTAGCTTACTAACTTAACTATGTCTGTTAATTACCGTTACGTAACTGTTAACTGTTATCTATGTTAATAAGCTATTTAATAACCATTTATAGAGGACCCTTATTATAAATTTTTTTTAAGAAACTACTTGAAATCTTCCCCACATCCCAATCACAATATTTACTTAAATGCTCTGACATCAGACTAAAAATGATCAGTCACCTTCACCATGATGTAAGCCTAAGCCCTAATCAATAAACCTGACCACTACCCACCACTAACAAATGGATAGTGATAGGTCTATCACAGTGACCAATCTAATGTGCACGCTCATGTTCTCTAAAGGCATATGGAAGGAGGTCTGAAGGAAGAGGGTAGGACTTTTTGATTGTGTATTTTTTCACACTGTGTGTAATGTACAATAAATGCATAATTTACTGGCCACAAAAATCACACAAATATGTATTTAGTTACTGTAATTACACATAGTTTGTTCTTAGGTCATGGTGGCTAATGCCTTAGACTTGTTGGACATTATTATGAAGCCCAGTCCAAGAGCTCCAGTCTGTAGTTCATAAATACAGCCATTCACTACAATTCCCTTCCCTTCCCCCAAACATTTATTTTCCCTTTCTGACCCTTTAGCTTTTCCTTCAGTCTTCACTCCTTCCATTGCATTTGTCCAGTACTTGTAAGCTCTCTCTTTTCTCCACATCACATCTGGCTTTGTCTACATTTGCACATGTTCTCCCTCACTCAATTTCTGTCCCTCTCTTTCTTTCTTATTGAGGTCTTGCAACGAAGAACCATATAAGTCCATATTTCAAAATTTTCAATAAAAATATTTTAACACATTTAAAATGGTAGTAAACCAGTCTGAAACAAGAATTGTTTAATTAGTTATTATAAAGGCACTTTTTAATAATATCTGGTTTGTATGGTTCTGATTTCAGACTGGTTTACTACCATTTTATATGTGTTAAAATATTTCTAAAATTTTGAAATATGGACTTATATGGTTCTTCGTCGCAAGGGTGGCTCCTCCTTTTCCCCTCCTCCCCCTCCTATCCCTAGGGCAGGTCCAGCATGCCCCTCTCCTCCAGCTCTCTCTGAGTCCTGCGGTGGACTTTCTCGATGGCAGTGACCAGTGTCCGCATCACTGGCTCGGCCTCCTCCTGAGAGTCCACACACACCAGATCCAGGAACAGCTTGCGGGCCGGCATGGCCCCGAAGGCCACCTCCGCAGCCTGCCGCAGCAGCCAGGGGTGGTGTGGAGCGAGGGCCTCCCGGTAGGCCTCTCGGCACAGCTCCCCGGGGGTCCGAAGTTGACCCTGAGCGTCGGGGCCCTCGCAGAGCTTCTCGAGGAGCAGACGCAACCAGAGCAGCGATCGGTTGAGACGCAGCAGCGTGCGACTGCCTGATGGCGTGTGCCGGTCAAAGCCCACCACGCCAGCACTGAGCTCAGTGTCCAGCATGGAGCGGACAGAGTGGTAGGTGTCAGCGTCCAGGGGAGGAGGGCTGGCGTTGTTGTTGAGGCGCTGCTGCCACAGGTCAGTACGGGCAGTGTGGGAGGAGGGGGAGGACAGCTCACGGAGGAGGGTGATCTTCTCCTGCACCTTCTGGGAGAAGAAGCTGACAAGTGGGCCAAGGGAGTGCATGAACCTGGAACCCGGAGAGTGGGAGGTGATAAGGGGAAGAAACACACAGAGGGAAATATTACACAGGCCCAACTCTTGGACTTCTCTCAGAGTCATGGCTACTGGATATGATTGACTATATAAGCATGACATGCTGTTGTTTTATTTTACATCTGCAATAGTTTCAAAATGTAATAAAGAAACACATTCCAACATAACAGGATCAGACGAGTGTTAAAGCAACACATTAGGATCATGTTTCTCAGCTTCAGATTCTCTGCTTCACATTAAGAGTCCCCTTAGTGATAAATGGGTATTTCTAGGTCAGTGGAAGGCTAACACAATGCATGATGTGTACTTGATGTACATGATATGCATGATATGCATGATGTGTACAAACTATTGAATCAACTAGTGAATTCTGAGTAGTTCTGAATTCTGACCGAACGTAAAAAAAACAAAAAACTTTTCTTAACATTTCTTCCGTACTTCATAAGCTCCTCCCAGCTGGAAAGGTACTCGTCCAATATGACATCAGAGGCGGGGCCTAAGGCATCAGTCAGGTGTAAAAAAAGGCGGGAGACTTGAAAGTCCTGCCCAGGGCACTCTTCCATGAGAACATGATCCTGCTGCACCTCAGGGATGGCCTTCCTTTTAGCACCCCCATCTGCTGAACCACCAGCCTCTGGCTAGACAAAGACAAGGGAGCCAGACTTACTGGTAGGGCTACATTTGATGTATATAATTAACTAGTGCAAGTTAATGATTGAAGCATTAAGCCTTCCCATGAGGTCAGTATACCCAACTCTAAAAGTGTTGGCATGCATTGTGTAAAATATAGCAGAAATTATTTGCTGAGATTTTGCACACATTGCAGCTTCAGAATTCATTCATTAATTAGATCATTCAAGAGTGTGAATTGAGTATGAAAAGTGTCACCTTGGAAAGCAAGTGATGAAGAAGATAAAAAAGACGAGAGGAATGGAATGGGCAAGGGGAAAGATTAAAAAAAAAAAAAAAAAAAAGATTAGGTGAGATTATCAGGTGAAGGCATGCATTTGAACTTTGGCACATGTACTGGACATGCATGTGTGCTATATGTCACCTTGCTGGTTTGACTGTACACACTTAAGCAGGGTCTCCAGACTGAATTACAATCCTGCGGGGACCCCTGAGCTGAGACACACACACACACACACACACACACACACACACACACACACACACACACACACACACACACACACACACAAGCACAAGTACATACCCATCCGCACACACACCCATCCACACACAGTATACACAGAGAAAAAGAATCAATCAACTTATGCATACAAATACTACAATGCTGCTGAAATCATGATGTGACACCAGGAATAATGCCAGCAAGGAGCAAGAATAGAATTCCATTTAACATCTAGAGCAGGGGTCTTCAACCTCTCTTTCAGTGAGAGCTACTTCAACAAAATCTTTGTGTTTGAGAGCCACTCTACTACTATTTGAGGTCTACTCTACTCTCTATTACTGACACTCCTAGACTTAAATGTTACTCTGCCATCTCACAGCGCAGTGCACTCATCTACTGGAAGGAGAAAATGGTCTGACCTACAGTTCAGTATATACCGGTACATTAGTGGGCAGAATGGTGAGATTAGAATTATAGAGATTTTACCATGTCATGAGATTTATTTATATAGGAATAGAAATACATAGAAATAAGACAGAACATATCATAATATGAGAAACTATTATCTTTAAAAATGGTACCAGTAACCTGACTCACCTGTGCCTGTGTGGCCTTATGCTGCATTGTGTTCCATTTAGATTTAGTGAAGCAAATAAAAATTTGTCAGTGTTATTGTGCATACCCTGCTGTGCAAACCAGAGCTTACAGACACACACAAACATGATAGACACTATATCTGAGATGAAAGTGCACACACATACACACACACACGCACACACACACACACACACACACACACACACACACACACACACACACACACACACACACACACACACACACACACACACACTGAGACACACAGTGATAGCACATGAATGAAAGGGAACTTACGCAGCCAGTATGAACTGATGAACAGCAGTAGGGCCAATATGGTGGCAGGAAGCAGGTAAACTCGCAGTATACGGATGAGCCTCATGTTGCCAGTGCCTCATACTCCTCACAGCTGCTACAAACATTCCCCCTCTTTTTCTCCCCCTCCTTCCCTCTCTCTTTCTTTCTCTCTCTTTCCACAGCCTTCCACAGTCTTAGTTTACAGTCTGGGACTCTTGTTGTTGAGTCCCACTTCCACACTGTATTCCCTAGTTCTTTTTATGTGCCTCTCTCTCTCTCTCTCTCCCACACACACACTCACACACATACTCACTTTGTAAATGACGAATGGGAAGTGCTCTTCTTTCCTCTCTCTGTCACCTTTGGACCATTGGGTGACCTTTGACCTAGGTGTCGTAATGGTTTATCTTCTCCCACACAACTCTCCACACTCTGATGAGCCAATCTTTTGTCCGTCTACATGTAGGCTATATACTGTGTACCTCCATCCCTCACACTCCCAATAATGAGCATGTTTAAGTCCTATTTATTCAAACCATTCTATTCATTAGACCGTCTCTGGAGTGTGTCACTGCAATTTGTCAATATTAAACACTCTGAATGCTAAATGTTTAAGAAGAAATGATATGAAAGGCAATTCAAAGAGTTAATGTTGTTTGTAAATATTGCATATACGTAAAAGCTGAGTGCTGTAATGCAGTGAGACCCACAGTACACTGACAATTAAATGAGTGGCATTGTGGAAATACTGCAAATCATCAATGTTATCAGTGGTCATGACTAATCTGCCATTTTGTTAGACTACAGTGTCTCTAGTTAGTCACTGTGACAGGGAAACAGCAGGCGTGGTCGAAGGAAGCAGGGACTGATATCTTCACACTTCACCTGGTCTCTGGATACGTGAGCAACATACTTAAGGCCCAGTAATCTTATCAAGGGCAAAAGATGAACAGTCCACTCATATACTTGTCTAAAAAGTCCACTAATAAGCAGAGTAATAAGTTGTGTTTTATTGAAAGTACTGTACTGATACATTAGCTTACTGAGGCAGGTTGTGAGCAAGACACACACACAAACACGCACGCGCACACACACACACACACACACACACACACACACACACACACACACACACACACACACACACACACACACACTCATACAAGCACACATTGTATCACATTATTAGGCCCGTACTGAAGACACATTTTAAGCCAAACCATACAATATTTAGAAATATCACAGTCGTTTACAGAACAAACCTGCTCTCTCTATGTAGTAAAATATGGTCAACTTTACTGAGGAGTGTGGAGAAACATAGAATCAAGAGCGTAGCGGAAGAGTTGGCTGTGCTTTGGCTGTGACACAGTTGAATGGCACAATGCTTAAGCCAATGGCAGTCAGGGTCATTCTTTAATGCTGCATGCCATTGGATAGACGCTGAGGCTTCTGTCCTTGGACACCGGTGGCTGATGAGTTCGTGGATGGGGTCCGTCCTCGGCCAGAGAACACAGTGGTGAGGCCCTTGTGGGCAGACACATGCTTGAGTGTGTGAGGCTGCTTTAGTTCTTGCAGCAGCTCAGGACTGCCAAGGCCAAGTCCACCTCCACCTGCTAGATACAAAGACCAGCACTCTTCAATTCTCACTCGAATATGTTATAACATGAATTCATTCTTAAGGCGAATGACCACTGGCACGCATAGACCACACTACCGTAGAGTTATGGAAAAAAAAAATCTGTGATAAATCAATTAATTGAATTACAGTGACTGGTGAATTCCACATATACGTAAGTTTTGTTTATACTAATTCATGTTATGATTATTTTATTTAAACTATTATAATTAGGCCTATATTAATTTGAAAATTCAATTTTTAAACTTTTAATTGTTAATTCTTATCTTGAAGTTAAGGCTATGATACTTTACAGTGATATTGGGAAACTAAATTACAAACAAGTAACCATTCAGCGGGCACACACACACACACACACGCACACATACACACACAAACATTCCCACCTTGCATGGGAGAAGCAGGCTCTTGAGGGGATGAGGTCGGGGTCAGAGAGAGGCTTTGGGGTCTGGCTTCAGGAGAAGGTGTAGATTCACTGGTAGGCGAAGCTGGAGGTTCTGGGGAAGTTGCCTGAGGGTTGCGACGGGCATGGCTCTCCAACAATTCAGCAAATAGTAGGGAACCTGACAGGGTGGCACAATTCCTCACATATAATTCCTCACTTCTTAAATGTAAAGGAGAAGTTCGGTGTGATGAGGACCCAAAACATATTGGAACATCTTAAAACTTAGAACATTTGCCGAGGAGTGAAATTTTGACATGTTCGCGCACGCTGGAGAAATAAGCACTTGCTAGTTGTAGCTTCTGGCGGCTCCCAGCTAGGGGGTAAGTAGCTATCTGTACAGTTACTAAGTTTTCAACGCCTAGTTTGAAATGTTGGAGTTATTATTATACTATAAACAAAGTGTGGAGCTATTTTGAGCCTTTCTATGGTTTAAAGCAGCGATTTGCCCGCTAACACCTATCTGGGTGCACACCGAACTTCTCCTTTAATATTTGACCAACATACCATACAAGTAACAGAACATCTGAGACCAGTTTTGAGGATGACTTTTGAATATAGACAACGGGCCATTTACCATTCGCTTCAAGATTTACTAACAAATATGCAATGCAGAGCCCTAATTCATTGTTACACTCACTATTCAATTTTTCAATTCAATTCAATTCAATTTATTTTGTAGAGCGCTCAAATACAGTACATTGTCTCGCGGCGCTTTACAGACAGTACAGGGAGCACTCATGAGTAAAGGGCAAGGAAAAACTAAATAATTCTAACTAATAATTCATTTTTAGGAAGAAACCTTTTTAGTTACCACAATTAATATATCAGCATTGCATCTTGAAGTGAAAGAGTTAATGTCCACTTTACAAAAACCCCATCAATCTTTCCCACCTTGCATAGAAGGGGCAGGCTGTTGAGGGGATGATGCCGGGGTCAGAGAAAGTCTTTGGGGTGTGGCGACAGGAGAAGGTGTGGTCTCCTTGGATGGTGAAACTGCAGGTTCCTGGGAGGCGGCTGGAGGGTTGCGACGAGCATGGCGCTCCAGCAATTCAGCAAACAGCTGGGAACCTGACAGGGTGGTTAGAGTAAAGAACACAATGTACAATACGCTATATAAGTCATGTCACTTTATTTCTAAAACACATTTAAAAACAGGAGTTTACCCTAAGTGCTTCACAATACTACAAGTGTTGAGAGTACAGAAAACACTAGTAAAAGGTAAAATAAGTTCATAGTGAAACCTATATATAGCGATAGGATTTGCAAGTTGGTCAAGGAATAATAAAACATGTGGACTTGGCATTTCTAGCAGACTAAGGTAAAATATGAGTCTTCAAATTGCTGTCACTGATTTGCTTCATGATATAACAGTGGCAGTGACAGTCAGTGCATGGTTCCATCCCAAGCATACTACTCAGTTTGTCAAAAGTCATAGCAATGGCTCCCACTGTGCCAGGTATGCCTACTGAACATCTTCATACTAGCTGCACAAATGAGCTTTGACAACTTCTGAGGCTCAGTCAGCAATTATGATGCTTTCACATGTTGTTTTAGTTACCATAATTAACATATCAATTATTGTGAAAGTTTGATGTCCAAAAAACTTTCCCACCTTGCATAGAAGGGGCAGGCTGTTGAGGGGCTGAGGTTGGGGTCAGAGAAGGTGTGGTCTCCTTGGATGGTGAAACTGCAGGTTCCAGGGAGGCAGCTGGAGGGTTGCGACGAGCATGGCTCTCCAGCAATTCAGCAAACAGCTGGGAACCTGACAGGGTGGGCAGAATACAGAACACAATGCTCAATAACATTCCCTTCACAAATGAATTCCTCACATTTTAATTAAAGCTAGCAAAATCAATGCTTTAACTCAAAGTGACTAATAAAAAAATAATAATCATTCAGATTTGAAAAATTAAATCAAATGAATGAATGAATGAATGAATGTATGAAAACCTTTATTGCCCCAAGGGGGAATTTGTCTTGTGATAAGGAGCAAATACATAAAAGACCAGCACAGACATGGACAATAACACATAGACTAGTTCAAGCCCCACGTTGGACCTTGTAGGATGGCCTCAGTTACGCAATTTTTTTAAAATGTAGAAATTGCAATTAATCAAATATTATTTTGAAATGGCACAGGGTGGCAGGATATGCACTGAGAAAAATTACCTGTGTAATCTTACCTATGTAAAATTAGATATGACAAATTTGACCTGAGCAAAAAAGTCAGCCACTGGCCAGTACGTATAAGACAAGTGCTGCATCCGAAACTGGGAAAATACTGCCTTTGAAGGAAGCATTTGGTGGCAGCGAGGCATCAAGGCATGTCCGAAACGAATAAATGCATAAAACCCTGCCTTCGAAGGTACCTTTGTTTTGGCCAATTTTTGCCTTCAGTGCCCAGCATTCTGTAGACTCTACTGATATCTTAGCAACGGCCCCCGGACAATTAAATAAAGAAAAAGATGGCGTTCTCAATTGCTAACTTGCTAGTGCGTCTGAAATTAAGTTTTTAGCAGCTGCCTTGATGCCTTCTACGGCAGGTAACTTTGTAGACAGTGAAGACAGCGAGGCAGCAAGCCACTACCTTCCCATTTCGGACACAGCCAAGGTTCAGGACCAAAAAAGATCTGTCCCAAAAAGAGTATAGGAGGAAGGTCTGCACCCTTTGGCTCCTTTAATCAGTTCAATTAAGGCTGCCAAAGAGGGCATCATTTAGACAAAAAGGCCATTTCAATACACATCTTAAATATAAGGTCTTAATTAGTAAAATATAACTTGATCTTATTTCTGACAAATCACAATTTAACACATTCTATTTTAACACCAGAGAACAAGGTACAATGCTCAATTAATTCATTCTATGTCCCCTTTAATTGTGATGAGGGCAACTGGACTGATGGTGTTGGGAATATGGTGTTTCGCAGGAGAGGGTTGCATTGACCCTAAACACGTCAGTGCAGTTCAGTTTCTTTGGTAACACTGGCCTGGCACTGATCATTACACCCCATTTTAACCAACAAAACCATAGACTGCATATCCTCAGCTGGAGGACCACAAGAATGGTCCAGGAAAACCAGGTAAGCGCCATCTTTCAGGCTGGACTCATTGGGTGCCGTTTGCTTTGGTTCACACAAACACAATTAGTGTTACTCCTGTGGGTTAAATGATGAGGGTTACTGGCTCTTAACAGAACTCAGAGGCCAGGGTTAATCTATGTATTATTTTACAACTTCTCTTCCTGTTATTTTATTTACATTAATCATTAAATATTATGTGTGGGCTGTGGTTCAAATAAACCTTTATGGCCTTATCATTCTTTCAGCACTGACTACTTGTTTGTGGACTGTCGTGTGAGTGTCTGCTCTTAGCCATCGAGAATTTGTTTATATTATAGTATTGAGTAGCCTCCTGAATTTTGGTGTCTGGATCCTGAGGAAATGATACCATGCACAACTTTCCAAAAAATGGAAAGACTTTAGAATACAGTTGGTATGTTATCATGCATTTGTCTGGTCCAACACCGGATGATTTGTTTTCCTATACATGGCGAACTGTAATACCAAGTAGACACTCCTGCATTGATGACTGTGCTACATGCTGTGGCTTTAGACACCAGGAATGCTTTTCCACTCTTGAGGCAGATCACATGTTGAACACTTGTTGGAGGCTTTTCTTTCCCTCAAGCATTTCCAACTCATGAGACTAGTTCTAATAATGTCATTACTGCCTTGCCCCTGTTTCTCTTGGGTGCTCCTTGTTCTGTCTGTAAATAGCCATGAGACAACTGTATTTGACATAATTGAATTGAATGAAATATTGTAGAAATGGTCATGAACTGGGAAAATTTTGTGATAATTTCATTGCAAAAATTCCTTTCATTCTTGACCATTTATCGACTCATCATACATCTGATGGCCTTACACCATTTCCAACTCAAGTCGACCAATTTACTGACGGTGCTGACTCGATTGCTCCACTTAAAAAGAAGAGGGAAGGTAAAAGGTAGCTCTTTGAAACAAGCTGCACGAAGACTAAAAAACTTTAGTCTGTGGTGGGGCTGTGAAGGTTTGCTCATTGGCAACACTATGGGCCTGCAGCTCTGGCCCTGTGCTTCACACTGGAGAACAGGGACTACTGATCATGAAAGTACGGCTCTGTCCTACTAACTTTAACCTTGACTTGATCACTGCCCAGACCCAGAGAGTAGACTACTTCACACTGTGTGTGTGTGTGTGTGTGTGTGTGTGTGTGTGTGTGTGTGTGTGTGTGTGTGTGTGTGTGCGTATCTGTGTACCTGCTGGTCCTCTTGGTGAAGACACAGTGGCATTGGGTGTGGTCTTGGGAGAAGATGGCGTGTCCGTGGGTGTGGGCTGATGTGATGAGACAGTGTTATTGGCTGTGGCCTGAGGAGGAGAGAGGCTTGGTGTCTGCGGGGCGGAGGTTAACGGAGCAGCATTTGGATGGAAAGGAATGATAAGGATTTCTTTCTGTGGGGATGGAGAGGGCTGGGGAAGAGATGAGGGTAAGTTCAAGAGGGAAAAGTGAAAAAGGTAAATAAGAGCAGAGAGAACAGTGAGACTCAATTCAATTCAAATAGGCCCACTATATTATATTTTTACAGCACCAGTTATATTTGTCTTGTGGTAGCCTAGATTCTAGACGTAGCCTAGCGGTAGCAAATTGATCTGCTCCGAGTATGGTCTAGCCATGTCTAGACATCAGTGGTGTTTAGCCAATCACAACACTATGTCCCAACACTATGAGGGGTAATGCCTTTAATATCGGAGCAATGGCACCAGTGAAGTTTGACTCTGAGGAAGACGCACTGCGTCGAAACGTTAGTCAATGTTGTTGCACCTCAATAAAGGACATTTTTAAAAAACCTGAGTGCTCCAGTCATCCCTGGGTCTAGTCTGTAAGGAAGTAGCCCAGCCAGCTTTTGTTGACTCTGTCCCAGTCTTTTGGGTAGGGAGAAGTTGGGCAGGCTTTGATTCTTTCAATCGGCTTGTCTGTTGCTCCGATTGGCCGTAGTAAAAGCCATGGTAGGAGCTGTGGTTATAGCATTATCCTATTGCTTGCAGAGGTAGAATGACAGACATAGATTTTTGTGCCAAAGTCTATCCTTTTGAAACCAGACTTTTCATTATAGTCTGGCTTGTCAGGTTAATCTTCTAGTGCTTTACAAAAAATACATGAGCAACCAACAGGGGCAAGAGAAAAAGGGAAGAGGTAGTCTCAGGAAGAAGTCACTAATGTCAATCATTTTCAGCGCAAGTCAGCATCATTGTAAATTTAGTTTAAGTTAATCCGTCAGTTTAACACAATTCTTAATGAATCAAAACAGACTACTTGGTTTTCCTTACCTCCTCCATAATGTTGAGTTGTTTTATTTCTAGTCAAGATGAAGATGAATGGAAGAGAGAGAGAGAGAGAGAGAGAGAGAGAGAGAGAGAGAGAGAGAGAGAGAGAGAGAGAGTTATCTCTGGCACATTTGATTCATGATTAAAGGTCATCCTCAGATACAGTATGATATGTCTGGTATTGCTACATAGTCGCCTATAGTATCACCTGTGATTACCTATGTTTAAAATGAGTATCAAACAGACAATGATAATAGCTAATCAAGACATAGGCTGAACAGACGTACATCTTTGCATTCCATGTCTATTTCATTAGTCAACATGGGGAGAGTTGACCTTCCGCCGTTTATGAAGTTATAGGCTACGAACTTTTCAATCACGAGCGCCAGAACTTGGCAAGTCAAAAGCAGTAAAGGGAAATCTTTGAAAAAAAAAACAGAACTCAACCAAGCCGAGACTTAGTGTAAACTAACCAAACACTCGCGGCTCTTCAACAGTCATAAACATTCAGACGACAGACATCTTCGTCTCAAAACACATACCTGGTACACTTTCACATACTGTATACGCCCTTCTCAGCGCTGCAACACCTTGCTTCAGGTAGCCTAACTAATTTTATGGACCACTCATGCACTTGTAAAGCACATCCAATTTAAAGGTAGGATATGTTAACATTTTAACCATGTGATCTAAAGCCAAAGCATTATGTAGTGGACTAAGTCTATTTTATTTTGTTTTCGCCAAAGCACACTTACCTGGTCGTGACCCGTCACTGCGAAGGCTGTGCGCAAGAGCATTAATTATTGACGCCGTTTTATGACTCCGGGTCCAGGGGTTGTCGCTGGTAGCAACTGCTTTATTAAAACGAGTCCTAACTTACTGTAGTCTTCGGCTTCTCAGCTACCACTAGCTCCAGTTAGGATTGCGTCATTACCAGCTGAGAATTTATTTTCACAATTAACCAACAAATCCCAGAAAGGCTCCGACAGTCTCCTGGAATCAGAATCACGCAGAAATTCCCTCATGACCCCACTGTAGCGGATTAACGCTGAAGTAGGCTACATAATCAGACAACCAAAATCCTACTACTTTGGTCGTCACTTTCATAACATAGCCTAACATGCGTAGGTTATTAGTTGGGGCCAGACGCACAGTGGGTGAACTCATTCAAATTTACGATGGCGGTAGAAAGCCTTGATGAATTACAGTAGGCTATGGCTCAGAAACCCCCAAACTCTTATCAGTGCTTATCACAAAAACAATAAAGGAATCTTTGTGAACAGCAAAAACATAGGCATAACGCCATCGTTCTTAAAACATGGTTCTTATCATATAATTTTACTGTACTAGTAACAGAGGGCAAAATCCATACAATCAAAATGTCAAATCTTTATTTTCAAGAAAATAATTTAATGGCACTTTGTACAGGCAGAAGTAACATCACACATAAGGCAGAAGTTTGCTTTCAACAAACGTCAACATATTTGTTGTCATAAAACTGTAATACTTTCCCATTTCCTATTGTAATCCATTTCAAAATATTTAATCATATATTCAGATAAAGTTGTTTTGGTTGGTAGCAAAATATAAAATTAAAATAAAAAACATCCATCATAAATTTAGGACAATTTTTTTCCATCATCAATCCATGGAGTGTTAAAAAATACCAAACATTGGTTGTATCAAACTTATCATATATGATTATTGGCCTCATCAATCATGACCTTATAAACACCTCAACTGGTTGACTGACCTATCATTGATTTTATGTATCTCACACAATGCACTCATAGTGACAATAACACGACCACTGGAACTTTCTAGAGAAGCACAGGCCATCATGGCAACGCAAGGCAACACTTGGCTCTCAGTGCTGTGAAGGAAAATGTCAAAAAGACACATCCAACTCGCAGCTCTCAGGAAAATGACAGTCTTTGTTCTGCAGCCATGCACTGGGTGATCCACTGACCTAAGTTATGTAGAATCATTATGAAATTATACAGTTTCCAGCCCGTGATGGAGAGAGAGAGTTTTGAAACATCCAAGTGTCATAGGTGCTTGAGATGGACACGAAAATACTGGGTAACACATTATTTTACAGTGTTGTCTATCTGGCTAATTAGGTACAGTGGCACAACCAGTGTATAACGTGTGTAACAGCCTTCGTTACAGTGTAATATAAAGAGATTTATATAATTGTTTGTCTAAATGCAAAATTCTTCTAGGGAGGCAATGGACTGAATTGAGGCCTAAAGCGGTCCGCACACCGGCTCCGACACACTGCTGAGCACTCCTCTTCCAGCATTCTATTCCATTGTTTTCAATGCAACCCCGCACATCAGCGCCCAACTTTTCTGCCGTTGATTGTGAATTACCTTTTTTTTCTTTTTTTTTTTCGATTGTGAATTACCATTGAAGTCAATTTGGTTGGAGCTGTCCACTGACATCCATTGTTGATTCCACAGGCTACTGTACGAGGTTGGCTGCAAATTCAAAAGGGCTCAGCAATGCTTTCAGAGCCAGTGTGCAGACGGCTTAAAGCACCATAATGCTGGAACATCTTACACCTCATACAACTGTTGTGTTTAGTGTAGGGTTTCCTAGTTTGATTCCCTCACTCCAACACTAGAGCCTCAGTACAGCCCATTGCCTTCTTCAAAGAATCCAGCAAAAGCAAAGTAGGCTTCTATAACATGCACTACATATTACACTTTAACATAAGTACATTTAAACAAAACTACATTGCCATGGCTATACTGTAAGTACAGCAATTGTAATGCACATGATTTGACATATTGTTACACAGGATGTACCACTGTACTGTACTTAATTAGGTAGACAGACTGAAGACCAGATAGAAAAGCACTCTCAGTGCGGAATCTAAAAACATGGCAGCTCTCCTTTTGACCAATTGGCGTCATTTCTTTGCAGTTTAAAGGTATGACTGCATGATGTCCACAATACAGAACCTGATATGTAAGAAACAGTAAGTTACTGATCCATATTCTGGAGGTTAGCATTTCAAGTCATTCTGCCACCAGCTCTACCATATTAGTTGCTAAAATGGAGTATGTTAAAGATAAAGTCAGCGACTTCCATTCAGAAAACTTTTTCTAACATTTTGAAAAATCCTTCTCATTTCCAACCAATATCTGTACTCTATGGCCAGGTGAAGGAAAAAGCCAAAGGATATGGCCCTTATCATCCAACCAATTAAGACAAACACCTTCATGTGTCTAACCCCAGGCTGTATGATTGGACGGACAAATGAAGATGGGGCAACGAATATTAAACTCACTGAGTTGGTTGGGTTTCAAAAGAGCTTCTACTGAAATGACTGACTTTATCTAACCAAAAGAGTTCTATGAAGCATTGAGGTGGATCATACTGTACACAGTGCTACTGGTGGGTGGTAGGTACAAACATAAACATAAACATAAACAACAATAAAGTGGATCACAGTGGTACTGCATAGATGGGATTGCATATGGATGTATGGCATTCTCTATAGTAGGGATATCCATCTCCTCTCCTCCATCTATTCTTAACTATCATCAAGGTGGTGAGGGAGGGTGGGAGGTAGCAGAGGACTTCAGGGTGGATTGTGATGACAGATGCACACCTGTGCGTTCATGGTGCAGGAGCGGTTTTGGTCCATTATCGTTTAGAATACATTTTAACAGGTGTGACAATGCGCATTGCACACGAGCTCTACACGGTTTCTGAACAGCTTCTGTCAAATAAACCTTGCAGATCCTGTGCTGCCCACTTGAAATTTCTATTTTATCAAACGGGTTTCGCACTGTCTTAATTGATATGTAATGCAGAGCTCGGGCAGCCCGTTCGCTTTAGACCACAGAGACAGTTTGTGGTGTGAATGCACATGCACACACGCATCGCCAACGGACAACACTGGTTACGGGCCCTAAGTGGCTCTATCTGGTCTGCTCATTAGCTAACGCTGCAGAACAGGTGCTCAGGAGGAGGAATGGACTGCCATACACAAGAGAGATGCCTTTGAAAACAATAGATCACTGGCACACACACACACACACACACACACACACACACACACACACACACACACACACACACGTTCACACACACACACACACACACACACACACACGATATTGCAATTCTGTTACTGACACCATGATGATGAAGTCCTTAACCAAAAAAAGAAAGAGACTAACACAAACATATACCGTACATTTATCCCACACCGTTAGGGGTCTACAAAGGACACCATAATGTAGCGTGTGCCCTGGGTGGTGGGCAGGCCCTCATGGTAGTGGGTGAGGCGACCAGGGTGCATGAAAGACCAGCCCTTGCGCGGTGCTTCCACCTTACAATCATACCTCAGGAACCGGCAGCCGCCCCCCTACAGAAGAAAAGAATGTTCTAGTCAGTATAGTAACTGTTGCATAGAATAGTAAAATACAGCTCTTGAAATTCCAATCATCCTAAGAGCGCAGAAAATATATAACTAACTTAACTAAAGAAACTCAAGCAATTAGTCCAAAAAATCTGTGGAGGGTGTAACATTGTCCAAAACTTTCTTACCAAGTCTTGGCTGCATTTCTCTCTCCCCTGACCTTTTTTATAGTTAGAATCACTTAGGGGGAACCTTTTGTCAAATCATGAGATATCCCTCCCCTGTTACAAGCTCAGTGGCACTTAATAAGACTGCTGAATCTATTGAGTCCCAGATGTATGTAATGTGTGTGGGGGGGTTGTGTGTACTATACCTCGTAGTCTTTGCCCTTGCTATTGAGGGCGATGTTGATGGTGAATGTAGAGGAGTCATGATGGGGTCTCAGAGAAGGCTGCTCATCTGGACGGTACCGCACAACGAAGTTCATGATTGCCTTAGCCTGCACTCACACATTTGGACACACACACACACACACACACACACACACACACACACACATTGAGGGGTATGTTGAACACAATATCATATTAGCGTACATTTCCACAAAGAGGTTTAGCATAGATTGTTTTCATGAATATAATACAATCTGACATACTTTTGGGTAGTAGCCTGGATAAAGTTTTTCCGTCACGGGGACAATGTACTCCTTCAGGAATTTAAGCCACTCTCTCTCAAACTGGATCTGGTTCATGTGGATGTCTACTGTGGGCACGTTTTCATAACCTCCAGCCAGACGCTCATCCTGGCACACACACACACACACACACACACACACACAAAATCAATACTCATATACGATGCCAAAACATATAAAAAACATTGATGCAAAATATCATGTGCTTAAAAGGCATGCAATGGCACAGAATTACTTAAGGGAAACATGCACACCTTGTGCCTTCCATTGGACCATTCTCCATGGTCTTCCATGGTCTCGATCAGCTCGTCACACATACGCTCAGAAAATGCTGGAAACCAGTACACATCAGGGCAAGGCTAAAAGAAACACACATAGCACCGTTTCCAAAAAAGCTTTATAAATTAAGTAGTTTGTAAAGTAAGAACATATTATTGTTTTCAGACTTTCCCCGAAATTGCTACTTAAGAACGTTGCTTAGGAATACTCATACATTTACATATTATGATTCATAGAGTAACATGCACAAACCAAGGGGATGACACAAGCCAATGGGATGTTTATAAGAGAACATGTATAAAGATATGATCCATCATTGTCAAAAAAACAGATGGTCAATTAGAACACCTCACGCAACAATCAAAATAGATTAATCTTTTCCAAAGGAAGAGGAACTTTGATTTAAAGTTTACAAATGAAACTATTTTGACCGCCGGCTTGCTATACGCCACCAATACATATGCAGAGAAAATCTAGTGAAGCTCATTCTCAGCAGCTTTCAAAATGGGCTGGAATGAGACTAGAGGTCTGCTACTGATGCAATCTGGGAAGTCATACCTGCTCCACCATCTTCTCATCATCCTCAAAGATCTTGGAATAATTCTCATGGATGTACTTCTCCTTCCAGTCCTGCAGAGACAGAAAAAACAGGTGTAATCCAGACTGCTCTTGAATGTACGAAGTGGAGAAACTGAGAAGAATTTGTACTCAAAGCACAATAAAAAAGCTCAAATGCCTGTGAATATGTAAGTGTGTGTGTAGATGAATATGTGATTATGTCTGCAAAGCATGTGTTAACCCGTACCACAGGATTGTCGAAGATCTGCCACATGTCTGGGTAGAGGCGGCTGGTGTTGTAGTTGGTGGTGGAGACAAGACGGCCAAACTCATCCCTGTTGGACACAAACATGAACACCCCCTGCACACACACACACACACACACACACACACACAACAGCAATCAACAAACTCGTCTCTGTTGGAAACAAACATGAATACCCCCTGCACACACGCACACACACACACACACACACACACACACACACACACACACACACACACACAGCACTAAACAGCTCTTTGACTCCTCTGAATGCATCCCTAATCCCAAGTCTCTAGCAATTTGTTTGTTACTAATATTTAATAAAAAGTAATTAAGTACAACAACCTTAAAAGGGAGTAGAAATGGTCACTTCTTTGAATGCTAATGCCAATGTTTTTATTACATGAACATACTTAAGAAGAAATACCACAACAATGAGGCAAATATCCAGGACTGACAAAGACTCCAACTCTATGCACACACTCCTCCTCAAACACAAACTCAGCCATGTCACATCAGCAGACTGCCCTCAGGTCTATGACTCCAGTCTACTGCGCTCATGCTGTGCTATGCAAAACCTGCTGCCTGCTGCGTCACAAATGAGTGGGCAAGGCCAGTCTGTGTGTCTGTCTGTCTGTCTGTCACTGTGTGTGATGAAGGGATGGCAGTGACCCAAATAGCTTAGAGAGTCAAATCTGTAATGTGGTTTTAGCAGTAAACGTAATAATGTCCTTGGATAGGTTTTCATTATCTAGCAAAGCCTCACACATGCATGTTCACACTGAAACACTTACAAATACACACACACACACACACACACACACACACACACACACACACACACACACCTGGTCTCGGACAGAGCGGCAGAATGCCATGTCCGGGTCTATGCCGTCCTGCTGGTAGAGGTCGACTGCCTTAAGGCGGGAGCGGAGTATGGAGCCTTGGATCATATACACCTGAGTCAGGTAAGGCACATTCCACAGGCCACTAAAAGGAGACACGTGTGAGCATGCACACACACACACACACACACACACACACACACACACACAGAGAGAGAGAGAGAGTACAATTATGTCCAAAATCTAGGTGAAACAATGTTCCTGGAAACCCACACGGAACCGTAGGGAAATTGACTTGATGTGCAGAATATTTTTGGAAATAAAAGGTAGGTCAGCTCCTTATGTGGGCTGACAATGATTTGATACACTCTGATCCACTTTGATACACTTCATTTACATGATCAAAACTGTTGCATTTGCTATGTTTATTCACACTAATCCACCGGTTTCAGTGTGACAATCTGAACACACTATGCACTGGATACCTCTGAAAATGAGAGCAAAGGCAACAACATGTCTGGAGTCTGGAGTAGCCAGCAGAGACGCCTCCACAGACACACAATCAACACACGTGTTTGGACCTCTTATATACAGTCATTGGTTTGGACGGAGAGCTTCTGTTCAGCATATTGCAAATTCATTTGATTCTGGCTCGGCATGTACTACTGTTATATACATTCACACACACACACACACACACACACACACACACACACACACACACAGCACATAAACACAGAGGGGGGGACTCACACTCGTTTGCCCTGGACGATGTCGATGTAGTCCTCCGAGCGTGAGTAGAAGCCCTCGGGGCTTAGAGCGCCCCAGAAGTTGGACCAGAGTTTCCCATGGCGAGACAGCATGGGGGCAATAACAGGCCTGGGACAATGGGGAAGACTGCTGTGTTATACGCCATAAAAATACAGTGCCTTGATTCACAGTGTGTGTGTGTGTGTGTGTGTGTGTGTGTGTGTTTGTGTGTGTTTGTGATGGTAAATGTCTGTGTGATGGTGTGTGTTGTTATGGAGAACAGAAGAAGTGGATGTTTCCTCTTTGAAAGGTGTTTGGGACTGAGAAGAGAGGTCAGGAGGAGGTCATACTTGTTTTCCTCAATGAGGATGCGCAGGATGTCAAGGTTGACTATAGCCACCTCTGAGTCAAGGTTGAAGTAGTAGTCACAGCTGGGGTCCTTCTTACATGCTTCACTACACACACACACACACACACACACACACACACACACACACACACACACACACACACACACACACACACACAAAAGCACACAAATTAAAATCTCCAAAGTCAAACCCTCAAGGCATGCTAGAGGCATTCAGTTTGGTATAGGCATCAGAGTCCTGCACAGGGTGTAGTATCTGATGTGTGACCTGCAAATTTGGATAAAACTGGTGAAAAATATTCTACTCTGTCAGATACTGGTTCCGGTTGGGTTGGACGCAAGGAGAACGAAGGTCTGATTCCTTTTTTTGGAAACGTCATGTCACATGCAAACAAAAACAGACATCCACAATAAAATGCCTGCATTTCAACTGGATGATTATAGCATTTTAAACCAGATTATATACATGTATATATAATATATATATATATAGTCATACTACTTTAGCTATATGCCCCCTCACAGAACTGGTGTTGACTGAGACCAAAAAGGTTTTTTTTACACATCACTCTTAGTCACTAAACCAAATACAAGATAGGCTAATGCCACTGCATAGAAAAAATAGTTATTGTCAGTTAAGGCTAGTTAATTGTACTGATGTGTGTGTATATTTAAAGCCTGCACTGTCTGTGGCCTACAGGCTATACTATAGGGGATTCCCGTATAGGAGATACTTTTGTGTTGTGACCCCCACACAGTACACTTGAGGTGTTAATGGCTGTTTTTATGGGCTGCTAGTAAACACGCTAATTGGGTAGCATGCGGTTTTAAGTATATGGTAAGTAAGTATATTTTAAGTACATGGGTATGCCAGAATGGGACAAAATTAGACCTGTGCAGGACTGTAAGACACAGTTTTAATATAAAAGTAATAATTATTTGATTGGTTTATTACATTTAGCCTTTAGTTCTCTAATTACTCCAAATGTCAGAAAAGGGTGGGAAATGGGTGGATGGACATGTTTGTAGGGTTGCTTCACAGAAGACAAAGGGGCTAAATAGGAAGCAGTAGAACCTCAAACAGATTGTGTCCAGGTTTAGATGATAGAGGTGTGGGATCTACTGTAGGTTTACATGGGTTTACATGCTAAAGTAGTGAAAGAGTAGCTGGGATGGAGTTTTCATATGTGTGTGAGTTTAGCACAAGTGCTTCTATATTAGGCTTTTGTGCTTGCAGTCGTTGAGTGTACTGTGGGTCTAGTATGGGCTCCAGCTGGAGAACTCACACTGCCAGTGTTCTAGCCTCAGCCTGCCCCATGGCCTCCTCTGGGCCAATGATGGTTGCCGAGGGAAACAGGGAACGATGACGGCTCCAAAACTGCTCAATGTGACGCTCATGGTACACCACCTACACATGTAAACACACACGCAGGTACACACACACAAGCACACACACACATTCACGCACACACACAATCAAACAAAAGTAGGCTAAGCAAATAAAAGAATTGGATTTCTTGGAACATGATACATTTTAAATAAAGGTCAAACTAAACCAACAGAATTTTTAAATTCAGGTGTATCCTTGTGAAACTATTAAATCTGAACCCTAAGTGTTTGATTTGCCTCTATTACTTATAGAGATCTAGGCAGCCAAACTTTTCCTCAACACTACACAGAGTTCTGAGTGAGATTAACAGAATGAGCAGAGGACTGGGAAGATGTTTCGTTATGTACTGTACATACATTATTGTGTATGAAGAGACGCAGGCGTGTGTGTGGATAGTTGAGGGTTGCCAGACGCTCAAGAAACTCCTCCATGAAAGGAGTTGGCTGCTCGATAAACACACCAATGTGGATTATAGGCATTTCTTCATCCTGGAAAACACACATAAACACACCACATTCATGAGTATGAGATAATATCAGAGATAAAAAAACAATGCCTTTGCATATGCATTTACATAAAGGTAACTGCAAAATTTTAAAAAATCTCACACAAACTGAAAATGCTCCACCTGGTTCTGAAAGTTCAAATGGCAAAGCGAAACAGAAGCAAAGCAGGTACAGCGACTCACCGGCACATCATTGAAGAACAGCAGGTCGTCGTCACAGATTCCACAGCCATTCTCGTAGGTCCAGGCAGTTGGAACATAGTTGCCAAGGTAATTGAGCTGCAACTGAAGAAACACACAGCACAAACCCATCAGTCTTGAAATGATAAACTAACACGCTGTTTATTTGCTTGGAAGGATTTGCCTAAAACAAACTCTTGGCTTTGTGTTTACCTTGGTAGGTCCATTCCCGTGGATGATGACAGGAAGGGTGTCATAGGCCACATTCCGAGCACGCACACGAGCTTTCTCAAACTTCAATACCACTTCCTCTGCAAAAAATAATTACTAAGGTCAGTTTAATAATTACTAAGGTCAGCTCTCTCTCTCTTTCTCTCTCTCTCTCTCTGTACATGTATACTGTATGTCAAAGAGAGATAGACCAATGGAGACAGACAATGTGACCGATAGGGAGGGGGAGAGAAAGAGATAGAGAGAGAGAGATAGAGAGAGAGAGAGAGAGAGAGAGAGAGAGAGAGAGAGAGAGAGAGAGAGAGAGAGAGAGAGAGAGAAAGGGATGGAGAGGGGGCTTGTTTGCTCACCAAGGGCACCATTAAGATTCTGAATCAGATGAGAGCGGTGGTCCAGTGTCATGTTAAAGTGTGTCTGGGAAAAGAGGTCCACAGTGAGTCAATCATTTGAAAGTATGAACAAAGCAAGCACACTGGCTACAGTCAGCTACAAGGACAATGAGAGCAAGAACTGCATGCCTTGTTCATTTGTTTAAATGGTGTATAGTTATAGTGTATATATGGGTGGCTCTGTTGTTCAAAGTCACTGTGTCCTGTCGGTAGAACAAAAACAAGAAGATTAGGTACAACATAAGTTTACTTGCTCCCATACAGTAGGTTGGCTTCAGCTGCCAGTTTGCTAATTGGTCTGTATACCAAACAAATCTTTTTTTCTTTTCTTTTTCCTTCTGACAGCACTTAGCAGCCACATACAACATGGCTAACAGCATTCAGTAGGGTTGGAAATGGATGGTGTTTCAGGGTGCACGTACTCAAAGACACACACACACACACACACACACTCTCTCTCTCTCTCTCTCTCTCTCTCTCTCTCTCACCCGCTGTTCTTTGTCGAGGTAGATTCTGGTGTAAAACAGCTGGTCATCATCATTGTCTTTGAGCTTCCACTGCTTCACAATATTATAGAGATCAGGAGCGTAGCCAATGAAACCTGTACAGACATAATGTGAACACACACACACACACACACACACACACACACACACACACACACACACACACACACACTTCAGTTAAAACTATACACTTGTTTAACACACCTCAGAATGATGTGATACCACCATTGTAGTGCATAAGTTCACAGATCTAGAACCTGTATTATGTGGCTTGTGTATAGCCAAGCCACTAAATTAAAATTACCAGTGTTTCACTGCTACAGAAATGAATCACTGTATGTGTCTGTGTTTGTTTGTGTGTGTGTGTGTGTGTGTGTGTGTGTGTGTGTGTGTGTGTGTGTGTGTGTGTGTGTGTGTGCGTGCACACCCACCTCCTGAGTTGAGGTAGCGTTTGCCGTTGTGGATGGGTGGGTATTTGGGAGCCAGGCGCTGGTCGGGCCAGCAGAAGCCCTCAGCGGAGAACACCACCCTGTGGCCCAGGTGCGCAAACTTGCGGAGCAGCTCCTTAGGCCCACTGGCAAAGATCACATCATAGCTACACACACAGGAGAGAGGGATTAGAGATTACAGTTGGATTAAATCATATTTATACCGCAACGATTAGAATACTATAGTCTCGTTAGGCTTCACAGACATTAACGAGCAGCAACCAAGAGCAACACAGAAGAGTTGGCCTAAAGCTAGAGTGTCCTCCTCCCGACCGTAAGATCATAGCTATTCCCTTTAGCTTTTAAAATCAAGAGGGTAAAGTTAACGCATGGGACACCTAGAGGACTAGCCCCCCACTGCAGTCCTACAGCCCTATGCAGCCATGTGGCCTAGGCTTACTGTGACAGAAATGGGCAACAGACAAAGCTCAATATAGAGTGGGAAGAATTGAACTTTTAACCAAAAGTAAAGGGCAAGGACAAATCCCAGTCAGTAGCTGTCATGAGTGATAGCACACAGATTCTCCATGGCTTTGGGCATGACTGTCTAAGTTCTGACTAGACAGTGTAGTAACTGCCATAGTCAGTCAGTTATAGCAGAGAGGATTCAAGCGGAGCAGCATTCCATGACCTTTGGTTATAGTCAATGTCAAAGTCAGGGAGTGAGAAAAAAGTATGGGGGTAGCATTGGTTGAAGTCCATGTAGACAAGTGCCAAGATCACATCCCTTCACATCTGAATGTGTGTGTCTTTGTTTGCTATCAGTGGATAAAAAGAAGCCAAGGTTCTTTTAATCACAGACATTATTTTGGGGCTAACCAAAAATGCTAGTTAAATATATGTTAGCATCATCGTGTATCACTGTCTGCTTGCACTTGTGTGCTGCTGTGAGTGTGTGAGTGTGTTTAGGCACCATACATTGTGGGTGGGGTATGTTACTAAAAATCACCAGAAACCTAATTACAGTATAGCCTTCCATATAAAGATGAGAGGAGAGAGCAAAAGTAGCATAGCGGGAGTGTTGATGAGAGAGAGAGAGAGAGCGAGAGAGAGAGAGAGAGAGAGAGAGAGAGAGAGAGAGAGGAAAAAGAAGAGAGATATGTTGTCTCAAGCCTTCCAAACTAACTGTCATTTTAACGTGCACCTTGTGTCAGCCACGAGTGAAGAGAGCCAGCCAAACTCTCACTGTCGGACTACACATACGGACTGTCCCTTGACCACTCAAAAGTGTCATTTGTTTCACAGCTGTGATTCACAGCCAACCAGCAGACTCAATGCAAGATGTTTCCAGATGACAGACTGAGTGGAATGCAAACACACACTCTCTCATTCTCACACCAGCAAGAGCAGCGCAAGCACAACAGAGTTTCTCTTCTCTGTCACAGCAGCTATAATTACAAATGAACACGATTAAAAAGTAAATATGTATGAATTGATGTTTGAGTGTAATAAGATGCTAACTACACAACCTTGGTGTCAATCCTAATGAGGTGTGTGTGTGTGTGTGTGTGTGTGTGTGTGTGTGTGTGTGTGTGTGTGTGTGTGTGTTTAACTGTGCAGAACAAGTGTGGGGTGTTGCATGTGTGAGTGCTTAAACTTGTGAACCATCCAAAAGACAACTACGCTGAGCTCATTTGAATTGCAAACCATAGCACTAGTCCCAGCCTATAGGGGAATCAGTCTGCATGTGCTGGTGTGGATTGAACACATTGGTGTAAATAACAAGCATGCAGTATGTATGTATGGAAGGAGCTCCTAGTATGGCCAAACCACTGGAACAGCACAGAGGAGCTTTACAAGTTGTGCTTATGTCTAATATATATAGTAGTGCAGCTCTTTCAATATGGAGACACGCAGTTATTGATATCATAGTTCCTTTTTTGTGTGTCGTGTATTGTTTTGCACCAGCACACACACACACACACACACACACACACACACACACACACACACACACACACACACACACACACACACTAATTGGAATAGCACTAGTCTACCCACATACCCACTTCTCACATACCTGCATACAAAGTAATGCCTGAAAACAAAGCGCTGATTTGAAAACTACATTGAAATATTTTCCCAGGACTATTGGGATATCCTTTCATTGTTTCCAAAACAACATCTGAAATTAGTAACAAAGTTTCTACTGTGAACTAGCCTGTTACTACCTACAGTACACGTACGGTGGGTTACCGTAGATACGCGTTTCAACAGATAGTTAGAAAATGAACGTGTCTGGGAGCATGCCGGAGAGGGTTTCCAACAATGCAGAGGGGCTCTGCTTGTCTGTGCATTGATGCAGTTGGATGACCATTAATTAAGTGCACAGGAGATTTATGAAAATGCTCCTGGAATGACCAAAGTTTTGTCCCAAATATTTCAGCAATTCTGCAGTGTTGAAAAGCTAGACTGACTCTGTGTGTGTGTGTGTGTGTGTGTGTGTGTGTGTGTGTGTGTGTGTGTGTGTGTGCTTGTGTTTTCCCCTGTGGTGTTTGTCTATGTGTCCGTGTCAAGTTAAGGGTGTAAGGTGTAATGTTACAGGTGGATAAAAAGTGCATTGAAAATAAAGAAAGGAGTTTGGTTGGTCCCTCTGTCCAAGTCACAATGAAACACACACACACACACACACACACACACACACACACACACACACACACACACACACACACACACTGGGAACATGATAGAGGATGAAAAGAGGACAGGCTACTCATTACATAATACAAAAACAAGGACAAGAACACACATAGACAGAGAGAGGGAGAGAGAGAGGGAGAAAGAAGAAAGGAAAATGAGGTCACACAAACAAAAACTACATTTTCCCACAGCTTCATTTCCAAATGTCATGCATTACTGGTGTCACTTATGTTAACAGTCAGTCAGTCAATAACACAACTGTAACACCGAGACTTATGCAGATTCTTATGAACCCACAAATCTGTATTGCATATAAAGTCCTTTATATTAATTAGTTTAATTTCTGTTAAGCATAAATGATTCAAAAAGTTAAGCGCCAGTCACATGACTTGTGACAAAACAACTATGAGAAGTGAATTATCCATTACTACAACTGATACTAGCACAAATGTCACATTACAAATGTTGTTAACCCCTTGATGACTCCTAGTTAAAACCTGTGTCTACTACGTGAAAGTGGGCAATATGCGGTGGTTAACGGTTACTTCACCAATGCAAGGGCAACCATCAATAGGCACAGATTCAAGACCTATGTGTGGACTAAGACTGGTAACTGACCTGTCCGTGGGCTAAGACTGGAGACTGACCTGTGTGTAACTGACCTGTGTGTGGGCTAAGACTGCAGACTGACCTGTCTACAAACAAGATGATGAGGTCTTCCTTGTTGGCGTGCTTCTGGAGTTCGCTTTTCAGCCATCGCACCTTCTGACCTCCGCCTACCGTGCGTGCCACATCACCTCCTTTCCAGTCTTCACCAAGGCCAAGGACCTGTACACACACACACACACACACACACACACACACACACACACACCACACGGGTTAAAATAAAGTATTACTGCAGAAGCTACATTACTTTTAACAACAATATTAAACTTTTAATTTAATATAAACCCGTCAAGCAAACCCACTCAGTCTGGTTATTACGCTACACATGACCTAAAGCAGGGATTCAGCCCTCAGTTCAGTTCCATTAGAATACTATTCATTATCTCCAGGTCAGATCAGGTCCCACACAGGTGGGTAGGTCAGGTCAACAAGTTTGCAGGAAGGAAATGAGAAATGAGAGGTATGCTCTCTTTACAAAGAAGAATAAAGGAATTCAGGCATTTTCTTGTTTTCAAGTGTGGTGAAAAAGCAGTGTGTGTGTGTGTGTGTGTGTGTGTGTGTGTGTGTGTGTGTGTGAGTGTGTTTACCTTCACAGTATAATTGAACTCATTGGCAGTTCTCATGAATCGTTTGAAGCCATCTGTCTCCTCTGTGGCAGCTGTGATGACCAACAAATTGTCTAGAGAACACAGACAAGAAGAGCATGAGAGAGGGACATCTGTGTGTCAACAAAACACTTCCATGTGCCTTTTAGAATTTGAGATTATGTATTCACTGTATAGTTGCTACTGGCCTGCCAGAGTGAATTTCTAGATTCAACTGTATTCCGATCATGGAGGAGACAGAAAAGGTGCTGTGACAATAATCAAGATGAAGAAGAACTCTGTCCAAATAGTGCAGATATAAGATCTGCAGCGGGAAAGCTAGGCTAATATTAAAGCAGTGCAAAGAGGATGTGAAAGAGCTACAGTACAGAAGCTGCAAATGAAGAGGGTGGGGAAGCAGGGGAAAGAGAGGAGGGGGTGGGAGCTTGAATGAATGCTACTAATCCACTTCCTGTCCTCACAGCGGTTCACAGAAAATGTTAGGAACAGCTGAATCTAGAGAAGGAAAGCCTAAAAATAGAAAATCCTTCACATTCACCTAAGCAAGTGACATCACGAAAAGAGAACCCTGTAATTTCCAACTCCAGAGAAATCTCTAGAAGTTGAACTCACTTCTCCACAAGCTGTGGCTATCTCGAAGACACCATAGTATGTTCGCGTGAGATTCTATAAAACCATTGTACCTGATACATTGGATTTTAGGAAGAGCAAGTCTGGCCTCCGGAAAGTGATCTTAACGCTCACTGCTTACTACAATGTAACCAAATATTGAAGGTATTGTGTGAAGTCTCCCGCAACGTGTCACACTGGGTGGGCAAAACGGAACGTGAGCAGACAGTGCGTAAAGTTACGAGCATTAATGAAGGCCCCGAATTATGTATAAGTATGACTATGCATCACTATGTTAGCTATAAAAACGCATCCAAAGAGGACATTAACGTTACGCACAAAGAGAAAGAAGAAAAAATAGACATACAGGAGGTCTACGAGTTCAACTGTGAAGTAGAAATCAGCCTGAGGTGAAGAACATTGAAAGCATTAACAAATAGTTATCTTATTGCGTTTATAAATTAAATTAATTTTCCCAAAGTTATCTTTGACTAAACAGTAAGGACGCAGCATCGCCAAATTTATCAGTGTAAGCGCGTCTTACTGATACACATCTCAACCTGGCAATGTAGAAATACTAAGTAAGCTCCTTCTCCTTCTGTTTTGCAATTAAGCTGGCAGGGGTAAATTGGTAAGCTTTACGCATGAGCTTGTAGACAGTCAGCAGAAATATGAAAAGCACGAGAAAGGATATGAAAAGAAGATAGGAAAATAGCTAACCTTATCACCGTTTGAGCGACTATCGGTGGTAGCAGCGGCAGATACATACCTGGAGAAAGGGTTTTCCTATCCGCAGCCGAGGAGTGGCTGATATTGCCCAGCATTAATACACAAATCACGGCCAAAACAGACGGACCCATTGTTGCTCCAATATAGATATTCCCCGCTGCCGTGAGCCAGGAGATCCCCCGTTTCCCGGTGATTCGGTACGGTAGCAGCTTGGGAGCCGATGAGCTCGGGTACCCTATTTGTTCCTCAGATAGAACTCTCGCGAAATCTGGGAGCAGAAAAATTCTGTCAACATGAACTGGCAGGCCTCTCTTCTAGCGTCATGACCAATCACAGCGCACGCTTTTTGAGGGACAAGCTCTTAGCCAGTCAGAACAGGGAACCTGTAGCCATACAACCTATGAGAGACAAACAGATGGAGAGGGATTCTTCGCAACCCGCGGCTACGGAAAGTTCTTGAACGCAGCGAAAGTTAGGAGAGTAGTTGCCACGTCTGAGGAATTCCATCTTCTAGCTGGAGGGGTGGTGTGGGGCTAAACTATGTGGTCTTCTGTGTGGATCCTTGGCGTAGTGGACCCCCACTCTACTGGTTCACATACCCCTGCGACTTGTGTGTTTAAAAGAAGATCTTGTGTGGATGAAACTCAGTTTGGGTTAAAAAAAAAAAAAAAGAAGAAGAAGAAAAAAAGAAAACTGTTGAGCAAGTCTGCATGTTGGCCCCCACAGTAGGCCTGTTATCGGATGGCAGCCCAATTTTAGTTGTTAGTGAAGGAGGTATACCTACTTTTTCTATAGCTCTGTAATAACGCATTAATTATTAAATTTACAGTTATTGTGTCATCAATAAGCCTATTACCAAGGCAGGATGTTAGGCCGTATAGTCCAGGCAAAATAGCATTTTTCGGCAGACTAATTGCAAAATAATTATTTTAGCTTGGATCATTTCTATAAGATGTCCAGAATAACATACTAAAACTCGATAATGGGATCGGGGTGGATTTTGGAGGAAAATGTACACTACTAGTACATTTTGGCCTGAAGAATGAAGGGGAATCTAATTTCACCATATCCCATGTATTTTCTGATAGGAAACACCCTCAGGATATAATATGGTTGGCATAACATGGTGTGGTTTGACATTGAGGTATGCCCCACCCTCCTTACAATAAATCCCAAAATTGAGAAATTTGACATTTAGGCCAGTGGCATGTAGGGTAAACATATTAGACCCCATAAACCAGTCTAAAAGCTTATGAAAAGGATCCCCCCCCCCCAAAAAAAAACAAAAAACAAAACAATAATAAAATAAATAAATAAAGTAATAATAATAATAATAATAATCACATCCCACCCCCTCCTTTTTTTCTTTCTTTAAAAAAAAGCTATTTTGGGGGGAAATGAAAAAGAAATCTCTGCATAAAACTACAAAACTACCTACCTTATGCTATACCTTTTCTGAAAGCTTACACCCACAGGGTGTCATATTATATGAAGTGAGATAGATCCCACCTTCTTCATCTCTTCACTCTATGGGTATATTTGGGGCTAATTAGATTAATGTATAGTTCAATTGCATAGTTATTTTTCAGGCAAACTTGTTATACAAAAATGCTACTTTTCATGGGCACTTGCATTGTATAAAGTTTTACTTTGACTAAAGGGAAAAAATAGCCATATTCAGACCATTTCTGGTACACATTCTCGGATTGACGAGAATTTAACATATTTCGTCAATGGGATTTCTTAGGACTTTTAGTAGGCCTATGTTGTTCTGGACACCCCAAGGAAATATGAGGTGAAAATAATCATTTACGTACTCCCATTTTTAGCCCCAAAATGGGCTATTTTGACTGGACTACTATCCAAGACTCAATATATTCCAATTATAGGCTTGTGAGATTCTCTTCATTCAGACACAGCTTTCCCCTAATAGAAATCAGATATAATAACAGGTTACAGTACATCCTTCTTACAACTTATAATAAATTAAAATAATGTCAGAGGAGAAGTTAGTCTACGCTGTGTGGGCAGTATTGTCCAGGCATGTAAAGTAAAACAAAGTGCTAAGTCCAGGCTGAAATGATTAGAGCTAAGCACTTTTTTGGATTTAAACACCTGGTAGCCTATATGAATTGCATTTCACAGTCACAATTTCATTCTGCAATTCCAATGCATTCCTACTGTACCTACGCAATTGTGTTCAGTACTTTACAACTGAGTATGGGTAAAAAAAAAGAAAAAATAGCCATATTCAGAAAAAGGAGTTTGCCCTGTTGATTTTAGGTTAAAGTTAAACACAGACTCTTTATTTACAACTCAAAGGGCACATGTAACTGTGCCCTGAACAGACACAATCACACAGACTCCAACCCTATTAACTATGTTTAACAATGCTACAGTTACATTTACCAAACATTTTGGAAAAGTATGCATAGGTCAGTGTGCTGTATTAAAGAAAAACATTGTACTATTCAGCCTAATCCTCTGTTTATGGTGTACTGTGTGTAGGTGCATAAACACAAACACACACTGCTCAAAGGGCAAGATTGCCCACATTGCCTTGGACTCATTTTGCTCACACACACTTTTTTTTTTTTAAATGTGCCTAATACCTACTCGTAGCCTGGCTACACAGAAACACAGGCACTCACAAATATAGACATAAAGCTGAAACTTGGAACCAGACCAGATATATCTTTCCAATCAAGTTGAGTAAGTTACTATCCTATTGTCTCAAGTGTTGGTATTCTTACTCTATTTTAATTGTATAGCGTTGGTGTTTGTGGTATATTCATAATATGAAATTGCTTTTCTCATACTTGGTTACAAATATGCTGTGGGTTTAGAGTAATTGAACAAAGTCAATAATGAATTGATGAAAATGGTTAAAGGTAATTGCAACCCTGTAACCAAGTAATTCCAGTGAATACTGTATGAGAGGTATTTACAGAACACAGTATACTTGTCCATTTAGTCAGGTACATTTAGCCATTGTCTGCTTCACTATGTGACATTACTTTAATATTTTAGCATTAAGTTTGTATTCTCAGCGAAAAGCTACTTTTACATGGTTTTGTTTTCAACAGTAAGCCTATAGACTCTTTTATTGACTTACTGTAAGTGTGTTAATGAGAATTTGTCAGCTTGTTGTATAATTTTCGTGTTATATGTCATGTAGTTTTTACTGTCATGTTGAAATGACAATAATAATAGCAGGGGGTGAAGTTAAGTAAAACAAGCCTTTCAATTGCAGTGATTACTTTTGATTTCAGTTTTTTTAGGTTTTATAATCCACCTACAGTGGCACTTTACAGTTGGTAGAGTACCGCAAACCCATACCACATCACTTAAACCAACAGATCTGATGAAAAGAGATTTTTCTTTTGTGTTTTTCTGCAGTTGTGACTTTAGCTTTGGACTAGGTAATTGTGTGTCTGTGCATTTTTTTTTTCCTGTTCTCTAAGTAGCATAACTGTATGGTGAGCCCTTATGGATCTTACATACACATACATACATACATACACATCTGGTGTATGTTGTGGGTGTCACTGTCCAGGAGTATGGGGTTGTATTTGGATTCTATTGATTGGTTGCAAATGGTGCACATGATGAACTGAAGAGGTGCACTTTATATGCCACATAATTGGTAGCCTATGTAGTCAACTTTGCTTTAGGGCACTACATGTCTTTCTCTTGACCTTTGGAACAAGGAGGTGGCCTTAGTCTGAGGATGCACGTACTGTAAGCGGTCTTGTAGAGGTACTCTACAAATGTTGGCCTGGGACCTAAGCCTTTGAGAGGTTATTGTAAAGATTAGTGGGGCATTTTAATGTTAAACTACAGGGAACAGTGATGGGATTTGACAAAAGATGTAGTATGAGCTACCTTGTTCTGGTCCTCTGAATATTGACTGTCATTGTCATTGTTCAGGCTCTTTGGAAGACAAAAAAATAAATAAATAAACAGACTGTCTTTTAGATAGACCCACAGATTTAGCTGGTTAAACCCTAAATTGCAATAGCCGACCTATGTTTTGCCCCTGTTCGCTGATTGCCAGGGCAAAATTTAATGGAGTGATCCCTGACTGTGCAAGAGTGAAATGAAATTGAGCAGAAGGTGCCGGATTTCAGGGCGGCATCACAATGCATTTCTTTAGGCCTATTATTTTCTTTAGTTTCGAAGCTCATGTCTGGCCTAGGCCTGCAAAATGGGTAAAAGCAAGTGAAACCAGTATAGTATACAATTAACAATGTTCTAATCTTTTCAAGCATACTACATGCTAACCCAAGGGCTGATTTTGTGAATGTATACACATCTCCATCATCCCTTATGGCAAACAGATCACTGTGCATGTGTTTGCTTGTTTTTCCGTCAGTCAGGTCTGGCTTCCAACACTGGCAATGAAGGATAACACAAATGGAGCCGTTGCTGTGACTACTGAGGAGGACCATGATGATTTCCACAACACAGACAGCAGTGACATGCAAGCCTTCTGGAGAAAAGGTAACCGCATACTGTAGTTACTACACTGTATATGACAGTGCTGCTGCCATCCTATGGCTGCCATCACTACCTGAGTGAGACTAAGAGCACTATTGCTGCTCACAGTTAGCCAGCTCTTTCATACAGCTCCACATGCAAATGAAATAGGTCTGTGCCACACCATGCTCTCCAGGATAGAATTACAAGAGACTCGGTGCTAGTCACTAATTTGCCTGCAAACACCAGGGGCACAGAGTGTAGCTATTTTGGATATTACATGCAAATCATAGCCTACTTATTACTGTTCTTCTACTTGTAAATAGTAGCCATTCAGATAGTAACTTTGACCATTAATGCCAATGGCAACACTGGGGTCTTTCCTCTCCATATGGTGTGTTTTTCTTAGAATCCAAACCAGGTCTCACAATGCCTTTACCTGTGAGTACTTCCCGGTGGAGGCCATATGTGATATACTCCCTCACTGCCATTGTACTCCTGGCTCTCATCATTGCTGTTGGCATGAACAGTGAGTACCAGTATAACAAACACATATCCTTATTATGAAATACTCATGTTTGTGTTTAATTGACATACTGTTTTTGTACATTGAGCATTGTGTGTCGGTGTGTATCTGTTTGTGTGTGTGTGTGTGTGTGTAGATGGACAGGCTTCTGGGAGGTTCTCTGTTGTGGAGGAGAGTCTGACCAGCCTAAATAATAACCTTCAGACCCTCAATAAGACCCTCCTGACCTTCATCTCGTCTGTTGGAATCAAAGGCAAGTGCTTAGCGTCAGACTTGGTTCGAGAAATTAGCCGCCACTATTGCCATCATTCGTTAATGTTATTGTTATTATTGTGATTTGAGCAACATCTGCACCATCAAGTATATCAAACCTGTAGTACTTTTTTCAACTAAAATACTTTATGGTTTAATTGACAGAATTGACCTGAAAAGGGACAAAATTCCTGAATGGTTTAAGGCATTGGCGCTGGTTGTGCATGTAGACTTTACAGCACACTGTCAATAGAGGGCGATGCAGACAGACAATAGCAATGCTTGTAGCAATCACCTCGGTTAACCTACATCAACCTACAGATGTTGCCTAAGCATGCTTGAAGGCTAGGGCAGCCACTAGAACATTGCACACATTGCACTAACTGCTGGAGGGAATATCAACATTTTCCCAAAGAGTTCATTGCTGTCTCTCCTCATGGCTACTCAACAAAGAACAAATTAGTCCTTAAATTAGTGCAGATAATAGTGTGCAAATTGCATCCTACTACTTTTAAGACATTCAGAAAATATTCATATCCAATTCGCTACATGTACAAAATGTTGAGTGTACAGCTAGGTGTTCTTGAACCTGCCGCTTTTGTTAATGCAATGAGTTTTTATATGGACTCGCTTAGTGTCACAGCCAACAATGTCTGTGTATACACTAACTGCATTCGCCACCAGGACAGAACACCTGGCTCTACCGGATATAAAGAGCGTACACTTCAGCATTTCATGCACATAGTCTAATAACTGCTTTAATGGTAATAATAAATAATAATAAATAATGATAATAAATGCTTTAATGTTGCAAGCAATTAGGGCACTATATATTGGTCAGCATAAAAATGACTGCATTCAGCCTGTCATTCTCCCCTGCTTAAGATGTAAGAAACAACTCCAACAGCTCTATATCATTTACTCGGTTACTGTAGTGTAGTTAGTATATTTCATTACTTGGAGCATGAATGAACCCTTGTAACGAAGAACCATATAAGTCCTTATTTCAAAATTAAGAATACAAATATCTTAACACATATAAAATGGTAGTAAACCAGTCTGAAATGAAAACCAGACTGAAACCAGATATTATTGAAAAGTGCCTCAATAATATCTAATTAAAAAATTCTGGTTTCAGACTCGTTTACTACCATTTAATATGTGTAAGTATTTTTATTCAAAATTTTGAGAAATGGATGGAAATGGTTCTTTGTTGCAAGGCCTCAAATGTTGTCTTACTCACAATCGGCAACTCACCAATGCACACACATACTAGCCTGACATAGCCCGACCATAATACTGCTGTTCATCCGTATTCATGGCCTGGAGGTTCTTTAACCTGACACGATTATAGGGCGGGGGGGAGGGCATTCAGTTCTGGTTTGAAATGATTGGACAGCTCATCTAATCAGCTTCGCTTATTGGCTGGTAGTCTCTCTACCAATGTAAACCCGCCCCAGAAGACCGTCCCCAGACCATGGATACGGATAAACATTCGTATTATGGGCGGGCTATGTCAGGCTACACACATACAACTCACACACCCTATAATAATCACAGAAAACACACACACACACACTCACTAATGATGTAAACACTTTCTTTCAGATGCCAGCAGACAAAGGGAAGTAAATCAATTACAGTTCTCGCTAACGCATTTGCAGAGAGAGGTGGCTAAAGGTACAGTACTGTCTCTATGCATCTAAGGGTGTTTCATTTGCTGCCTTCATTCTTATTTCTCTCACTAATTGTCTACCAGTATAGTATGCACTTGTCTCTCATCCTCATTCTTATTTCTCCCACTATGTCTGTCAGTAGTATGCACTTGTCTCTCATCCTCATTCTTATTTCTCTGTAGTAGTATGTACTTGACTCTCATCATCTCCTATTGCGCCTGTCCTGGCTCTGAAGTCAACTGATAAGTGAGATTTCACAGTATGAAGCATGACAGATGTCATGCTATGAGCCTGTTTCTGTACATGTATAATGTGTGTGTGTGTGTGTGTGTGTGTGTCTGTGTGTTTGTGCTTGTAGTGGATGATTCTACAAAGTCTTTAACAGAGTTGACAAGCCAGCTGTCAGAGTTCAAGTGTACTCTTAAGAGACTGGTGAATAATGGTAAGATAAATACACTCATATTTTAAACACTGATAATTCCAGTGAGAATTTCACAAATGTAAACATTTCCAACACAAATGCATCATTTATGCTATCGGATGTGCCTGTGTAAATCTGTGTGTGTGTGTGTGTGTGTGTGTGTCCTTGCACACACGCAGACACTAGTGTTGACTGCTGTCCCATGGGCTGGGTGCTGTTCTCCTCTCACTGCTACTTCTTCTCTGCGGAGGGCAAGTCCTGGTACGGCTCTCGGGACAGCTGTGTGGCCCATGGGGGCTCCCTACTTGTGCTCAAGAGCTCCGCCGAGAAGGTGCCCCGCATCTGACCCACCCACCACACAGTGTAGTGGCCAACATCCAAATAACACAATAGTACCTTTTATTGTGTGATATATCGGCTACAGTTTAAAGGGACACCGTTGTCTGCTAACTAGTGAATAGCTACATGCAGGGGCGCTGCTATAACTTTTGGGCCCTATGACAAAAAATTATTTTGGGCCCCTCCCATATTGATTTGAATTAGTGCTGTCAAACAATTCAAAAAAATAATCTGATTAATCACAAAATTTTGCAAGGATTAATCATGATTAATCACTTTTCATCGCAACTCATTTTGGATGCTAGGGTATATTGGATCCTTATTTTGCCCTGTAAAGGCCCTGATACTAAATAGTTGGCTTTGTTCGTCTCAAATGGGGCAATTCACACCCCTACCCCCAAGGATTCCCCAAGCATGTTGTTGGACAGTCAGGAGCTAGGCCATAATCTTTGTATAGTTTGATTTGATAGCGAGCCATTTTCTATCTGAAATTGAATATAATACATGCCATGAAAGTGGAACCATATCCATCATAATTTTTTTAATCCAAGCTAATTTTTTTTGGATTAATCACGTGATTAATCAGTTAATTTTGCCAGCACTATTAAAATTTTCTCTGGCCCCCCTTTTAGTGAATCATCCACAATAACACAGTCAATACTGTCAATGCAAAGTTCCTTATATGGAAACTATGGAAAAACGGTGCCACTTATCTTGTCTTCATCATTATCATCACTGACAGTCAAACTATTGTATAGCTGACAGGGCCGGTTCGAGTCTTTTCATTGCCCTAGGCCAGATTTGAGTTTTGCCCCCTCTTTTCTGGAAATACAAGTGAAAAGCTGAGGGAAAAAAGTAATGAATGCATTCTGATATTTGGTGCCGTAGGCGCTCGCCTATGCCTAGAACCAGCCCTGATGACGGTCCTATTTCCCCCATTCCTCTCTTTCTGTTCCCATGACAGAGCTTTGTAGTTAGAAGAACAAGGCCAAATTATTACTGGCTGGGTCTGAGTGATGAGAGAACTGGAGATTGGGAGTGGATTGATGGTACCCCTTACACCATTCTCAGAAGGTTTGTGGGGCGTGGGTGTGTCTCAACTGTGTGTATATGTGCAATATCGCAACTGCTGTGTGTCTTTCTGAAATCCATTGTACCTGTAGATGTAAATGAAGGTCCCTGGTTAGTGCATGTCTTGGCCTATCTGTGTGTGTGTGTGTGTTTTTGTGTGTTTGTGTGCACTGACCAACAGCCTATGTCTTTTCAGTGAATGGATGCCTGGGCAGCCGGATGACTGGCGTCTCCATGGTTTGGGTGGAGGTGAAGATTGTGCCCATTTCCATGCAGATGGACGCTATAATGATGATCACTGCTCCCGTCTTTATCGCTATGTCTGCAAAGCTCCTCTCAGCGCCAAGCTGACACCATTCACAGATTAAGCTTTCACATCTGAGGACTGTGTGTGCACTGTAGGAATGTGAATGTATGCATATAACGCATGGAATGGAATGAACTGATAAAAGGTGGATACAACTTGCAAGTGCAAATTATTCTCTTTTTTTGCAATGACAGACAATATATTCAGGCTTGACAATGAGGACACAAAATAATCTGTTAACTATTACTATTCTGGGAGATAAAAACATACAACACGTCATGCTTTGAACCTTTTTAAAAGAGGGAAACTGTGGTGCGCATCATGGTTGTTCAGTGTCTCCAATGCTGTCAGTGTACAAAGAGCTGACTGCAAAAGCATGTAGCCTACAGCCTCTGACAATGTACAGCACGTCTAAATTAAAGACTTTGTCGTTATAATAAGAGTATGCCTTTTGTTTTGTATGAAGATTCAATAACGCACAAACCGCAGTGTGCTACAGTTCAGAATATCTGAGGGGTCCGGGAAGACGGATTCCACTCGAAAACCCTCGCCTAAAGCAACTCGCAAAAGTTCTTCCATAAAGGCGCGCAAATCTTTCAATTCAGACCCAGACTCGGCCCTCAGCTCACGGAATCCATGCTTATGGTGCTGGTCTCGAGGCAACTCTTCAGGACAGGGGACCCACTCCAGGCGCATGCAATTCTGACGGGAGTTGTTAGGCTCTGGCGAGACCGACCCGTCTCTTGCTGAGTAGGAGAACCTCATGCAGAGAAGCTCAAGGACTGCACGGGATGTGCAGAAGACATTGGCTACATGAACACGCACCGCACAGGACCTCAGCTCATAGTTTTCAGGACCACGCTTTAAGTTGAAGTGCAGCACACGCATCTCACTTTCCGTCTTAACGTTTAACATTGCTGCACGGCATCTTGTTGTCCCACCTGTCTCATGACGTCGGATCTCATCCAGCAGCGGACGGATCTGAAAGAAATCTGCTTCGCGCTTTAGCAACGCCAGTTCGTTAAAGCCTTCAGGTAAATCAAGGCTGTTGGAGCGCAGGTAATTAAGTATGTAGCGGAAAACTTTTCCATCACGGTCGATGAAGAAGTTTCCCCGGCGGTCTCTCAGTAATGGGATTTGCCCTGTGAACATTGCACCAAGCATGGAATCGCGGCATCGCGTTAGGGTATCCAAAGTAGTTGTGTACACCTCTCCTCCAACATTAACAGACACTGGATCCCGCGGTGAGTTTCCGTTACTGTCCGATGTGTTTAGCATGCTTCCCGAAGAGATCGACTTTTGTTGTCCCAGGACAATTGGCACCTGTTGAGTTCCTGTGCCTAACACCGTACTCGACAGGGAGCTCCAACTTCGAAAGACTTGTTTCTCCGTCCTGTTGTCAGCTGAGTCTTCGGTTGCGTAACGGAGGCACTGTCCGTTCACATTTGTGGCTCTTGACCGGCATACTAATCACCCCTCTGTATCCTTCTCACCATGATCCCCGAGACGTGCGCTTTTTCACTACGCTACAAACCCCACATTGTTGGCTGTGAGCAAGCCGTGTCTGCCCGTGTCAGTATCTTCTCTTGCACGCTCTCTGAGTCTTTCCCATATCTCTTTATTCACTTGCCACCGCTCAGACAGACCACTGTGTCATTGTGTCAGCGATAACGGAAGCACGTCTTACAGATGTGCCTCTGGACTGGTGCGCCAGCGAGTAAGAACTTTGCACCCATACCTCTGTGTAGTGACATAACATTTTAGAACTATGGTCTAATTGTATAAAAGTTTTTTAGATGGCATTACTATTAGGCTAATTAGTTAAATATAGAACTGGCAATTTCCATTTATTTCACCCTCACATGCTCCAATATTTGCCCCCTCTCATTATTTTCTGTGTGTCTTTTTTGCACCCTCTTAGTAAATTCTTAGGCTACTCCAGTAGCCCACTGTCTTTGCCACATTCACATAGAAGGCTTGGGTGTATAAAAAGGCCCCTCATGTGGTAACCATGACACCAACATAATGCCCAAGCCAGATCTAAGTCTCTGAACCACACACACACACACACACACACACACACACACACACACACACACACACACACACACACACACACACACGTGGTTGAATAGATTCAAAATAATACAGTATTTTTAGTTAATATTTACTGTAATTATTAACTTAACAGTCAAACCAAGTGAAATCAATAATTTTATTCATTTCCTCCTGACAACATGTCTGTTAGCTAAACAGGCAATAAGAGCAAACCACCTGACAGTTCTGACACTGATTCTACATATTGAATCGGCCAAATAGGTCGATAGAGGTCTGTTAGTGTTGACAGCTGTGAACATGGACTCTGTGAATGTGCTGGATTTTGCTTCTAATCTACTCATATCTCCATACAGGGCATAGCACCAAAGTCTGGGCCCTATGCACAAGCAATGGCCATGGGCCCCCCTCACCACCGGGAATACGATTCCTCAAGGGCCCGCTTGGGGTCCCGGCAACTCCCCCCTTTCCCCCCACTATGATGGCCTTGCTGCCACAGAGTAAACGGATAACACCATTAAATCCTTTCATATAGTATTCTAAAATGTTATAAAATGTTTTGCACAAGAGCATCCACATTTTACAATCCATTGGATTAGTTTATTTATGATTTATTCACTGTGGTAGGACTGTATTACTTTATCATTTTAAATACAAGTAATATTTCAGTTATTGGCATGAATAACTTATCATCCTCCTAATGCAGGGGTGGAGTCATGTGGCTCTTACGTTCATGTCCAAGTTTGTGTTTGTGTGTTTATGTGCGTGTCCACTTCCCATACGTTTAATACAGTGATTTTGTTTTGTTGTGTTTGTGTGTGTGTGTGTGTGTGTGTGTGTGTGTGTGTGTGAGGAAGAGATGGTTGGGGGTGTGTGCCCATGTGTATGATGTTGCTGGCCTGTGGGCTTACTGTACTATTGTAGGGGTAAATTTCTGTTATCATGTTGGTGTGTGACTTACATTTCATCTCACTGGCAGGTGTGTGTGTGTGTGTGTGTGTCTGAGGGATGGGTAATGTAGTAGTAGTAGTAGTAACAGGTTCATGTGCCGATGTGGCTCTTTGCTGTGACATAGTCAGATACGTGGCTCTTGGTCTCCGACTGGTTGGCCACCCCTGTCCTAATGGATGAAGTTAAGTATAATTGTGGGTATGTGTGTAGTGCGTTTTCTTTCGTCAGGGCTCTATTCTCTGAATGTATCGCAGTGTGATGTGACTTGAAATCCCTTGTCTTCTAAGCCTCTCCCCAAACTGAAACAAAACCACAGACACACATAAAGTTATGCAATAGATTATTAGCATTTAAGAAGAAATTCATAAATAGCACCAACCTGTTCAGTGATCAATTTTTCAATATCAGATTGTGTTAGCTGTCTGTGTGAGATGAGTGTTGCAGTCAGCCCAATCACATGGTCTGAAAAAGAGATGAAAATACCTTTGACACCTTCAAATCTTTGTCACCTATTCACACATTCACATAGTCAAGATATATAGACACCCCTAGCAGCAGAAAATTGAATCGACTGTCACAGACGTTTAGAGGATCTCCATTTGGCTTACAGATCAGATGATTAGTTAAGGCAGCGATCTGTTTCACTTTCCTTGACAGCGGTCTGTTATACTTGGTAATGATCCACTATCAAGAAATATCAGACCGGAGGATGTTGGGAAGTCCCACTGAAGTGAATGGTGCAATCTATAGCATTATAAAGAGCAGAGTGTATAATAAAAAATAGATTGGGAAGACTCAGACACTCACTATTGGTCCTAGGACCGGAGCGGGTGTGGTGAGCCGAAGTGGGCTCTGTGATGAAGAAGCTGGAGGCTGGGCTGGATAGTTGGTCAGAACTTGATTTAGTTGAATCAGGTCTTCTGGAAGTGGGGTGAAGATGCTGATATGTTGGGCTGGAGGTCAGATCTGCCGTTCTTTCAAATACTTGGTTGGTGGAATAAGTGGGCAAAGTTGGAGTGTACTGAACAGTGGGTGACTTGGTAATGGTGGGTGTTTCCTTGATCACTGAGGTTGGTTTTGCAGTGAAATCTGACTCATGAGTAAAGTCAGTGGATGGAGGTCCATGTGTATGTTTGGAAGCACTGGCAGCATTGGTGCTGGTGCCAGTAATGACAGTAGAAACAATATCTCCAGGGCTTGAGGGAGAGCCAGTGACAGTGGTAGTGTTATTTCCAGATGTTGTGCTTCGGACAGGGAAGGAGGTATTTATAGTGGGTGAATATAGATCAGTACTAGTGCCAAAGGTTTCCCCGTCTCCGAGAGTAAGTGATCTGCTGGTAGTAGACTGGGTAATGGCCTGTGATGCCGTATCTGGGACTGAGATAAAAGTAGAACCTTCACTAGAATTGGGAACTGTGGCTGGAGTGCTGAAAGGTCCAGAACTTGTAACAGAACTGGATGAGAGGCTAGAACCATACACATCCCTAATAGACCCAACTGAACTGACGGTGGACATGTTTCCTATAGTGTTGCTTGGAGACAGTGGTGTTGAATCTGTGGGCATTGTCATGGTCTTATTGGTGATATGGCTGACAGTTATATCAAGACCACTAATATTTGGGATCAATGTGCCAGTAGAAGTTTGGTCGAGAGATGATGTCGGTATTAACTGTGGACTGTTATTTTTATTGTCTTCTATGATAAATGGTATCTTAGTGGTCTCATTTGATGTAATAGCAGGAGTATAATTGTAAGTTTTATTGCTACTAGGAGTGGACACAGATTTGTAATCTGTGGTGGACAGAGTGGATGAAGATTCAGCTGGAGTGGAGGATCTAGGAGAGACTGGTGTAGAGCTGGACGTATGGGTATCAGTTGGAGTCGAAATTTCATTAGAAAACCTAGTCATAGCTGAAATGGCTGGTGTTGAAGTAAAGGGCAGAGATGATGCTTCAGTGGTGATATGATTGGATGTCTGGTCTGTAACAGTGGTGGCAAGCGAAGTTGCATTTGGTGTTGTTGGAGTATGTGGGTTGGTAGTCAAAGTAGAGTAAGAATTGACAATGCGAGTAGGTGTAGGACTTAAGGTTTGGCTGGAGCTGACTTTGACCTGTGATGTGAGCAGGTTTGAAGTTTTGTTTAGAGGTGGTGCAGAAAATGAGGTAATGGTCGGGATTATACTTGGGGTCATATTTGTTGAGTTAGGTGCAGGTGCAGGGATAGGGGTAAATGTGGGTGTAAGTGTTGAGGTGGAACCTACATTAGTTGAGAAGTTGGACTGAGGTTTTTGTGTTTTTATAGAAGCAGAGGGTAGAGAGTCAGTAATGCTGTTTGACATAACAACAGTGGCTGCCATGAAAGTGGTGCCTGCTGAAGTTAGGATTGCCTCATGTGAAGTGATGCCAAGGCTATCAGAAGAGCCACTGATTGTAGTAGCAGGGGTGGTGTCAGCACCACCATTGTTAGTGCCGACCATATCTACAGTTTTTGTGCCAGGGGTAGGAAGGTTTTTGGTGATGGAAATTGGTGGAATGCTGGTTGTAGAACTGGATGGGACTGAAACGAAAGTGGAATTTTCACTGGGTTCTAGTACCATTTGGTGATTGCTGGATGTATCCCCAGTAAGTGAAATGCTGGTATTAAAGTTGGTAGTTGCATGTGATGTCATGTTTGGGACTGAGATAAAAGTGGAACTTTCACTAGAATTGGACACTGTGCTAGGAGTGCTTAAAGGCCTAGAACTTGTAGGAGAAGTAGATGAAAGGCTAGAACCATATGATTCCCTTATAGAATCAACAGAACTCAGGGTTGGAGAAGGCTCAGCTGGAGGAGTATATGATCCAGTAGGCCTAGAGACTGGTCTAGAGGAGGACTTAGGGTTTTGGGCCAAGGTTGGAGATGAAATCTCAAGAGAAAATGTAGTTGTAGCTGAAAAGACACTGGGTGGTAAAGCAGGGGTGGTGTTTACAACCATATCTACAGTAGTGGAGCCATGCTTTGGAATGGGTGTAGATTTCAAAGAACTCTGAGAGCTAGAGGTCTTTTTGGTGTTGGTAGCATGCGGGATACTGGTTGTAGCCTGCAATCTCACATCTAAATAGTTTAAAGTGGAAGTGGAGATCGAAGGTATGTCAGGAGAACTGGTCAAGTTCGATCCAGTGCCTTGACGTCCAAGGCCAGTTGTTGTGCTTGCTTTAGTGTTGAAGACAGATATTGGCGGTGTTGTTTGGGGCCCTGGAGTGGTCTCATTAAAGATCAACGGATCTGGAGATTGCAAATTTAGAAAAGATGCAGTTTAACAACATGAGAAATGCAACATCCTGTTCAGTTTTTGTAAAGTGCTAAAATGCTTAGACCACATTCTCAAAACCTTGTATCCACAATAAGCCTTAATGTTCTTGTTCATCTTACAAAATCGCTATGGCCCATAGTCATCAGTCAGTCAATGGCCGTCAGTCGCTTATCCTATTCAAGGCCTACAACCATGCACAGTAGCACACCCTTCTTTGAAAACATAAGCCACATAGGTTTTTTAGCATCACTTGTCCATTGAACTTTGAACTATCATTATAAAGGGGTATCCCCGTACATTTCAATCCATAGCCCTGTTGTTTGATATCACAGAGTATCACAATAAGTTGAACTGTGCAAGAATATCCCTTAACATCACATTTATGTTGGAAAAACCCACGGAGTGGAAGTTCAAACAGATCCTACACCTACTGCTGTAGGTCTGCTTCCCAGGCAAATTTTCAGTAAACTAGATATCAAAAAAAGTATTTTTGCAATTGCCAACAATTGTAACAAACAATTAGGGTAAGATAAAATTTTACACCATGATGATGCTATGCTATATTAAGTTAGGCCTATATAATGCTAGGTTGTGTGGCAGAATCCTTACCTCCATAACAGATGAAAGCTAGAGACTTGATGCAGTTTTCATCAGTCCAGCCAGAGGCATTGAATGATACAGCTGTGCAGTGCTGATTCCCCTCCTCCTCTGTCTGCTGCCCATTGTCTGGCTCTCCCTCCCTCCAGTAGCGGAAGGTGGACTTGCTCTGGTCTGACCAGGTTCTGGCTCTGTACAGGCCCAGCCAGGCAATGCCTGAGCCCAATACCTGGATGACATTTTGGTAATCTTCCTCGTTTCGAATACTGACTAAATCTGTGTGGTGTTTCCTGCAATACTGCTGACCATCAGTCCAGTTCATGAATTGCGAGATCAAAACATACCTGTATGTCTCATTAACATTTTCTTTACCTAAGAAACATATGAAAAGGAAACAAGTATTGGTGCTACGTTTATCCCACACCAAGCAATCAATGAACTGAGACAACTTCCTCACCATCATAGCAGATGACAGGAAAAGTGTAGTCGCATGGTGCATCGTGCCATTTGTTATCAAATACCATCACAGCACACAGTTCTCTACCACCATAGTTATCAGGTTTGTCCCACCATTGTCTAAAGTCTCTCTCCCTGTCTTTGTAGAAAGTGTCATTTTCCAAAGACCACCTCCAGCTGTTTAGGGTGTCGTCAAAAAGGCCAATCCAAGCTGAGCCACTGTAGTTAACATTTATCGACTGCACAAGCCTGCCCATGTCCTCTGCATCATCAACAGTGGCTAAGTCTGTGTAGTACTCTCGGCAATGAGCTTGGGCCTCCATCCACGTCATTGGCTTGTTCACAAAGTGGTATGGATGGGGAATGCAGTAGAGGCTACAGAGGCCTGAGCGACAAACAACAGAGCAGGCAAACAATATGAGAAGGGATTATGTTCTCTAAAAGAAATCTTTAATAATGAAAAAAATATTACAAAGGACAAGCAAATGAGCTTGCATTATATCCAACTGACCTGAGAGCAACAGAAGAAGATACTTGACCAGTCGGCAGAGAGAACCCTACAGTATGACAGCACATTATGTTATGAGTGGGATATAGATAAAAATTATATGAATATAAAAGTTCAGAGTCTATCTGGAGCAGAATTTTGACATGTTTGTGCAGGCCGGAGAAGACCACTTGCTAGTTGTAGCTTCAGGGGGCACCCAGCTAGGTAATACGTAGCTGTCTGTACAGTTACAAAGTTTTCAATGCCTGAATTTAAATGTTTAAGTTGTCATTATACTATGAATAAAATGTGGGGCTATTTTGAGCCTTTCTATGGTTTTAAACAGCAATTTGGCCGCAGACACCTATCTGGGTGCCCCTGGAAGCTACAGTACAACTAGCAAGCGGTCTTCCTCGGCCTGCACAAACGTATCAAAATTCTGCTCCCCGGCAAGCGTTCCAACTTTTTATGATGTTGCAATACACTTTGGGTACTTATCACACCGTACTTGTCCTTTAAAGCGATATAAGTTATGCAAATAAGAAATTGGGTATTTACAGTACTGTGTTTCTTAGCCTGACACGCCAGACTATATCATAAGAATGTATAGTCTGAAGACCACTGATAGACTGTACCTCAATGGAGGGGCGGGTGATTGCGTTGTCTTTCAAACTGCCTCTCCGCCAGTGGTACCAGCTGGTATATCAAACTTTTCCCGTAGCCCGTCGGTAACACGGCAAAGACATCTTTTTCACAAAAAACTTCAGTGCACTTTCTTGTTTCACTTTCAAAGAAAATGACAAGTGCAATTCCTCCAAAACTAAAGCCAAAGACAATTCTGCTCTGGTTTGAGCAGGGCTGTCGTCATCGTACAAAGCCTGCCTTACGATTTCCTGTACACATACCGCGCTGTGATTGGTTATCCGCCACCAGAGGAAGGATACAACAGGTTTCTATCAGTGGCCTCTAGACGTATCCGCTGTGCAAATTCAAATTTGCTACCGCTAGGGGTACGTCTAGAGTCCTAGGCTACTGTGTTTCTATCAATAAAAGTAGATATTGTCTGGAACTGTCGTTCCATGGACAGCACTTGCTAGCCTCAAAGGACAGGGATATGCACAGATTGACTCAGAATGTTTCTTTAAGCTGGGCATATGTTTCATAATTGTTCTAAATAAAATATAAAAATAAATTTATTCATGAAATCAACCTGAAGCAATAAACCCATGTCATTGTAAGGGCATCTGAGAAATATTACTGTAAGTTTTTCTTCATTACTGAGCACTGGTTTGCTGATTGTTCTCAGCGCTGTCTGAAAAGATGTGATTTGAGCTGAGAGGGACCCTCCTTTAGCTGTATTGTGTGATCTGATATTTAGCAACACAAAGAGAAACCTGAAACTAAGGCCATCAGAGAAATCCCAGACTGTCCCAAAACTCATAGTCATAGAACAAAACAAATCGATTTCTGTGTTGCACAACTGATCTTTTGTAAAATGGTACGTTTTGTCATTTACAGTGTTTTTGAAGAAGGTAATCAAGTTATTCATTTAGGCTAGTATGCTACATAGGCTACATAGAAAGACATTGGAAACAAACAAAAAACATGAATCTACCCAATAATAATAATAACAATCAATCATTATCATCACCATTATTATCATCATCCATTCAAAATCATTGCCTTACCATAATGAGAACATAGAAGTCCCACTTCCTGGTCCAGTGAGTATGAATCAAGTTAGTAAATTGGATCCAACATTTATGGAAAATGAAAAGTCTTTTGCTCTTGTAAGGCAACGTGGCAGAGTAGTAGGTCCTGCTCCCAAAGAGAGCTTGGAATGAAATAGGTTACCTGATCACCTACACCCAACAACACACACACACACACACACACACACACACACACACACACACACACACACACACACACACACACACACACACACACACTTTCTCTCTGGGAGGAGATTGAATATGTACCTCCCTCTCTGCCTGTGTCATAATGTGAGATATGAGAGAGGAGTGTGCCACAAAAAGAGATTAAAGGACTCAGGGACAGTTGGTGGCATGTTAAAAGGCTGATGTTTTTACTGTACAAACTGATGCTGTCAGAAGGTTAATGATAAATATTGTATTGTATATACTTTTGCATTGGGTCCAATAGAGAGAATTAGCAAGGGATAGCATCTGAGCCTGTCTGCACACAAGATCATCTCCATGGTGGTGTACAAGGTGACAGTGACTACTGGGGAGAGTTTGCTGCATGGCACCCACGACCACGTCTTCATCACCCTCTTTGGGACGGAGGACAAGAGCCAGCGCACCAAACTCAATGAAGCACCAGAGCTAAGCAGTGGAGAGGTAAGGATGAAATAAGTACAGTATGTCCGTCGCTCAATGGTGTTTTTTTTGCCCCCAATGGCACCTTCCAGACAGCACAGCCTAAAAGGCACTACCCTTACCCTACTCCTAACCCTAACCCCTACAAGCCTCATCCTAACCCTAAACTGAGTGGAGTAGTGCCTTGAAGGCAGCGCTGCCTGGAAGGCACCGTTGAGGGCAAAAAATACCAAAGACCATGTCAGTCAGTCAGTAAGTAGGAACGTAAGATGATATTAATATTAATATTTACTTACTTTACGCATTTTTGCCACAAAGGCCAAAGCACTGATGAGAAGCATAGAGTCAGTCCTTTCAGTGCGAAGTAATTTTGAAATTTTGACACATTTTGGTGCAGGACACACTATATACACTTGGATATACTGTACAATATGAGTCTCCTTGGAACAAAAAGAGTCTAGTGAATTTTTTTTAAACCATAGGGAACTATTCTTTCTACTATGCTTATAAAAGTTTACTATGCTCAACTGTTATCACTGGCTGTGATGGCCGCACGTGTGTAATGAAACAATTGGGGCACATTTGAATTATGGCCTTATGATAATATGTAAAAGACAGTAGATTTGCATAAATGACCATAAAAACATAACATTGGAGTATTCAGACCTCCCTATTCATTCTCATACTAAGCAGAAGACTAAAGTTTCAAACACTTACTAGACCTACTGCTAGGCATTTCATGACCTCTGCATTGAATGGAAGGGAAGATAGGATAAAAGCCTTGTCGCAGAATACTGCTCTCCTATTAGCAAATGACACTCCCAGTAGGCATTTACTTGTATTGTGTAGTAGCTTGATTGTTGATTGCTTTGGATAAAAGCGTCTGCTAAAGGCATAAATCTGTGAATGTAAATGTAGTACTGTACACAACTTTATAATCTGCATTCTTGCTCAAGGCAATGCAAATTTATTTCATACAAAAACACCAGTTCAATGTGCTTTACAGAGACATTTAGACTTAAATAGTCAAGTGGATAAAACAAATAGGGCAAATGAATAAAAAATAAAATGATAAAAAGGCATCAGCAAACAGTTTAGTCTTTAATTTGGATTAAAAAATGGCAACTGATGGTGCATTTTTTATATTTTCAAGGAGCTGGTTCTAGAGATTGGCTGCATTATAGCTAAAGGCAGCTTCACCAGCTTTTAGCCTTGTTGGGCTTAAGTTAAAAAAATTCCTAAACATCTGAGAGTCCTAGTGTAGAGCTGGAACATGTCTTTCAAATGGTTTGGTCCCATACCATTTAGGGATTTAAAAACAAGTAAGGCTTTAAAATCCAATCTAAAACTAACGGGGAGCCAGTGCAAGGAACGCAAGACCGGGGAAATGTGTTCTGCTCTCTTTGTTTTTGTAAGAACTCTGCTGGCTGCTGCATTTTGAATCAGCTGAGTTTTTTAAATAATGGTTGTTTTGCATGGTTTTCACATAAGCCTTGAAATTTCATTTTACTAAGGCTATAGTTCAGTAAGTTAAGTCTTGTCATGATTTCACCCAACACATATGATAGAAATGATAGCGGTCTTGAGAAGGCCCGTGAAAAGGCCATTACAGTAATCTAGCCTGCTAGAAATAAAAGCATGAATGAGCTCTTCAAGGTCGCTCTGTTGCATAAGATCACGCAGTTTAATGTTGTTGAGGTGATATGATGTTTTAATGGAGTTGTTCAAAGTCAGGTCGCTATCAATGACCACACCAAGGTTTCTGACAGAGACTTTAGCTTTTAGGCCTTTAGTGTCAAGAGGGTTTGTCACCATGAGCCTTTGCTCCTTCACAACCAACAGAATAACTTCAGTCTTGTCTGTGTTCATTTGAAGGAAGTTGACTTTATCAAGGCACTGACATAGAGATTCAATAGGAGTGGAATCATGAGGTTGTATGGCTACATATCTGGGTGTCATCTGCATAGCTGTGGTAACTGACTAGAAACTGAGTATTTCTGATAGGAACTTAACCAGTTGATGACCATGCAAGAAAGGTCTACCCAGTGTTCAAGTCAATGTAGTAGGATTTCA
>JAODXP020000028.1:9952828-10032362 GCA_027497455.2 Sardinella longiceps | reverse complement strand
AACAGCTGTAGAGTGGACTGACTCTCCTTACAGCGTTCACGGAAAGATGGCCTCCGCTTCCTCTCTACGTAGGGCAAAGCGGCTGCGATGGACGGGTCACGCCGCTGATGAGACTGCAGCTCTTCAAGTGACATGGCAGGCAGAGCAGGCTGGCCAACAGGAACCACATCGGACAGGCGGTCCACCACAGACATAGCCCTCAGCTGTGAAGCAGATTCCCAGTCACTGTGACTCTCAAGCAGCGTCGACACCTCATCCTCAGAGAGAGACGCACGGGAGCTGGCTGAAGACTCAGACATACAGGACAGTGCTTGGGGCTGGCTGGTTAAACGGAAAACATCCTGGACGAATCCACCCTCAACATCACTGGCACATTTAAGCAGTTCTGTGTACGGCTCTGAAAGCAGACGCTGGCTCAGTGGCTTGACAAAGGGGTCTCTGCTCAGGGCGTCAGCTACAACGTTCAACCTGCCTGGAACATGCTTGATTTTGAAGGTATACGGAGCCAACTTCGCCACCCAGCGCTGCTCACAGGCATCCAGCTTCGGCTTAGTCATGATGTATGTGAGGGGATTGTTGTCTGTCCACACTGTGAACTGGTTGCCTTTGAGCCAATGGCTGAACTTGTCACACACTGCCCATTTCAGTGCCAGAAATTCCAGTCTGTGTGCAGGATAGTTGGCTTGACTACGACTGAGTGACTTACTTGCAAACGCCACAGGCCTCACTCTGTTGTCACCTTCCTGGACTTGTGAGAGAACAGCTCCTAATCCGTCAAGAGACGCGTCGGTGGAAAGGATAAAGGGCTTGTCGAAGTCTGGATGTGCAAGGACCACGCAGCTGACCAAAGCGCTCTTCAGTTCCGCAAAAGCTTTGTCACACACTGCCGTCCAGTCTTGTGGAGTTAGCTTGCGAAACGTGCCACTCTTTCCAGTCTTCGCTGTCCTGCCCCTACGCTTGGCACCTGCAGTCAGACAAAACAGAGGCCTGGCAATGGAGGAACAGTTGGGAATGAAATGCTGATAATACAGGACCATGCCCAAAAACGAACGTATCCTCTTCTGGGACGGTGTGCAACCATCAGCTTCCATCAGGTCTGTTTTCTCAAAGGATGAAATCACGGCAACTTTCTCTTGATCCACAGAGACTCCACTGCTGTCTACAATGTGGCCCAAAAACTTGACTGACCGCCTCAGGAAGTAGCACTTCTTCTGTGACAGCTTGAGGTTGTTGGCTCTCAGCCGGCTGAAAACAGTTCTCAAACGCTCTAGTCCGTCATTAACAGATGGTGCAAAAGACAGAAGATCATCAAGGTAGCATAGAAGGCTGGAAAAATTCAAGTCACCGAAGATACTGAGCATCATCCTCATGAAGGAGGCTGGACTGTTACATAGGCCCTGAGGCAAACGGTTATACTCGTACAACCCCAGCGGAGTGGTAAAGGCAGTGAACTTCCTGTCAGCATCATTCAAGGGGACATTGTAGAAGCCGGACGTCAAGTCCATTGTACTGAAAACAGCATTGCCCCCGAGCGCAGCGAGGCAGTCAGACTGATGGGGAAGAGGGTGGGCATCTTTAATGGTCCGTGCGTTCAACCACCTGAAGTCTGTGCAGATACGCAGGTCGCCGTTCTTTTTCCACACCATAACTAGAGGGGATGCATAGTCACTCACAGACTTTCTGATGATTTCACGCTCTTCCATGTCATTCAGTACTTGCCTTAGCTGCTGATAATGCGCTGGTGGGACGCGCCGATAGGGGAGACGGAAGGGACGGTCGTCTGAGAGATGAATCCTGTGAACAAAGTCTTTGGCCTTTCCGCAGTCAAGAGAGTCTTTTGAGAAGATGTCACTGTACTCTAAAAGCAGGTTCGCCAACTTAGCTTTGTCAGCAGGAGAGACCTCACAGCCGTCCAAGTCAATGTGATTCAAGCCAGCCTCATTCATCGCCTGGGCAATGTCAGTGGGCATGCTGATACGTGATGCTGAGCTGGGAGCGGTGTCCTGGGTCTGACACAGTCCCTGGGAAATGTTCAAGTCCTCCATCGCTAGACATGACGACACATCAGCTATCTTAGCATTACGTCGTAGAGTGATGGGCTTCAGTGTTGGATTTAAAATCTTCATCGGGACCCAGCGATCACCCCACATGGCAGTCACAAGCTTTCCAACTAAAATGTTTCTTGGAGCAGAGCGAGCAGAGGTGGGCTCAACAATGACGGTGCTGCCAGGTGACACAGGAACATCACTGGGAAGTCTGCCCCACACTAGATATTCTCGCTGTGGGAGGAGTGTTACACTGTGCATCAGCTTCACTGTTCCGACTCTGTCACACTCACCTGGGCCTTCCCATCGTGACACACAGCTCAGCAGCTCCAGAAAACGCTCACAGTCAGGATCATCGCTCTTGGAGGAAAATCAGCTCCCAGTATTCCTTCTTGCTTCTCATGCCTTGAAGAACAGACTTTATCACGTTTGTGCCAATTATGAAGTCATCTCGCTGGCCTGGAACAACTAGAGTAGGTACAATAAACTTATTCTCATACACTTCAATTTCAAGGTCATAGAAACACTTCGGGTACGTTGTCTTACCGCCACAGCCCACAAGCACCACATTCCCGGGGATTAACTGAGCACTGGGCAAGACACCAGCAGACTGAAGTTTCTTCTCTGCCTCTTCACTGAGTGTACAAGACATGGAGCCAGAGTCTAGCATTCCTCTCAAAGTGACATTGCCACCTACCAGCACTGGTGTGTAAAACAGCTCGCTTGACCCTTCAAGTCTCTGTGAACTGATGAGAATCGGCACCTGTCCCGCTGGCAAAAGCTGGCAGTTGTTACTGTAGATTGAAAGCAGATCTGGTTCTCCAATGAGGGCTTCTGTACCATCACCCACGCTTGCCCTCTCACAGCGTGGGGCCTCTAGTTTGACGGCATGGTGTTGGGCTGTGCGGACGCTGGACGAGACACATTGGGACAGTCGTTCTTGAAATGACCAGGCTGGAAGCAGTGGCGGCAGAGTTTCAGTAGCCTGCAGTGGCTGAAGGTGGAGTGGTCAGCGCTGCTGCACACACGGCAAGGAGAGAACGCTGGTGGCTGACGTGGTTGCTGGCGCTGCTGACGCTGTTGAGGCTGCGTCTGACGTGACACTGACTGGGGGGCAGAGCAGAGTGTGATGACCTTACTCAGCATGCTTACCACTTCTCGCATACTTGGCTCTTCCTCTGCACGATGCACAGTGAGTGGCACAGCTGTGGGTGGCTGGTGAAGGAGGGGATGACGTGTAGCCTCTGACTGCACATTGGAGTGGTTGAGCTGCGTCGACTGAGTGACTGCTGCATGGACAGGCGAAAAGGGAGGAGGAAGCTGACTCACTGAGGCCCCACGCCGTAGATCTCTCTGGTGGTCATCCAAACGCTCCTGGACCTCTGAGGCTGTCCATTTCCCAGCTGGTTTGCTTTTGAAAGACAGGGCGAGGTGAGGGTCTGGGCAGTGAGTAACAAACATCATCACAACTTCAGCACTCATGTCTTCAACACATTTACCCCGCCTGCGGAGGCACTCATCAGCAACATCAATGGCCTTGTTTAATCGCACCCAGTAGTCAAGAGCACTCTCACTTGTCTTCGGAAGTGTGCAATAAAAGTCTGCCATAGGCATGCCAGAGTAGGGAAGCTCACTGAAATTCTGCTTCAGTATGTCAAAAACAGCTGCAGGACGGGCATGGGGGTCAACATCTGGGCTGCTACGCAGTGAAACCTTCACAATGTCCCTGGCTTTCCCCATCAGTCTGCTTGCTATCACATCATACATCTCAGCAGTGCTGCACTTACGTCTGCGCAGGTAACTCTGCATCAAATCTTCCCACTCATGGACAGTGCATGTGTCAGTCTGGTCGCCTCTGAAGAACGGGGGAGGTTTAACATCTGACTGGACAACCACATTCAGCCTTGAAGCATCAAAGCACCCCCCTGAGCAGGTCTGTGTGGCATGTACTGGGGCTGCATGACTACTATGCATAACATGTGGGGTATTGTTAATGTCATGTGCCTGTTCTCTATGTGTAGTATTAAGATAATCAACAGCATTAGTGCCTACCTGCCCCTCTGTGTGTCTAACTACATGTGTAATGGGGGTTGAACACGCTACGGGACTCAGAGCTGACTGGCCTACTCTCTGATAACTGGCCTCACCGTCTAAACCCATAGAGCAACCTCTCCCAAACCCATGAGAAACATAAACACCATTCATCTTGGACAGTGACATTTCAAATGGAGTGATTATGCAACCTCAGAAAAAAAAATACGTAATGCAAAAGTGAAAGTGAAACTTAAAAATATCAGTAAACAGTTAGGAATAACCTCACTTCTTAAATGAAAATGCTATACACTGATACTTGGCATCAATAGGCTATAGAAATACTTTCACAGAATAGCCCGTGAAATATTCAATATAAAAACCGTATGTTAAAAAACACCGCGCTTGTCAAAACAGCGCTAGACTTAGTATGTTCAAATTACTTAGAAACGTCAATTACGCTAAAGGCGTAGAATATCCTTCTAACCTACGCACAAACCGCATATAACAAAGCTGCGCGATCTCATCCAGCAGCCAGTCGAGGAGAGGGATTAGCAGCGAGGTGGCAGCGGCAAGTTCAGCAGCAGCGGTCCCGGCGATCCAGCGAGCGTGGACCTGACGAACCAAGGGTCACGGCACCATTGTAACGGGTGATGACTTCTGCGTTGTGTTGAATTAATTTGACGACCCAGAATTACTGCTGCAAAGTTGTTTTATTGCCTGTACACAGAAAGGCACACATACAAACGTTGTCCCTGTTAGCTGGCTCCCTCCACTCCTCAATCCAAACCAAAACGCAACAGGCAGGAGGAAGAGGAGATAGGGAAACATAAGACAAGGGGGAGAAAGGAGGGGCTACCAGGAACCTCTAACTGTATCAGGGTACCATAGAAACTATTTAGACCAGATCTTGTGCAATTATATATTCATACAAAGGGGGACCTTTCAACCTGTTACATTCGTCATCAGTTACAACAAGAAAAAAATGCTCTCAGTGGATGCAGGCAGAGCTGGAGAATTTACTGAGAAATCTCACATGTACTTAAAGTGGACTTTCTCGTGGACCGTTTATCATAGCAATTAGTGACTAGTACCAGCTGCTAGTACCATTCCAAAGCTTGGAGCCTACTGAATCCGATGGTGTCCGGAGATCGCGTATCTGACGTTAACTCCGCGAGTAATATAACCGCTAAGAATGGATGTAATTTACATACAATGAAAATAATCTGCCCAGCGTTAGGGGGGCTTGGGGAAAATTTAGGGAGGCTTGAGCCCCCCCAAAATGGACCTAACAACGTCCATGGTCGACAGTATGGAACGTGGCATTGAGGTTCAACATCACCAAGACTGATGTTTTGCTGTGTTAAGGCAAATGTCATTAATCACTTTAATTAAAGCTTTTTCAGTACTGTGATTTTCACGGAAGCCAGACTGAAAGTTATGAAAACAACTGTTCTTATTAAGAAAAGAAGTTAGCTGGTTAAAACTAATTCTTTTCAATTATAGTCCCAGTAAAAGGCAGATTTGAAATGGGTCTACAGTATAGTTGTTTAACACTGGAGCATGTAAGCTGTTCTTTTCAAGCAGGGGCTTCACTGCTGCCATTTTTAATGACTGGGGGGAAAGACCAGTCTGTAGCTCATAAAAACACGTAAAAATATTAAAGACAAATTAATGACAACCTACTTTAGACTTGTCATAGCATATCTGACTGGCTATTGTGATCAAAAAGATAAAGACTTAATTGCTAAAAATCCACTACTGTTTGTACGTATGTGACTTTTATAAGGCAAAGTGTTCACTAGAGCCACCACTATTAGTGGAGACAGCTCATGCTGGCTGTGTAGTGTGCATCTTGCTAATAGAATGAAGAGCTTGATATTTAGCAGTGTGCCATGGAAATATGTGTGACCTCTTCCCTTCTTCCCTAGGAAAGGGAGTATACAGTGGAGTGTCCCGCTACGCTGGGCGAGGTGTATCAGATAGGCTTGGAGAAGGAGCAGTACCTCTTTTTACCGGACGATGATTGGTACTGTCTAAAGGTGAGAGTGAAGACGCCAGAGGGTGACACGGTACATTTCCCATGTTACACATGGATCAAGCAAAGACAAGTCATTCTGGTTCGAGAGGGGAAAGGTATGTTTAATGTCCTATTTATATGCCTCATGGTGTTTTAGTTTTAGATCCTTCCTTATCAGTGATCAAAATGAAACATATTTCCATTGTTCTATGTTATTGATATTACTGATAAGAAGAGATAAATAATCTAAATACATCAAAGTATTGTAGAAATTAGTCTGATAAAACAAGGTGGCTGATTTTGCCCACTGATTTTGTGTGTCTCTGTCACAGCCACCACTTTGAAAAATGAAAATCCTGCCCTTAAGGGACAGAGAGAAAAACAGCTGAAGATGGCAAAACAACAATTTGAGTATGTATGGCAAAGCAAATACTATACCAGTCAGTGTGTGTATGTTGGGGAGGGGGAGGGCATGTCTTTTATTCTGATTGCATGTTTGGTGTATGCCTTAGGTGGAAAGAGCTGGAGGAGGGTCTCCCTCAGTGTTTGGCGTTAGAAGACCCAAAGGCACTCCCTGTTGAGTTCCGCTATTCCCTAGATAAGCGTATGGACTTAATGTGCTCCATCATACTCACGTGAGACTCTCCCTTATCTTATCTTTCATCACAACATTTCCCCATGAGACTAGTCAGATACTAAGAAATAGTCCAGCACTCAGGGTATTATGAAGGATGGAAAAAAGTTAAAAGTTTTTAACTTTTTCCATCCTTCATAATACTCCTGAGTGCCTGGGACTTATTTCTTTTATCGTGAATTCCTACCCCAAGAGCACCACCCTTGGGACCTTTTTTCTACACCTGAGCGCCGAGTTGGCATCTCTTTTTTACTAGTCAGATACTGCTCAGAAGTTAGCCTACATCACAAGCTAAGTCTGGTGAGGGAGGAATGTGAGACATACTAACAATCAACTGGTGATTGTATGAGCTAGTATAACAGTATTATTAATAATGTGGCCATCAATACTCTCAAGAGCTGAAGACCCATATGCATCTTCTTGCAGTGAACTACTGTACGTATATTGTATAGGCTTGTGAACTAGTGAACACTTGTCTTTGTGTTATCCTAGGATGTCATGTCTGTTCTATTTGATCTGTAGGAAGATTGAATTTGGCATTAAATTCTTGACTCTCAGTAAGAAACCTTGGGGCAAGCTGGATGATATAAAACAGGCCTTTTGGCTCAACAAGACCAAGATATCTGGTAGGCCTACAATCTATTTCTAAAAACATAATATTCATTATTTTCTAAGTTATTTTCATGCTCAGAGAGTCAGAGAAAATTCAACATCTTCAAACTGTCCCCATGTTATTCTGACTGTATGTTATTGAATCTCTACAAGTAGTCTTTAAGAAGAATGTTCCAGTTAGGCTATATCTTGGCCTAATGCAGTATGTATGCATTCCAGAGCATGTGACTGTACACTGGAAAGAGGATGAGTTCTTTGGGTACCAGTTTCTGAACGGTGCCAACCCTATGACAATCAAATGCTGCCAGGTGATCCCAACAAAGTTTGCTGTCACTCCAGAGATGGTCCAGCCATTTCTAGAGGGAAGTATGCTGCCTATGGAAATACAGGTATGGAGTTTAGAGGGTAAAGGCACAAAACCAGAAGACAAATTAAGTCAAATAAAGAAGTTCATTTGAAGTTATTTGACTAATAACAGAAATGTTTTTTGTGTGTCGGGCTGGTTAGAACGGCAATATCTTCCTGTGTGATTATTCCCAACTGGATGAGGTGCCCACAAATGTTGTCAACCTGCGAGATCAGTACGTCCCTGCTCCCTTCTGCCTGTTGTATAAACAGAAGAACAACGAGCTGGTGCCTATCGCCATCCAGGTACACTATGAGAGAGCAATTGTGTTTTTGTGTTTGAGTTCAAGCTGGCTTATATTTAACAGTCACTTTTACCTAAAGCAACAAACTTGCAATGTGGGGTTCAGGAACTATAGGACTGATTCAGTCATTGTAGCTTACATTGTACACTGCTCAATAAAATATCTAAACAGAGTAATGGAATTCTACTGAAAGTATATCAACAAACTGTCCTAACCGAGTGAATCAAAAATAAAGCCACATTATCTCCAGTGCCAGGAGGTGTGTGACAGCTGTAGTGTAAATGTAGTGGTTCACACTCTATAGTGACTAAAAGTTGGGAGTTTTTTTGAGCACCCCAGTTTTGATGTTAGCTCCAGCAGGAGCCTGGTGAGAAGAACCCAGTGTTCCTGCCCAACGACAAAGAGCACGCTTGGCTCCTGGCCAAGACACACGTGCGGGCAGCAGACTTCATCCTGCACCAGTTCAACTTCCACTTGCTGCGCACCCACCTTCTGGGAGAGGCGTATACTATTGCCACAGTGCGCAATCTGCCCACCGCCCACCCTATTTACAAGGTAGCCCTCCTAAAGCACACATGTAAACTGGAGGCCATCTATAAGTTAAAATACAGTTTAGAAGCCATAGGCCAAACAGTAATGCAGAACTGTCAACAACAAACCATCACTGAAATACTTTGCCATCATTTACTGCCCTGCAGTTGCTGATTCCACACATGCGTTACACATTGTATGCCAATGCTTATGGCCGACAGAAACTACTCTGTGAGCAAGGAGTCATCAATATGGTAAGAGTCGAATCAAATTTTCGCCTTCTGTTTTCCTTTTTGACAACTTCACACCACTAGGTTTTTTTTTAATCTCTGTCACACATTCTCCCCCTTCCCTTCTCTCAGTACACAAGCACAGGTAAGGCTGGCATGGTTCTAGTGATGACCAGAGCTATGGAGACGCTGAAATACAGCGACCTCTGTCTGCCGGAGGACATCACTGCACGGGGTCTAGATAAAGTGCCCAAATTCTACTACCGAGATGACGGCCTGCTGGTTTGGGAGGCCCTCAACAAGTAAGGCTTGGAGGTCAAGCGTCAGAGTGTGACCATCACTTAGACACATCAAAGTCCTTCTGGACACATTCATCATTAGAGGTCAAAGGTTTTTTTGCACCTATATTGTGTCTGCTGGGTTACTGGTTTGCCTTCATTCCAACACAACTTGAGATTAGGAAAAATGCCCTTTCACAATACGTTGCTTTCATGCTTTACAGATCTTTACAGAGCTTTAGATCAGAAATCCTAATGAATATTTCTGTTGGTGTGTATGTATACTACCTTGCTCTTAATTGTCTTGTGTTATATTCTGTCTCTGTATCTGTGTGTATGTAGTTATGTGAAGGCGGTTATAGCTCATTTTTACCCCTCTGATATGGAAGTTGTGCAAGATGAGGAATTGCAGACCTGGATCTCAGACATCTTCAAATATGGCTTCCTGGAGAAGGCCAGCACTGGTGAGACAGAGATAGAGCAAGAGGAGAAGGAATATGACAAAGCAGAGAGCTGCATAAGTAACATGACATGTATATCTAACCACTCTCCTCTATCTTAGGAATACCCAAGTCTTTCACCTCAGTTGACGAGCTTGTCAAGTTTATCACAATGGTGATCTTTTCCATGTCTGCACAACACTCTGCATTGAACAGTGGATATGTAAGTCATGTATACTTAGTTATACTTTACTTTACTTTACTTTACTTTACTTTACTTAGAGAAAGTAACACACACACACACACACACACACACACACACACACACACACACACACACACACACACACACACACACACACACACACAAAGGGCTCACTTTTAAAAGAAACTACTGTCTCAATGTGAGTACCCTGGTAAAACAAAGGATAAATAAATAAAATAAATATACACACATTGTTATTGACTTACTATTGTGATTTTAGTTTGATTTTGCAGGCTGGCTCCCCAACAGTCCAAATTCACTGCAGTCTGAACCACCAGAAAGCAAAGATGGTATCAAAGAGGCCACCCTTCTGAACGCGCTGCCTGACATCAACACCTCTGTGTGGGGCCTTGCCTGTGCCTGGGTTGCCAGCAAGAAGGGGGGAGACTTTGTGAGTTAACGGACCCACCCAACCACAGCCATATCCCCATCTGTACACACACACACACACACACACACACACACACACACACACACACACACACACACACACACACACACACACACACACACACACACACACACACACATTTCTCAGCATGCATAATTCCGGGAACAACATCCACAAAAAGCAGGCTTATAGTCAGCTACACAGTTCAAATTATACACAGACGCACATAAACATTTGAATTGATGTCATGGTGTGTCATGGTACTCATCATCAGTGCCTGCACCCCTCTGTCTCATGCCACTGCTGTTATTGTCTCCCCTAGGTGTCTCTAGGCCAGCACCCTGAGCAGTACTTCTCGGAGCCCGAGGTGCGCACCCTCATTGACAAATTCAAGGACGATCTGAAGGAAATCAGCAGAAAGATCAAGACCAGAAATGAGGACATAAAGCCGATCTACACCTACCTGGACCCAAATAATATAGAAAACAGCATTACCATTTAATACTCATAAAAACATGCATTTACTTACATGTTTGCAATCAGTCTTTCACTCACACACACTCCAGGATGCAGTGACTAGCACACAGTATGATCACCTTATAAATGCGGACATATCCACGCAATTCTAATCTATTTCAGCTAAGTAACTGAACTGTCGCCTCATTTCTTAGCTTAGTGTATAGCCATATCTATACATATTTTTGTCAAGACAAAAATAAACACATATTCACACTGATTATTGACTGCTAGTTCCTCTTTTTCATCCTGAATGGATAGAACAGAAAAACAGAAGAGACTTAACACAACACGACAGAAATTAATTCTTACGCAGCACTCCAAAGGTTTTGATTGAAGTGCAATTCAACATACTACCACTAGATGGTACATGGTTAACAGAAAGCTCAGCAGTGAACATGACTGAGGACAGATGCACTGTTCTTCCTCTAGTCCATTTACATGAAGGTGTTGATCATCTTCAATGGAATTCTGACCCTAATTGGCAAATGGGGAAGCAGATTTCGTCAGACCACCTTTCTTTCCTAAAGGCATTTTTCAGAATTCAAGGCCCCATCCCTTGATTGGGTGGAACTGCAGTCAGTCAATCGCTTAGCAATTCAGTTTTGTGAATTCTTTTATCTGCTGGTTGTTTGTGATGTTAATCTGTTAAATGGGATTAGTTGGTGGGAAGTCTTTTCATCTGGTTTTCATGGCATTTGTCAGATGACTAGAAGAACCTGTATTCAGTTTTTAAAAGGAGTAACATACCTCGGTGTGCACTTGTTATTCAAACAATTTACACTCATGCAAACTAGCCTAGAACTCTAGACGCACTCTAGCGGTAGCAAATTGAATTTTATGTTATAGTCTGGCGTGTCAGGCTACATGCAAACAACAATTTACAAGGAATCGCAGCATCACTATTTAGCCCACTATGCTTCTATGTCTAAATGTATGACACTATATTGACAAAATGGTTCAACTTGTGGCTATGGCCATTGGCCAAAGAGACCACCACCAGGCAACACTAGCAGGGCCAGTACACGGCACTTCATTACCATGCAACTTTTTAGAAAAAAATCTTCTCCTCCTGCTGTCTTGCCACTGAGTTCAAGTTGAAATGGCATAACCAAGCATAATGTTGAGGATGCCATGTTGGTTAAGATTGCCTTGGATCACCAACAGTGTCATCAGAAAAGCATCCCCATACTGTCACACCTGTGAATGGATGGTGGATCACTGGTTCTGTGCACTGTGCCATTGGTGAGTTTGGCCAGCAAAAGATGATGGGATGATTTCTGCATGTGGTGTTAGCCTGCCTCTGGGGGAAATAAGAAGGTGAGGTAATGGTACAGTAAGGGAGAGCTTTGCTAATGACAATGTTGAGGATTCATTCAAAATAAACCATGTCCATCACAGCATTATGTAGGGACATGCCATTCTTAATATCTACCACTACTCCTTTAAAGGATAGCTCGGGAGTGAATTCAAGCATAGCCCTGTTGAAGGAGCATGCTAAATGCACCAGTTAGGGAGTGGAGCAAAATAATTTGGAACAGCATAGACCGTGAACGCAGAAGCGAACAAGCACTTTACACGGAATCAATGGAAACTGATTATTCAAAACCGAAAGCAAGATCTGAGGTGCCGTTGACTCAATGTAACGTGTTTCATGTTTGCATTAGGTCTATGCTGTATGCTGAATGAAATTCATTCATTCCATGCGAAATGTGTTGCTGTTAGAAGGCTCGTGCAACAGGGTTATGCTTAAACTTACTCCGGACCTATCCTTTAAAACTTGAATATTAATTTTAGGTGGTTCTGTCATGAAGTTGAGTGAAAGAATGCCAGGACTGTTTAGAGCTGACAATCTAAAATACTGTATAAACCATATGCTGAATTGTTCAACATTTTGTTTACTAAAATATTCCACATGTTATCTTCAGAGTGTGAAAGACGTCTGTCTTAATCTACAATGTAAAAAAACCCAAAACAAAACAAAAAAACAAACAAAATTTGAATTAGGGACGTCTTCAAAAGTTGAGTGGTGCTGTATACAAAGTAATATTATAGAGCAAACAAAACAAGCAGAGGCACTTTTGAGTTTTGATTTAATCCACCAATGACATCAGAAGTGATCTTAACACTGAAAGCATAAACAGCATCAAAAAGTTTGTGTTTGTGCAAGTCTCTTGTGACAATAATGATCAAGCCTGTCCCGATCACAAGCACACACACACACACACGCACACACACCATAAACCGGATGTGAGATTGTGTCTGTGTGTGGAGGAGGTCCTTGTCCCAGTTTCCATAGGAGACTCCAAACTCTGGATGGACTCAATTCATCCTCAGGACACAATTTTATGTCTTAAAAAGCAGATTAAAACTGCAGTCTCGCTCAAAGGCGGTGAAATGCTTAGGCAGCAATAACAATGAAATCTCTGCAGCCAGGTGTATGTCTTTATGAAGATGTGTGTTTGTGTGTGCAAAGGAAGTCTTGAGCAGTGTATTGTATCCTTGTCAAGCCCAAATCCAGTGCAAGAGAACTGAAAGTGAAGGTTCACTTTCCTTTCATCTCTGTAGAAATGCAAAGCTCCAGAAATAAAGCTTATTTTTCAGATGAAGATCCTCGTCCAGCGCATCATGTCAACATCCATATGGATCATAGGAATTAGTTTCTGCTTGGTGAAGTTCATCTCCTACTAGAGGAAGGACCTTTGTGAAATAGGTAAATAGGCCTCTGAAACCCTGCAGTGGAACAATAGAAAGGCTTTCAGACACTTCAGAAACAAAAACAGCAACACTAAATGCACATGAAATAGAAGCCGAAATTCGAAAGAATAGAAAAGTGAATATAGTAAACAACATGACCCTCTAGTGATATTTTATTACAAGACTCCTATTTGGCTTGATTGTTAATCCTCTCTTGTAAGTCACTTTTGATAAAAGTGTCTGTTAAATGCATAAATAAAATGCAGATGTCAATGTAAACATGATTGCAGAGGGTTATACATAGTGTGAATTAAAAAGTCCCCCAAAACATAACCTTAACCTAGAGAATCTAATCATGAAGCTGGGGATCGATCTTAGGGGAGCTATGGAATTCTGCAATGTAGTGATGTAAGGGAGAACCTCTGAAGAATGGCAGACACACAAACGGACAGACAGACAGATCAGTAGTTGTCGAGACGCCATAACTCCTACCTCTGGCACTTTTGGGGGTCCCTAGCAGCTCATAACTGCTGAAGCCCACCTCTGACGTCAGGTAACTTGTGAACTGATCCGGCTTCAGACGAATCCCGCAGTAGTTTCTGTATGTGGTCTCCTAACAAGCAATCACAGAACGAGTGAAGAAGACTGTCAATCTCTATTTCTCTCCAAAAAGTTAATCTCAGCACGTTTCTTTCACCTGCTCTCATTTTATTTCTCATTCCTGTTTCCAAATAGCAGTGCATCTCCCACTAGTTCTGTTCATTAACACATACTGGGAAATGACATTGTTACTAAGCTTTTTGATTGATTGATTGATACTTTATTGAACAACAGCACACAGCAAGGAGTGTTCAAAAGAATAAAAAACACAATAAAACCCAAAGGCTTGTTGCCATTGTGGTCCTTAGATGGTAGAGCAATCAAAACATAGAACATTGAAGACAAAGAAGGGGAAAGGGGTCAACAAGTGATAAGACATACAAATAAAACCAAAAACAGACTAGACTTAAATACAAACAGGACATGTAGACAGTATGTAGTACACCTATGTTAAGGGATTGATTTTGTTAGCCATTTTTAAATCAAGGATAGCTTCTAGTCCTCAGAGCTCATCTCACCCTAACAAATCCCTGCCATGTCATCATCTCTCCCCCTTTGTACTGACTGACAGACACTCTACCTTCTGCAGCAGCTACCTTGTTAAACTGCTTATTCTCCAACTCCATCTCGCATTGTCTTTGTCACCATCTTTGTCCTACTCTGACGACTCTTCTATTGTCGCCTGTCTACCAGCTCAACGCCCCCATACCCCCACCCTCCAACCTCCTCCTCCTCTCTCTCCCCGGCTTACCGAGAGCCTCTTCCTCCTGCCGTAGCTGCTCCATGGCTGAGGCTCCAGGATGAAGATCCCTCCGTCACGGAGTTGCCTGTGGGCCCGGCGGAAAAGCCGCTGCAGGCCTGCATCGCCCCAGTTGAGCTGCACCCACAGCGTCAGGCCCAGGCACAGGATCACGTCATACTCCTCCTGCTGGCCAGCCAGCTGCTCGTCACTCTCCAGAACGTAGTTCTCCTGTGAGGAAGACAGAGGGCGCCGTCAGCAGGGAGTCTGTGGGGGAGTTGGGCTGTGCTGTGCTGTGCTGTGCTGTGGGCCCCAGGTTAAATAGTCACACAGGAGGATGCAAGGGGTGGAGTTAATCAGTTGTAGGAATGGTACCAAGCAACTGGTTTATTTGTTTGCATTCTCATTTTGTTACAACTGGAAAGACACAAACAAACAAAAATGGTTTCATACAAAGTAGATTCCGAAGACTATGGTAGACTACCAACAGAATCACACCATTGTGTGTAGATGGATATGACCAGTAATTCTTTACAAAATATCTTACAATATTTATAATCATAACACAGTTTAAAAATTACAATCATTATAAAAAACATTAAAAAAATATTAGCCTAAAACTAGTAAAGAAACATTTAAATTTTCACTGTATTTTGGCCGTGACAAAGACAAGCATCTAATGACATTTCAGTAGCAGCATCAGCAGCACGGGTGAAAAATTTGAATTACGAGAGCTGACTGATTGACTGACTGCAACAGCTTATCCCACAAGTGTTCAATGGATAGCCAAATCTCCAAACAGCATACCCCATCTCTAACTGCCATATCTCCATATAACTACTACTAGTAGCAGTCTCATACACTTCACAGTGAGACTATATAAAAATCAGTCTTGATTAAGTAAGAACTGCCTGTGGTTTAGGATGAGAAAGTCAACAGGGTGAGCAAACTTTTGACCTACATTCAACTGAACTACAGTAGCTGGGTTTACATTCAGCTTGTTCACATTTCATATTGCATTAACACAAACACAAAAGCATGTCTCCCTGCGTTTCCATCTGTCTTCCATGAATCAAAAATGACCATTGGGCTAATACTAATGAGTTCTGAGCAGTTGTGGGATGCAAACGTAATGTGGCCAGGATGTCTATGGACAGACATGCAGTAGATGTGAACACACAAGAGCTCAACTCTTTTCATCCTCTTTAAGCACATTATGACTTATTTGCATCAAGAGTCAATCCACCCTTCTCAAGTCAATTCAATTCATATTCACATTAGGTGGCTAATGTGCATTTGCAGGTGTTTCCAACTGAGGATTTGTTATTTGTGTTACCTAAATGCGCATTCCAAGTTGGATGGAAACCCAGTTAGTATGTGTGTATGGGGGGACAGAGAAAAACACATTGTTCAGTGGTCATGTAGTGACCAACAGAAAACAGCACACCAAGCAAACATACTTGATGTGAGCACACACACACACACACACACACACACACACACACTTCCTTTTGGGCCTGGACTAGAACTGTAAATGCTTGGCGTTGAAGAGTTAGGAGGTGTGGCTGCCTGAATACACTTCTGGCTTCCCATCAATACTCAAGAGACGAGAGAGAGAGAGAGAGAGAGAGAGAGAGAGAGAGAGAGAGAGAGAGAGAGAGAGAGAGAGAGAGAGAGAGAGCAGCAAGAGAGACAAAGACGGAGAGATCATAAGGCAAGGAGTAAGTGAGTAGTGAGTGAGAGAGAGAGGAGGAAGTTGGCTTGAGCAGCTGAAATCCAAGGTCCCTTGCAAATACACCCATCCCCCACGCTCGCCTCGAGACAGAGAGCAAGAGAGATGGAAAGGGGTGGGGTGGGGGGTGGGGAGTCAGAGAGGGAATTCCATCAGCTACTCACCAAATTCCACTGTTGCATTGCATGTGCAACAATAACAAGACATGTTTTAACGTAAACGCCATGCATCCCATAACAGCACTACGTCAAGGGGGAGTGAGAGATGGCATGGTTTGACACGAGTGTGTGTATGTGGTGTGTGTGTGCACTGGTTATACCAACAGCTGTCCAATGCTACACACACACACACACACACACACACACACTCCTGCACACAGCTGCAAGACAGTGCAGGCCTTCATGCAAAGCACGTCTTCAACGCCACAAAGCACTACACTCTTTGTATTAGCAGACAAAAAATTTGGCAACTGCGAGCATATGTGTTTGTGAGAGAGAGCGAGAGTGAGTGAGCATGGCGCGTACACATGTGTTGGTGTGTGAAAAAAAGAATGTGTGTGTACAGTGACAGGTTGCTTGCTGCTGTAGCAGAGATTAGAAGGCAGACATTTTCCTATCTGTGTCTGCTGTTTCCCCATGAAAGGCCATTTTGTAATAGCTATTTGCACTCTCCCTCCCGCTCTCCCTTTCTCCCTCCCGCACTCACTAACACACACAGCCACACAGAGACATACGTACACACTCACTCCTCTCTGTCCCCTTCTCTCTCTCCCCCTCCCACACACACACACACACACACACACACACACACACAGACATACGTACACACTCACTCCTCTCTGTCCCCCCCCTCACACACTCTCTCTCTCTCTCTCTCACACACACACACACACGCACACACACACACATACGTATGTACACACTCACCCCTCTCTGCCCCCCCCCCCCTTCAAACACACACTGAGAAGCTTTAGCCCCCTGTTGTATGCCCAATAGAGGGAATGAGATGAAAAATGCCCCCCTCAATACCATGACATATAGAGCAAAAACAAGGCATGTATACTGCTTAAAAACCATAGCCTACAAGTTCTAGCCCACTTCTCTCTCTCTCTCTCTCTCTCTCTCTCTCTCTCCCTCTCCCCCCCCCCCCACACACACACACACACACACACACACACACACACACACACACACACAAAGAGACCGCCATCTTATGACCTAGCCTCAAAAGAACACTAAAAAGCACCAAACTAATCAATCCAGCCATGCAAAAAAAATCTCCCAGAGATGTAGAGCAGTGTGTCATCATTACTGGCTCTGAATGACACAGTGCACTATTTGACAGAACAGGACCAGCAGATGTTTAAGGTATTCAGATGTCTCTCTGGATGTGTTGCAGCAATAAAACTGAAGATTACTCATTGTAGAGAATGTAGGGATTGTTTCCCAGTGCCTTCATTCTTGACTGACTTGACCCACAAATGCATTGTTTTGTCCTCCATAAAATAGGCAGAAACTAGTTAGTGGTGGTTGAGGCCAATAAGAATTCTGTGTTGTTTTAGAAGCAATGAGTGAGGTGAACCTAAGAAGGCCTACTGTATGAGCTGACTGTTTGCCATGTTTGGTTGTTGTGACTGACTGTGGATGGATATAAGTGGTCATTGAGTCAGCAAAAGACCTTTTTCTCCCAGCCTGAAAACAAAGCAAAGCCAAAACAACAATAACAAAGAGGAAGCAGTATTGGCCCTAAGTGTGTGAAGGGTTTCAACCTTACCTTCAAGAAAAACACATTGGAAGGGAAGCCTGCTTGTGAAGCCTCTGGAAGAAGTGGTGCAGTGATGGGTCCTCTGCAGAGACGAAACGACAACAGGAACGGCCTTTGAGTAGCGGAGGACGTCGCTGTAAGCTGAAGGTCCATTAACGCAGTAAACACCCCTCCCACCCCTTTCCCATCCTTGTCCAAATGGTTGCCTTCTTTCCCTGCTTTCCTTGCCCGAGCTACACTTTCCTGATGCACTTCCTGTTTGAGTCTGTCGGCCATTTTGTGCTGGGCAGAGCGCGATTGGCTCCCTGTTGGCTGCACTTCGGACAGGTAGTGGCGGAGGTTTTGCCGTGCTGAACGCACCAACCCCCCGTCAATGTCAACTCCCAAAATGTGCGCGGGGTTCCAGTGCTTGGCAATGGCCAAAGTGACATGGCCAGTGTTGCAACCGAGGTCTAACACTCTTTTCCTGCTAAACCACTCTGGCTTCAGTACAGACAAGCGTGGATCGTCCAGAAGACTAGGCCGGCGGTAGCCATAATAATGGCTGTAGTTGCCATATTGGTACTTTCGTTGAGGTTTCCTTGGCTTCTGCGAAGGCTGGGAGGAGCTTGGGTGATGGCTTCCTTTGGCCCCACCCACAATTGGTGTTTGGAAAGTTTGGGCGCTTGTCCTGTCTGAACTGGGGCCAATGGTTGGCGTAGGAGTGATTGAGAGGCGCTCTGAGCGACTCACAGTACGTCTGCGTTTTCTGGAGCGGGACGGAGGGTGGCCAGACACGGCAGGATCTGCACTCCCAGGTGGGCGGGGCTGCGACGCTGTGCTAGGGCCTGACTGTGAGTGTCGCCGTGGCAATATGGGTTGAACCACCTCATCCCTGCAGTTGATGGATGTGTTGAGTTCATAGGGCTGAGGGGAGTCCTGTGCCTGGTTCAGTCCAAGCAACACAGCACCCCCTATGGGCTCGCTTGGAACTGCAACTGCCCTCAACACTCCTCCCCCTCCCGCCTCGTCACCTACAGGCTTTCCCTTCTCAGTGTCGGCATGCTCTGGGGGTCCAGCCCCATGGTGCCGATTACGGTGCCTCCTCCTCTTTAGGGGTGAAAGCAGCACCCCATCCCCTCCCCTGGCACTGCACCCGCTCAGGTTGAGTGGGTCGGTGATGTCCTTTGGCACCAGGATCTCCAGTGGCTCACGGCTCTTGGCAGGCAGTGGGGAGTTCTCGGGTGTGTGGGCATTTAGTGCCCGACTGACCTCTTCATCCAGCAGGCTGTTAAGGTTGAGGGGGTCAAAGATGTTTCCCCCAAGCAAGAAGTGAGAGGGCAGGACCGGCTGGCTCTCTGAGGCTCGACGGCGGCGCTTAGCTGGGCCGGGGGCTGGTCGAACACTCACGTTCATGCTGTAGCGCCTTTTCCCCAGCTTCTGTGGCCCTGGCTGAGGAGCCTGAAGGCCATTTTTTGGCTGCAAGGGCTTAGTCCCTACACACACCCCCATAGTGCCCCCCTCTGTGAGCCCAACACTGGCCAGAAGGGGGGCCACCGGTTCCCCCCCGGGCAACAGCTTTGGAGGGTGCATGTCTTTGGGGGCGTGAAGGTGAGCGAGAGCGCCCCCACCTCCGTCGCCTGACACAACAGTCTCGTTCTCTCCTGACATCTCAAGCATTTTCCAAGATCATTCTTGGCATCAGTGTGCTCTGGATCTGAGAGAGAGAGAGAGAGAGAGAGAGAGAGAGAGAGAGAGAGAGAGAGAGAGAGAGAGAGAGAGAGAGAAAACATTGCGATACGTCAAACAAATAATCACTTTAGTTAAGCAGATTGTCTTTTAACTCTCTCCTATACTTACTCTGTCTTCTGAAATGATGTGTGCTCTGGATTGTGTTCAAACGGCAGGTTAACAGGCAACTCCTTTGAGTGGCCCTCTTCAACATAAACACAGCCTCAAATTTTCACGCGGTTGCTTAGCTGTATGCAAGAGTTTGAGATGACACTAAGTCTGTTGTGAGCAACTATGACCCACTCTCTCCCCTGCGTGCTTGTGCAAGATGCTGCCCCCTCTGGCTCGTACTGGGCTACGTCCATTAGCATAGGACCACCTTTGTTACGCAGACGTCACTCCGCCTCATGAATAATGCCTCACTCCAGAGACGAGCAGGGCACATAAACACGGATACAGAAAGACTGCCCACCCCTCCCTCTCTCGCTCACACATACGGCACTGCCTGGTCGACCGTTTCTCCGCCTTTGCCACTGCTGTGCTGTGCTGTGTTGCGTTTGCCTGCCCCGTGCCCCCTCCCGTGGGTGCTCTCAAAAAAGAGAGAAAAACACACCCGTCAAGCTGTCCACACGACAGATTTTGTGCCCTGCAAGTATTCCTGATACCGTGTGCCTAATGAGAAACTACGCCGTTACTAAAACTGTAACTATAGATGTTCCTCGAAATGCCGATTTATGAAAAAAAAAATCTCTGAAATTAAAAGGCACGGCTTTTTAGATGTGGTGTGTGCATGAATGCTAGAAAGCTCGCTTTCTCCTACGTCTAAAGATCAGTACACGGGAGATTGAACTCCTGTATGTCTCCGAGATGGAGTGTAGCCACGCTCTTATATTTCTCGACAGACCCTCGCTGAGACTTACGAGCAGCTTGTCGAACCAATGAAATACCACACAGTTTCTTGACCTCCTAGTATAAGCCAATCATATCTTTTTATGGAAAAGCATGGACAAGTAGCACCCGCCTTCTTGATCATAGGTATCCTTGTCTCTGCCTGCACCAATCGTATCAAAAAATTCTCAGTATTTCGAGCAAACCTCGAAAATTTCACAAGACCCATGTTGTAAATAGAGTTTAAAGTGAAATTATCCCAACATGCATTTCGTTCCCAGAGGTTTTACTCTATGTTGTTTATTTACGTGGTTTTCCTAAGAAAAGAGGATTTGGCATGGACACCCCTATCTCGCGTAAACAATGTTTAGGTTGTTTTACTTTAGGGGTTTGCAACTACAACACATCAATGTCAGCAAACATGGAAAGTGAATCAGTCACACAGCTGTTATGTAATGTAATATAACTCTTGTCAACGTCGGAGTGCCGAACGACTTGTAAGGCACCCCTCCCCCACTTTCCCCCAATGTGTATGCATGGCAGGACCTCGCCATAGGGATATCAGGGATATCAATGCAGTGTAGTTTGGCCGTCTGTCAGGAGGAGTAGTCGGGGGGAGACTGCAGAAACCCTTCAAGAGTGTGGTTTGGAACAATATGGGACGAAGATACTGCTGTACTAGATGTGCATACAGTTTCACTAGTGTTCAAAGTTACTTCCAGTGACCCACTTTAAAATGTCTGTTTTTTTTTAGTTTTGGTGCACCTCTGCCTTTGGTAACAACAACAACAACAACAACAACAACAACAACAACAACAATATCCCCAAAAAACTACTGAGTGTATAGAAGTGGCGGTAAAACTTTAGGAACACTGCACGCATACTGCACGCGCTATACTAACGTCGGCGGGCTGTTGAGTTCAAGAAGATCAACTTTATTTAGAGCCCCTGCAGCACCAAATGGTCCTGATAAACGTATGCGTTCTTCTTGGTGAATAGAAATAACGTTGACAATTTATACTCAAGAGGAAGTAGAAGTAAAGGAAGAAATCTTTGAAAGGAGTCAAAATGGACACGAAACTTGGTAGATGAGTCAACGATCATTTATCTTTACCACAAATTAGCTAGACATGACGATTGGGTATAGACATTGACAATTACAATGCTAGCTAAGTTGGTACTGTCACATTTTGTTAATTGTTCGCTGAACTTAAATTTTGCTTGGCTAAGGATAACTGGGCCGCTAACTAAATGTTATGTTTTATTTATTTGCTGTATTTGTAATACAGTCAAGTGTGTTCGAGAACTAGGCTAGTTATCAATATCTAAACAGCTCAATGGGAAAATAGCCATAGTCAGGGGATATACATAATGTGTTTTATTAACCTAGTAACCTAACTTCAACATTATTCCAAATTTATTTTGTGGAGATAAATGATACAAATCAGTCTTGTGGATGGAAAGTTAGGCTATCAAACATTAGCGGCAAACTAGCTGTTAGCTAGCTAGGCTAATTCAGTATTCCATGGTCTTTGGCTAAACACATTAGCTTACCAGTGTTCTATTTATTTTACCGCTCTTTAATGACATGTTTACATTGACATGTTGAACAAACTTCTAAGTTTGTAAATTTGGGTAGAAGTGCCTATAAAACTATAGAGTTATTACATTATCATGACCAGTTTTCTACGGTCTTTTTAAGGTCAAAAGGAGAAACCAAAGTTTGCGCCCCCGTCAGCTCGTGAGAAGCAGTCCCAAGATAAAGAAACAAAAAAGTTGAAAAACGAGGAGACGATAAAAGAATCAAAAGTCAATAAGGAGGTTGATGATGTGATAACAGTAACACCTACAGCAGAAGAAAAGAGTCTTGGTTTCATCAAAGCTACACACATGAGTGACAAGCACAGGCTTAAGGGAGGCCTCAGTAAGAAGGGCACAGGAGAAGAAAATAGTGAACTAAAGAAAAAAGTTGTTGCCTTTGCTGATGGAGATCAAGCAGGAAGTATGGAGAATTCTACTGCAAGTCAGTCAGTGTCAGATGAAGGACCAGAGAAGGAGGTCATTAAAAATAAAGTGAAAAAAGAGAAGGTGAAGAATAAACAGCAAAAACTAGCTCTAGGGGGAAAGAAGGATACAGAGGAGGTGACAAATGGAAAAAAGCAGGTGCATAATACTGGAGAAGAATGCAGTGTCCAGACAGATGAGGAGAAAAAGAAGAGACAAAAGCATGAATGCACACCAAAGATCAAAGAGAAACAAGAGCACAAGTTAAAGGTAACCAATGTAATTTTAGTTATATACAGTATACACTGTATTCTACCTATTCTTCAAAGGGGATACCTGATTTAAGCTACAAGGAACTGGGCCATCAACGGATTAGCACATATTTAATGGCATGTCAGTTTTAACAAAGATTGTAACAATTGCTCAAACTGTTGCTGTTTACAGATCTTCTCTAAATATTTTTTGTTTAAGATGAGTAAGTGTTGGCTCTAAATTTCGCTCTCACTGAAATACAATGTAGAGTGACTGCAACATTCAATAATTACTTTGTGAGGTGGTTTAACAGCTTTGTTAGGCACACTGTGAAATTATATGAAGATTCAAGATGTCTTTGAGGGGCTCTGTGCCTGCAGTACCTGTGTAGCTGTTCTAAAATACAGTCCCCATAAATACAGTCGCCTACAGCCGAGATGGAAATTAACTAAGTACAAATACTAGCCTGCATGTAATGGAACAGTGTCCTGATCAAAGGCTGTTGGTACCCAGCTGCGAATGGTGCTCTGTACAAACTTGGGCCGGGTCCCCCGATAACGCTCACTCTTAGTGTACTGAGAGGACTCGAAAGATATATCTTACCAAAGTTGTTTACTTTTCTGAGTGTGTTCCCCGAACTATCTCTTAGAGCCTTCTTTACTACATTGTTCTTAGCTATCTCTTAAGATGCCTAATCCATGTTTCTGCCATTAATTGTTGTCATTTGCGCTTCTTTTGAGCATGCTTGAAAATATCGTTCAAGGGATTAAGGTGCAGCAATTAACGAGAAATAAAGAAATATGCAGGTAAAAATATAACTTGTTCCGGTATGAGGTGTGTAATTGGCATGCTTGCATTTTCAGTAGGGTTGAAAAGCAAAGCAAATTAATGAATTTTGGCGATATTTAACAACATACAAAATGAAACATAAAATGCAAGGAAACCAATCCAGATGTTTATCGGCAGTAGTAGGCTAACAAGTAATTGAGATCAACACAATCACGTTCGTAAGAGTGGTCTGCACCATTCTTAAACTTTTCCTTAACAGTTTTTGGCTTAAGCACAAGCTTTACCGCTTTAAAAAATGTTGTGTTGATCTCAATACTTGTGCACCTACTGCCAATGAACATCTGAATTGAAGATACAGTACACTTAATGTACGAACGTTCCGGGAAATCATGTCATAATGTTGAAAGGGAGGTTAAGGTTAAGCGATAAGAATGTCGATAAGAATGTTTTGGGGAATTGGGCCCAGTCTTCTACGACATGAATTTCATCACAACATTAAGTGCTCATACATCTACTTGAGTATGAAAAGTTTTGACTATGCCATCTCTGCTGTAGGCCTATATGTGGGCATGTTTATTGGTGGATGGTAATCATCATCATCATCATCCATTGTTTATCCAGGGAAAAATGACTGAGCATCAAGCTCTTTTACAGCATTGCCCTGATTTGACAATAAAAAAAGATGCAAGCAAACAAAAGTACACAAGGGAAAACAAAAAGACAAAGGAGAGAAGAAAAAAAAAACCTTATAAGAATAAAAATAAGAATAAAATGAATAATAATAATAATAATAATAATAAAAACAATTCAAAAACAAGAACACTTATGTACAGGATTCATATCAATTATCAATGCCTTAAATTTGTCTGCAGACACAAGTTGGTTAAGTTTTAAAACTTCCTGTAGCTGGTTCCACTTATTTGGTGCAAAAAACTGAAAAGCCAGTTTCTCAACCTCAGATTTAACTGTAGGTGTTTCAAAGGTTATAAAACCATGGGACCTTGTATTGTGTGAGCTGTCTCTAATTCTTAATAATGAAGACAGGTAAGGAGATAGTTTACACGGCAATGCCTTGTAAATAAACTGGAGGCAGTGTCTTTCCCTCCTTTCAGTGAGGGAAGGCCATCCTACACCCTCATAAAGTTTACAATGATGAGTTTTAAAATTATCACCAGTTATAAAACAAAGAGCACTGTGGTATACCTTGTCAAGAGCTTTCAAAGAAGAAGGAGCAGAGTGCATGTAAAGAATATCACCATAGTCTAGAACTGACAAAATAGTGGACTGAACAATGGACTTTCTATTTTCTAGAGAAAAACATGACCTAATCCTATATAAAGTAATACACTGTATTTTACAGAACATCCCCTTTTCCTATAATTGCCTCTTTCTACTTGTTTTAGCCTACAGTGGCATTGACAGATAGTCAATATGAAGATCTTTTTGACAGTGTATTGGGTGCCGCACAACTGGAGACCTGCATGGGTAGGTACTCTATATATGTTTAGTGTATTCTTTCTGAGCCATTATTTTGTGTACCCCTCTGTGAGTGTTGTGTTGTATCTTGCAGAGGATGCCAGGGCCATGCTGAGTGAAGTGGAGTTGCTGCAGGCTAGCATAGACCAGGAAGTCAACAAGTAAGCACACACACCCACACACACTTTTGGTTAAAGTTAAAGTTTACTTAGTTTATATTTAGCAGGCACATTATTCAATGTGACATTTTATTGTGATTTTAATGGAAAGTGATTTTCTCAGGACATTATCTTCCTTCAGAATGCAATTCTCCTCTCTTATTGGCTAATAGGGCAGCCATTCCTTTCATGTAACCAGAGACATTTTTCTGTAAAAAAGTTTCACCACTGTTCCATATCAATGCTTTTTAGAATCTTTGTGCCGCGCACATCGCCAGAGTTCTAGACTTCCACCTCCACCTCACCATAATGAATGATAAAAATGAGGTCATACAGATTTTGAACGTCAATTAACCTAGCATGCTAAATAGAATCGCTGAAATTTTGTGAGGCCATGCTACCTGCTCTCTTGCCGCCCCAGACATAATTTCAGTGTTTTAGAGGGGAAAGAGCTTGTGACACTGACCCCATTTTCAGACGTGAATTTGTTCCATGTTATGACAATGAGACTATAACAAACATTGTTTTCAATGTATTCTCAACGGAGAAGGTGTAAACTGGCCTGTAGATATGGTGGCCGAACTGTAGCCAAATACCTGGATGGAACGCCCCACCCCTTTGGCGTCCCTCAGTTCAATGTTGGGTCCCTACTGTAAATTGGCCCTCATCTATCAAAACTTTGTATACCCCTGGCCTACCTTATATTTTGATAATGAAATCGTATTGATATGTTAGAGTGTGTAAGTTAGGGATAGGAATCCAGGTCCAGGAATCAAGTATAACACTGGCAATAATACTGGCAAGATTTTTTCAAACGATGTTTGATGGATCTTTCTGAGCACAAAATTGAAAAAAAGTAGCAGTTCTAAATGGTTTACTTCCATGTAAATAATAAGTTGCGATGGTCACCTTAGTAATATGGGCTATATTATAAACCTGTGTGCTGACACTGAGAATCTGTATAGGCCACCCTCTAAACAGTAAGGAAACAATAAGAGAATTGATAAAGAATGGGACCAATAAGCAGAATCCACAATGGCATTGGTATTGATGAAATCCTACCAATTCACAGCCCTAGTGTAAATTGACATTTTGGGTAAAGTCAGTTGTTACCAATAGCCTACATACAGTTAGGTCCAGGTATTTAAACACATACTGTACAATTTTTATGCTTAATTGCTTAAACATAATTTTCCCATTTCCTTGTAAAATGGCTTTGCTTATGTGCCAAAAGGAACTCAACAAAAAGTGCATTTTCCATTTTCCCATAGTGACATTTATCAGTTCTTATCAATAAAGTACTAGGATCACAATAACCAGCATTTTGAGTAGAATCCACCATTGCCATTTTCATCTCATGCACCACCACAGTTGTGGAACCGCCAGTATATGGCACTGTACAAAGTGGGCCAGTGGGCTCATAGTACAGTGTTTGTAAGCTGTACCCATGTGGTATAGTGCCACCTAACAAGACAAAAATCACGTTGTTCCTCTTTATCCCGTATGGCAGCTAGCCATCTTACCAGAACGCAAAGGCAAGAGCATATTACACCTTCACGGCTTCCCTGTCCATTGTAGAATACATTTAAATTCTTTACAAATTCTTTTATGTGTTTTCAGATCTTCACACATCTTTCAGACAACTAGGCCTAGGACATTTAGATCGGCTGTCAAACTCCAAAAAGCAGCGCCTAAGCTTAAGAACGAGCTGCCACTGCCTATACACCTGTTCAACACTTAAGTCAGCTGTTGTTGTTTTTAAAGTACTTTATAAATAAACGTGACCTTACTAAAACATTTTGTCACGTTAAAACTTGCTGGACATGGTGTGGCTTAATATACCTTGACTACATTGAGTGAAATCATTTTTGTGTTTTCGAGATTTTGGTGTTCATAGGGTGACACCATGGTCACAACATAGCCATAGAGCAATTTTAACCCCCAATATATTTCCGAAAAGCACTACTCTTCAGTTGTAATGTGAACAAAGTCTCAACACTTTGTGTGATTGCAGGATGAGGGAGGAGGAAGAGGAAATCGGAGACATCTGCCAAGACAGTGAAGAAAATGAGCAGGAGATTCAGGAGGATAGGAGAAAGAAGGAGAAAGAAACTCACAGCAGACACAAAGAGAAGGTTTCAAAGATTGGGAAGAGGAGAAGAAAGGAGGAAGATGATGACGACGACAGCGAGGCTGATGAGTGTATGTCAGATTAGTAGCCATTGTGTTTTAATCAGATATAGACTAATGTGTGTTAGCAGAGCCAGATACTTGAATATCTTCAATAATATGACACTGAAATTCCTAACCCATCAATGATGATGGCATTGTGGTATTCCTGTCAGTTCGATTCCCATAGAATCATGTCAAACTTCTCCTACCTTCTAGAGCCTCTGTGTACTGTATGTGTATAAGAAAGAGAGAGGGATAGAGAAAACCGTGACTGAATCTTAAAAATATGATTAGAAGGCAAATATTTTCTTGTGTGTAAGACTTGTGTTTTATCTAGATGATTCATGGGTGCAGTGTAGCAGAGCAGCATGTAAAAAGTGGAGACGGTTGCAGGATGATACAGATCCTTCAACCCTACCCAAAAACTGGACCTGTGGAGAGAATACAGGTATGATGTGCACGCAAATGCAAAGGAACATGTCAATGTAGACCAAAGCAGTTGTTTTCATGTTAAAGCATGTTGGGCTCTGATTAAAACTGTATTCAGCAACCCTTTTAAAGTCAAGAGTTGTCACATTATTCTGGAAGTAGTACGTCAAAAAGGCTATTTCGGAAAAAACCTAAACCCTGTAATCGCTTTGCAATCATCTTATTCTTTTATAGTGGAATCCAGCGCTCCCTGTAGCTTTCCACCAATCAGGTTCGGAGGGAGGGATGACCACAGATAATTGTGATAACTGCCTGTCAATCACAGCTGTGAGCAAGCTGCTGACCACAAGCTGCAGCGAGGGAGGGATTTGAGAGGCCGTTGAGGAGCGTAGTAGAGACGGGGGGAGGGACCAACGAGTTGTCTGATTTAGAATTACGTAGACTTGCCGAAAACAGCTTTAAGTTCTGTTTTCAGATCTCAAGTTAGACTTTATAGTTGCATTTACACTGCGGCAGTCGGTTGCACCAGCTGAGCATAAGTTCCAACTTATCTTAGTTCAAGCGTAAATTCCCCTTACGACGGACTTTAGGAGCCACTAAATTTTAACAGGTTGCACCACGCAAATAAGTTCCAACGTAACACTGTCTTATGCCCTAAGTTACACCACCGTAGCAGTAGGCGTAAAGCCAATCTTAAGACATTGTTAACATGTTTATCTAATTTAAATGGCATGTAGGCTAAGTTTGACACTGTACAAATAAAGAAGAGCTGTATACGCGACCAATTCATACTATTTAAATAATATTAACAGTATTTGAATCCCGTTTGCGCTTACTGTAAACCGTATGGGTATAACAATACAAATACTAAACATCTACCTACCGTTAGCACGCAGATGCCACAGCTTTCAATGTTGATAAAGTTAGCGGCATCAAAGGAAGAGAACTGCTTGTGTTAACATGAATTTTACCTCTTTTAACCACTTCGGTAAGCTTAGAATGGTAGCTGAAATATTACACTAACTCAATAAAATAGTGACTGTAGTATTAGTATTAAGTGTATTTTATTTAATACAACACAAAAACAACTACTAAAGAGTTTACGTTTCAACATACACCAAAAGCATGCAACGTTCTATGAGTTGCTTCCAAATCATGTAACAGCATGCAATATTGATTGGTTGTCAACAGTGACCATGGTGACAACCGTGACAATGTCATTTTTTTGAGACAGAAAATTTTATTTAGTAGCTACTTACTACGGTGCAACATACATCAAGCTATGGTGCAACTGGAGTAGAATGCAGCTTTAGTTTTAAACTAACTAGTTTTACCGTAAGGTTTACGACGTGACTTACACCAAACCTTACGATCAAACCTATATGTGCTATATTAATAAAGTGATTAAATGCAGATCATAATGGGAGAGGGAAAGAGGAACTATTTGACCAGCGAGGTGCGCACATCAAAACTAGTGGTGTGGAGGGGAATTACCTGAACTTGGATGAACCGTTTGAGACTGAAGACTTCAAAAGAAATAGGCGATCAACAGGCAGACAAAAAAAATCATACAAATAAAACATACACATCATACAATCATACATCAGTCAACCAATTTTTTTGACTAATCACAGCAGCACTAGAGGTGTTTTTTTGGTCAGAGGTGTTGCCAACGTGTGCCATGCCAGTCAGATTTTCTTCTGCTGGAAAGATTCTGCATCCCCATCTCAGGAGACCGAGCCTGCTGCAGCACATTATCACCATTTCCTCGCCTGCCTCACAGCTTATGTTGACAGACTTTTATGTAAATTGTCTACGTCTTTGTGTTTGTCACTTTGTTTTTTATTTTTGCTCACTTTTTTATTTTTTATTTACTGCATTGAATGTTTACTCAGGGCATTGCTGCAAAAGAGCTTTGTGCTCAGTCAACTCTTCCTGAGTAACCAAAGATAGATGTATTATAGTGAAGTCACACGCAAAAGCAGTTAAAGTGTACTCTTGCTAACATATGTCTTTTTTCTCTTTCTTACTTCATCTTGCTGTGTTGATGTCTTGTGAGTAGATCAGTCTCGTAGTAGTTGTGATGCCCCTGAGGAGTGCTGGACTGTGTCTAAGGAGGAGGAGTTCTACTACTGCAGTCTTGTGCCTGGGTCACTCGTGTGGGCCCAACAGACTGGATACCCTTGGTACACAAGGACACACTGACATGAGATTCACATGTACACAAAGGATGTTTAGACAAAGATAAAGCAAGACATAGGCCTAAACCATACAATTTCCTCATAATAATTCCCATAGAACGGGCCAAATATACACAGTATGGGTAATTCAATATAATTGTTTGTACAGGTGGCCAGCCATGATTGAAAGAGATCCGGTCACCAATGACTTCCTGCTTTTCAAGACAAGAAGAGATCCTTTTCCTGTAAGAAAACACCATAATCTTAAAACACACCTTCCACAATTTAGTGAACCCTTCAACGTGCAGATAGATGACAGGACTGAGGCACTGTATGTTTTATAGTACTTCACTAGAGGGCGCTGCAAAGTCACTAAACAAAATGAGATCCACAGAAGCTGATGCCCCTCTGTGGTGCAGTCTAGTGTACTCATCAGCACTATAATCCCCAGTTTAACCCTCATGTGAGTGTGGAATGTTAGACCTAATAGAGTTAGCAGACCCTGAAGTTCATTTACATGTGTCTGTGATGAGGCACTCATTGCATAATTATGTAATGCAGGTATGTAGGGTATCCCTGAAAGGAGTATTGTGTGAAAACTCATAAACACCAAGTAGAACCTTTATTACACATTATGTTATATTTGATTGTATTTGTGGTGTATGTGTGCAGTTCAAGTGCCATGTCACATATTTTGGGAGCCCAGTGTCTCGTGCATGGGTACAGCGCTGCAGAGTAAGAGACTACAACGACCTTTCAGAGGAAGCAGCTCTTAATGTAAGTCATTTTCTCTCCCCATTTTTGTACTAGTACACAGGCACACACATATTTTCTAAATCATTTTTTAAATGTTGTGTTGCATGTAAAGAAGTTGTTAAGGTACATTGGTACTGAAGTGGTATTTATTTATTATAGGTGGTGAGGCAGCCTGTGTACAAGAGGAGACTGAAAGATGCGATAAAGATGGCTGGACAGGCACAGAAGATCCCGCTACAGGTGCAGTCCACATACAGTATACATACAGTGTCTGCAAAACATAGAGAGCTCATACAGTACAACTGATCCTCAACTTGTGTGCTTTCTGCTTGCAATCTGGATCGAATTAGAAGGAGCTTTTTATTTTGTTATGTCTGAATGCGTCCACACCAATGATCTCCTTTTAAACCATCCCTGTCATGCACATTGCTCTTCATCTTAGTTCCTCATTACCAACTGAACAATGAAATCTGATGACTGGACCCTCTCCTTTTATCACTCCTCATCCTCTCTCACTTTATTTCCCACCCTTCTTCCCTGTCTGATCCTTGCGTTCTCACAACCCCCCCCTCGTTCTCTGTCTCTCGCTCAAAGTCTGGCTGTCTGAAGTGGGATTTATCTGTCTGCTGCCTCAGTGGAAACTGCAGATTCAGCCAGACATCTTCCCAAACCAAAGTGGACACACACGCACACACCCTTAGGGCTCCTGTTTCACAAGAATAATTGTAAAGTATGTTTTGTCAATTACTATGCTAAATTGGTCTATACAATTGTATTAGGTTTCTGTGTGTGTGTGTGTGTGTGTGTGTGATTTGTTAGTGAAGGTGGTATACAGCGTTGACCAATTTTATATTGATGGCAATATGAAATGGGATTATTTAGGAATAGTTAACCTAAAAGCTGCATCATTTGGTTCTCTTAAGATGGTTATAGACCAAAGATCCATGATGTGACGGGCTACGATGTTCTGAAAACCAGCAACATTCTAAAACTCTGAAACTGCGATTTGACATGTGAAATCTTTTGTGACGGCTTGCAACTGCTTGCAACAACCTGTGATGATTAATTCACACAGCTGCAACTCCTCTCTAAAACTCTCTCTCTAATATTGTTGTGCATCCTCTGTCTGAATTGGCCATTAAGTGTCAGTTTACTTTGACATATGGTTTGGCAAGTTGAGTGATGAGTTTATGAACTAGCCTAAGCAATCTAGAGGCTAGTAACTAGCATCATTGGAAAGGTTGCATTGTGCAGATTCATATGAAGCCCTGGTTCGAGGCTTGTATTGTTACCTAAAAAGTCAGTGACAGATATCAAAATATATTGCGATTTGTGAGTGACATCCAAAGCTTCATTTAGCCTCAGAATCTGAGTCAGGTTTTGAACTGCTAGAATCATAGCACAGCTTTGTGGGTTGTTGCAGTGTTTGGTATTGCAAGAATTTTTGAACTCTGATGTAAAAGGGAAGCCTCATCTAATCGCGATAATGTCTCAAATGCAGTGTGTTGCATTAGCCTGGCGACGCCATCCTACTGTACATACTTCCACTAGCTCGGTTTCTCTACGGTTTTGCCAATCAGCACACAGTTTAGAGCGATGTCTCTGAACTTGCCTGTAGTTCAGCAGCTTGTAGTAGGAATACCCTCGTTCCTAGTGGGCCTAGTGGGTTAAGCGCACAGCTTTAAACCACATTCATTGAAATCAGCGCAGTCGAGAGTTCAATGCCAGGTGATTGTAGCAGAATATCTTCTTACTCCGTGTCTAAATTATTATATTTAAAACAATACAAGATAAATAAATTGACATTGTTGTCAATGTTGTATCTATAACAGTTAGCCTGTCTATTATTAGACAGATTATTATCTTTGAATTTGAATGTCTACCGATTGATAACACCCACATTAACAACGAAACCATCAAATTTCCTAATTGAATAGGCCTGCTACTACACCTGTTATCACCAATAATCACCACCTGGAAATTCCAAATCAAAATCCTTCCTAAATAACAAAGGTGAGGACAACAAAAAACAGCTCTCACTTTCACACGCCCAAAGGGGTGGTCTTGAACCCACAGGAATCACCTGTGCACGACCCAAAGCACACTGGCTTATCCATTTACGTCACTAGTCATCTGTATGATGTCTTCATCTCTTGCCTAATTTAAATTATGAAAATACTCAAGGAGACTAATTTGGCCTATAATAATTATAATTAACAGGAAATCACAACCAAGTCTTGCTCATCATTGAAGTGTTTTTAATCAACAATTTTGTTGTCTCCAAAATTACCCAACTATGGGATGTTCAGCGCCCTCTGTTGACTACAGTTTTCCCACGCTGTTGGTAGGCCCCAGTTAGCTTGTAAATCACCTGTCTGGGTCCATCTGGTTTCACACAGGCTAAGAATGGAAACCTTCTGCTCATCTATCTGCTCATCTCTTTAGCGATGACTGTTGTTTTTCCTGCTGAGAACATGGTCCTGATGTTCCAGGTTGCAATGTTGGTCGGTTTCCTAGCGGATAGAAGATTCCGCCGCACCCTCTCCAAATGGTTTTCAGTGTGCGACTTCATATTCTCTTCTGCTTGTATGCTTGAAGAGTCTTCATCTCCTAGGTTGTGGGGTTTCTTTTTCTTCATCAATGTTTCTGTAATCATGTTAAATCCACTGCACGGGTGATTGGCCCATGAGTTTTACCATTGCCCTATTGGCCAGCTGTACCTGTTGGCTTAGCTTGTAGCTTAGCAGTTAGCTTGTAAATAGCTCGTAAATATTTCGGAAACGCACCCCAATTTTATGTCTGCTAACCACCTGCATTTGATGTGTGGATTGGACACCAAATACAACGGAGGGCACAGAGCTTCCATTGATAGTATTACCTCTTTCCTGTTTGTTATATACGACATACAATTCAAAGCCTATATTTCAGGCCTAGTTTATACACATACTGTACTGTAAGAGTGCATTTCTTGCATTAATGAAAGAGAATGTATGCATGTCATTCTTAAGATTTTCTGTCCCATGGACATGGACCTGTCCATACCATATCAATGATAATACACATTAATGATCAATATGTTAAAAAATCTTGGGCCAAAATATAGGCTAGGCTTTTTGAAACATACTGCACTACAAGTTACCAACGGCAGAGGCAGAGATAGAAGTTTTGAGCAATGAATAATTTTTTGATACAATTACAAAATAGATTTAAAGCTTTGAATGTTCAGAAAGCTTCATATTGCCATCACTCGTGGCTGATTCATACAGAGTGAGTAAACTTCAAATACTGCACATTAGGACAGTGCAGTTCAGACTGTTCTCGCCTGAATAGCAAAACAAATCAACAATTACTTTTAGAGTAATGACACCGTTTCGACCCTCAGCTACTCCACTGAGAATGCTTGTACTCTTCTTCTACTGTTTCTTCTGACCATGTTTTTGACTGTTACTAAAAATCAGCCCTTAAACAGCCCTTAAACTGTCATTCATCTGTGGTGTTTCCAATGTAGTATACACTGGAGTTCTGGTAAAACCTGCAGTGTTGCTTGAATGCCAACCCTTACCATACATGTGGTTTTGGATAAAAGCATCAGCCAATTGGAGAAATGTAAAAGCATAAGGAATGTCCGGCCCAGCGTTCTGACATACGGTACTCTACCTGCCCATGGCATCTGTCAGTCTGCCTGTGTCCAGGAGTCATGCAGACCGAGTGGAGCTACTTGCCCTATCAGTCTCCTACATGGTGGCCATCTGGAGGTGAACTGACACTGAGACAGTCGTAGCCACAGAGGACTGTTAGAGATTCTGTTGCTAGTGGGCTTGTAAACATAGAGCTGGTCCCCCATGTTACATCCCGTAATTTTGGGCACCATGTACTGCATCCATTTGTGTATCATGATCATTTTATCCATGATTTTATATCATGGGTTTGAGCAATTAATCAAAAATAATACACCTGACAATCTCAAACAGCACTCAGTGTAATATTGTCCACAACCTTGTCCATTTTTTGAGAGCACGAGAACATACCCCAAAAGTCCCCCCAAAAGCTATGCACCATCAGCAGAGACATTAATTCACAGCACTGTAGTACAAGTGACAGTACATGAAAGGTGGTTAAAACAGTATGTTTGTGCAAGCAACCTCATAAAAGAGTAAACTAAAAAAAGTTGCTGCTTGCATAAACACACTGCTTTAACCACTTTTTTAGCCATTTGTAGTGCTGTGTTGTCTAGGTAGGTGTCTGTTGATGTTAGCCTATGCAGTAGCTTTTCCTTAGCCTGGCGATGCCAGATGTACCTCCGCTAAACATTTTATCTCAATATGTAATCTGGTCAAAGCCCCCCTACATTCGTTTCTCTCGGTTGCTCCACGGTTTAGCCAATCAGCACACAGTTTAGAGCGATTTCTCAAAATTTTGCAGTCCTACAGGATAGGAACGCCTTTGTTATCCCCCCCCACACACACACACACACACACACTTTTCAATTACATTCACAAAATTGGTACATGACATTAGCATCCATGAAGTTGAGGATTTACTACCACTACGATGTCAAAATAGATCAGAACTTGCCAGAGATCTGTTAATACTGAAAGCGAAAGTTGTAGGCGTGAGAGCCAGGTGTGAGAATACGTCATATCCAAGCGGAAACCTATTTCAATTGCATTGGGCCAGACTGTATGACATAGTCAACAGTTGCTTTCGCCCAGGCTAGCTTTTCCTGGTTGTGCAGTAAATAGGTGAAAAGTACAAAAAATAGCACAAGAGCCAACTGTAGTAATATTTTTAGATAAATTCATGAGATTATACCAAGGGAAAAAACTGAATCAGCGTGACTGTATATCCGGGTCTCAATGAGGATATAGAATATTGCCATTTTGTCTAAAAGGGTTTATTGTTCTTGTGGTGTGAAATATGTCTTTCATGTTATTGAATGGACTTGAGTATTTTGCTGGATGGACATAAGGCCCCCTGTTGGCCACCTATCAGTTTTTCAGCTATGACTTTTCATTATCTGACTTTGTCTGTCATTGGTTAATTGATGATCCACTGCTCACACCTGTTATCCCACCCATTTTGTGGTTTTTAATCAGATGTGTCTCAGAATGAGATTGCTCACTTCCTGATGAAAGCTTCTAGCCAAAGCGCGTCAAAGTGCATGTTTAGTCATGATTTGCCCATAAAATAAAGGCATTTTAACTTTAATTATTTCTTTTCCTCTGCATGAGTGCCTTGTGTAACGGAGGCCAGCTAGCTCGGCTCCCACACCCACGGGGGCGGGGTGGTGGGTTTGAGTCCCATGTGCGGTATGGACCGCCACCGGCTACACTTGATGGATTGTTAGACACGCCATTTCCGTCTTTGCGAAGTATTTCCCCTCTAGTTTGCATATTTAGGGAGGAGAGGGTGGAGTGTGCGTTTAATTTCACATTGATCTGGATGAACAAAGAAAGGTTGCGTGGAATGGTGTGTATGGACAGTTTCATACATCTGAATTTTTTTGTTCATACATCAGCTTCAGGTTTTCTCCGTCCGTATGGATTTAGTAAGATTTCCACGCAACTCTTAGTACATTAGGCCCCAGCTCTCCATCGCCCGTACCAGACTATGTTCACTGAGGCCTTCAGTCTGTAACTGAACCCCCCTTTCCCCCTTTCCCCCTTTTGTAAAGCAACCTTGGGTACAGTACAGACCAAAAGTTTGGACACACCCCCTCATTCAATGCGATTCATTTATTTCCAGGACAATTTATATTGTAGATTCTCACTAAAGGCGTCAAAACTATGAATGAACACATATGAAATTATACTTAACAAAAAAGTGTGAGGTTATGACAAAATTTTGGACCTGAACCCGGTCAAGATGGTTTTGGGTGAGCTGGACTGTTCAGAGTGAAGGCAAAAGAGCCGACAAGTTCTTTGCTTCTCTGGGAATGAATAACTGTTCAAGACAGTTGGAAAACCATTTCACGTGACTCCCTCTTGAAGCTCGTAAAAAAAATAAGAGTGCAAAGCAGTTATCAAAACAAAAGAAGGATACTTTGATGAAACAAGAATATAAAACATGTTTTCAGTTATTTCGCACTTTTTTTTTATAAAGTACATAATGCCACGTGTTCATTCATATGTTTGTTTATTTTGTAGATTGTCACTGAAGGCAACAGTCATGAAAATAAAGTAAATAATTTAATGGCAAAGTGTGTCCAAACTTTTGGTCTGTACTCTACCTTGAAAGGTGCTACTGTATATACAATTAAGCTATTATTTATTTAATTATTTATTAAATTAAAACAGCTTAAAATGATCAGTGTGGATAGGTAGGGTTGTTGGTGTGGCCTGGTATGGCAGGTTTTATACATCTTCCCCTACCTCCTACTCTCACACAGAAACGCTTGAACAGGTTTGGTTTTATGACACGCCGAGCAGCAGTTGACGAGAACTCCGAAGAGGACAGTGACATTGAAGGTAAACACATAAATACAGACCTGTGTGTAGTTTTTAATCATAAGTTTCAGTTACATTTAAACTTCATAAAGTTTTGGTGATGCATTTGTGTGATTGTGGGTAGAAATTTTAGCATTGATCGCGGAATCCAGTGGAAAGCGAGATGAGGGGAGAAAGAGGGCAAAAGGCTCTGGCAATAAGGTCAGGAATCACAGTTATACTTACACTTACAGTTTTTGTCAACAGTAGTTCTCCACTTACAAATATTCTCCAATTTGTTCTTGTTTGGATGACTGTTAGGGGGAGAGGCCTCCACAGAAGCAGAGAAAACACACAGAAGGTAAATTCCATAAGCACCTTGACCTTGGCTTGGTTCTTACAAAAATACTGGTCTGTTCTTCACCATCATTGAATAATAAAGTCCAATATAAAAGTAACTGAGTCCAAACTCACAGAGTGTGCCTTTGAGTGGGGTGAAAGGGTTTTTGAGTAGGGAAGGGGTTTTATTCAATGTCTTGCAAACATATGTGTATAGTTGGAAGTACTCTGTACTATGCTTTTAAGCAATATGGAGAAATAAGTATTTTATTTTACCCATATCTGTTCAGTACAGCATTAATGCATCGACATATAGTGATGTAGAAGTGCACATACACTGAGATTACCAGCTCAAAAATCAACTTGAAGCTTTGTTCCTATAGATTTGTGCTTTCACATTCTTTGACAGGTCAGTGAGAATTGTTTGCCTTTTTCCATAGGTTCTTGTCAATAACATTTGTTTCCCTCCATCTCTTCTCTAAATATGCAGGGAGAGTAGAAGAACCAAATGTTGATGTCAGTGTCGTAAGAAAAGCCATCACAAGTGGAACAGAAACAACAAAAGATGCTGGAAAGACAGAGAATGAAGAGAACAAACAAAAGGAATGTGACATTGAGGAAAACAGTGAGACAGAGAAAGCAAGGAGGGAGGAAGATCAGTATAGAGCAACTGAGAGCAAAGAGAAAACAAAAGTGACTGGGAAGAAAATGATGAAGAAGCCAGAGAAGGAGCGCATGGAGAAAGGAAAGAAGGGGATAGAAAAGAAAGTGAAGAAAAAAAAGGGGTCTGACCTTCAAGGGACAAAAGGTGAAAGAAAATGAGGGAACTTTTTGTTTTGTAAAATTGTTAACAGGCTTTTGTGAAGTCGTTACATTCCAGTCTGTAGAACACCATCAGTTGACACATTTCTTGTCGTTTTCACACAAATTAGAAAAAAAAAATAGAAAAAAAAGACTTCTAAAATGTTTACATTTAGGTATTGTTTTCTTCTTTCTCCTTCTCTCTGTATCTGCAGATCTACAGGCTGCACTGAAGAACCAAGATGAAGACACTAAAAGTCAAGAGGGAGAAAGGGAGATGAAAGAACAAGAGCAGTGCCCTTTGACAGAGTCAGGTGAGTGAGAGGCTTCTGACTGATTGTTGTTAGGCACTCAATATCCTTTGAATCGATGGGACTTTTGACTTTTAACTTTGCCATGTCTTGCTTTCTCTCTCAGATGACCAAGCAGTGCCAGAGAGTGCTGTGGAAAGTAGTCATGAGGTAGGAAAGGAGGAAGACGAGGAATCAGAGATGCTGATAGAGGAGGCAGAACAAATGCAGAAAGAAATCAATGGAGGGCAAAAAGCAGAGGAAGTAACTCCAGCAGAGGTTGAGGAAAGCATGAGTGAAGTGAAGGAAACAGAGCAAAGAGAAGAGGAAGAGGAAGAGAGGGGTGATAAGGAGGAGAGAGTGGCAGGAAAAGATGAGATTGAAGAGACACAGGAGCCAGAGAAGTGTGTGGTGGAAGGTCTGGGGTTGAGTGATGATGAAGATCACTTTCTGAACACAGACCTGGACATTATGGCCTGCAGGGATGACTTGATGAAGAGACTCTGTGCGGACGAGGAAGAGGAGGAGGAGTTAAGTGAGCTTTTTGAAGAGTAGAGGTGATAACACACCACACTTACAGTAACAACACACACCAACAACAACGCACATCCCAAAATGTTTACCTAAATTCTGTTTGCCTTTATACCTTGTTGTGCATAATTACACCCAAATGTACACTGGCCCGTAAACACGTTCTTCATGTTTTTAAGCACTTATTCATGTTCATTTTTTAATGTACCTGTATTTATTGATGGTAAATATCGCAATGAATTGTTTGCATTCTTTCAAATACATTTGAACTACATTTTAAAGTCTCTTTGTTTGTCCATTATTTGACTGTTTGTGTGAGTGGAGTGTGTGCTAGAACTCCCTGTTTTGTAGAACGGATCAGGAAAGCTTCACACCCACTGCATTCCACTCTCCATTTGACACAGACCTTGCCCAACACAGCCAAAGATAAGACAGGATGGAGTGTGTGTGTGTGTGTGTGTGTGTGTGTGTGTGTGTGTGTGTGTGTGTGTGTGTGTGTGTGTGTGTGTGTGTGTTTGTATGTTTAAGAGCTTCGGTTTATTTTGCAAAATTCTGTGTATTTTTGTTTTCAAAAGAACAATCCAGAAAAAGAAAAGTACAAAGATATGTTATTTGATGATTCAAATAGAAGGAACAAGTGAAGAAAAGAAAGCAAGGAAAACAGAGGCTTGATTTCTCTGAGAGACATTGATAAAAGTAATTAGATCTTGGCAAAAATGGGAAAAGTGTGAAATGTGACACAGTGAGGGTTTGTAACATGGGTGGTGAGCTTACAATGGCATGTTTAAATCCACAAACACACTTGTGCACAAACAGCCTCAAACAGCCATCAAACACTAAGGAAGAAAACAGGAAATAGGGAACAATGGGCTTGCCTAGCCAGGGACTCCATACCTCAATGTGGGATGAATTATTAATACACACACTCTTAGGTACCCTCCACCCACTCACAGACACACGTATGCATGAATACACACACACACTGACATTCACACTCTTGCTTGAATGCGTCAGACAGGCGAGCCTAAGAGCTGTCTGCACACATGCATTCATATCTGAAAAGATTGTAATGACATGACTACACACAGACTTGATCACCTAAAAGAGCTCAGTATTATTGTAATAGTTGCTCATTGGTCAACATGGAATTTGATTACATCCTCATTGTAAAATTTGGATAATAATTTATTTTCCCCATTTTTATATTGGTGAAGCTGGGCAGTGTTTTAGATATGCAGAAATGTGTTTGTTTTCTAAAAGTTATTGATCTTTTAGTAATATTCAAAAACTGAATTCAGACAAAGCGTTTTTTTTCTTTTTCTGTTGTGTGTGTGTGTGTGTGTGTGTGTGTGTGTGTGTATGGGGGGGGGGGGTGATGTGGAGAAGATGAATAGGGGCTGTGAGGCAGTGGAGGGAGTGCAGGGGCAGGGGGTAAATTGCTGTAGAGCGCCTTCTGTGTGGTGTTATAGTGGGGAACATAAAAAGGGAGACGAGTGATTGAAAGTGAAGTGTGAAGTGAAGTGATTGAAAAGTGATATTGGGGATAATATAATGTGGGTTGCAACTTTTGGCTCTTGTTATAATATCTTGTTATAATAACTTCAATTCAGTCCACCATCAACTTTGGTCAACCACTTCCATGTAGGTGTCACCCTCACTGCTGTGATTTGGGAGTGACTTCATTTGGATTATACTGAGGCCAATGGAAATGGTGCCTATGGTACAAATGAATGCAAGTTTGCTGGTAGATGTGCAAGCTTTAATTATGAGTGCATGTTTTTCTGTATATTTGAAATGTGTTTGTCTAGTGGGGAAGAGAAACAAGAGTAGAGGAAATGGGGACCAAAAGTGACTATTGTTTCAACAGTGCCTCCATAAACAGCTGAGAGAGAGAGAGAGAGAGAGAGGAAGAAAGGGGTGGAAAGGGAAGTGTCTGAAAACAGGCTGAGATTCACTGTGACTAGTTTTAGAAAGAGCTGTCCAGATCATATTTTTGGAGAGTTCAACATTTAAGGTGTTCGACATTTAAATTTGTACAGTATATGCGCGTGTGTGTGTGTGTGTGTGTGTGTACAAGGGATTGGTTGCTGAACTAATAAGATGGACTAAAGAAGGACTCTATGAAAGTTGTAGCGCTCAGGGACAACCCTCTGGTGAGTATCGTCAGCATTCACAAACACACAAAGCTGAATGTGACATTGCCGCTCACGTTAGGCAGCTATTCACTTTATGCTTGTGAATAGGAGTCTGACAGACTGAAATGACATAATAGGCTCGTAAAATGAAAATGAAATTTAATAGCATAATGTAATGTGTTCCCAATCTGCTCAGATGGACTGTACTGTCTGAATTCTGTCAACTTTAGAGGCCATTTGACTTTGACAGAGAAGTTCAACTTGTGCAAATGCAATTGACTATATGGAGAGGACTGGAGCACAAGTAAGGGTTATGGGATAGATCTAATTGGCCTTCTAGAGTTTAGAGTCCCAGGACAGGACTCAATGCAAATACAATGGTTACCACGTGGCTGTTAGATTAACTGTTCCTCTTAATTTGTCATGTTTGTTTGGCAGTATCTATGACAGGCTACTCATGACAACGTTTTACTCTAGCAATGTTCCTTAGCATTGTTGGTCAGACGCACTCCCATTTCTTTGGCTGATCATTGAGTTTATTGATATTTTTCTTGGGTAGCGTAAAGTCATTTTTTAATTGTGACAAAGTTATTATAGGTTTGTTGTACAGACATTCAAATGTAAGGCTTCAATTCGTTATTGAATAGGGCACACAAGCCTAATCTTGTATAACCCCAAATTTCAAGAAGGTTGTGAGTTGTGACATGCAAAAAATAAAAACAGAATCAATTGCAAAGCATGTAAGAGTTATGCCATACAGTATCTTTTTTTTTTGAGTATTTTTATTCATGCCCTATGTTTAGGTGTTTAGGCCGCATCATAGGAAACTTTTAGTGTAATATTTTCATTTTAAATTTGATGATTTCTGAACTTCTAAAAAAGCTTTAACTGGGGTTGTTTACCAAATAATTCATGAAATCTTGACTAAATATCTTGGGAACTGTGGTGTCCAGTTGGTGGAGTTAGTGGAAATAAAGATCCTCAGCAGTCTGGGTTTCTTCTTGATTTTGTTTTTCATTCACAAGACCCCAAGTGTGACAGGTTTGGACAGGCTACTTTAGTACCTGAATACTCGTCTCCTAAGTCCTCTCAGAAAAAGAGATTGAATGCCAGCATATGTTGTTCAGAACCGGTTGTTTAATATTAATTTGGCATTTCCAGATATGTAAGCCTTTGAACTGGACACTAATAGCTGAGTTGAGAGTGCAGAGTATGTAGCTCCGTAAGGTATTTCTCCACATTGCCGTAGTTTTAATTGGGTTTTGGTCAAAGTAAAATGCTGCAATTTTTGGATCATGTCTAGCATTGCATCTGAGGCATCACTAGGCCCTTACATGTTGATACTTCTTGCAGTTCTATTTAGTAGTCTTATTAGTATAAAATATTAGTTTGCATAACTTTTTGCAACTTTTCTTGTGTTGGTGTGGAAGTAGGGAATGTGCAGAAGGATGTTCTGGTAACCCTAAAGTAAAAATGTCAGTGCAAGTAGGTTACATTTCCAGTGTAACTTCAGTTCCAGGTAGAGTATAAGCAGACTGTATAATTATTACAAAACAGCAATAGAAAAACAAAAGTTTGCAGTGAAGAGAACAGTGCAAAGTTTAGTCCAGTCCTTTGTAAGAGTAAGAAGTGAAAAGATATAATATTCAGTCAGCTGTATTTATACAGTAGCAGTTACAATACAATTTCCTTGCAGCCCACCAGTCTCTCTCACTCATCTGTGTGGCATTGCTAACCCTATGTAGAGCTGTGTGGCCCATGGGACAAACCAGCCTCTCAGCCTGTCAGTAGAGCATGTCAGGGAGTGGAGTCTGCCACTGGACATATTCCTCTGGAGAGTGTGTTGTGCAGGGGGTGATGGCTGTTGTCTAGTTAAGATATAAATGTGCTCAGCATCCTTTTTTCTGTTGCTGATGTCAGTGGAGGTCCCCTCCTCACACACAGGCTCATATGGAAGAAGACATATTGGAGTGCCTCTACTGCACAGGCCTTCAGCAATCTTTCATAGACGCCTCTTTCAGCTTCTTCAGCTCTCCTCTGACCTGGTCTGCGGTGACTGTGGGGGGTGGGAGGACACATGCAATTCCTGGGAGTGGGGGGGTTGCAGTGGAATGCACAGGTTGACGATGGAGGAGTGAGTTTGATGGCTGTGCAGTCAGCAGACAGTGGTGGGGGATGAGTTCAGGTGATGACTGCAGCAGTGATGTGACAATGGCAAGGCCATTAGCAGCAGTGACAGTCATTAAAGCTGCTGGAGAAATGTTTGATGTGATTTGCTCTGGCCACATCACCATGTGCTCTTTGAGCTCCCTCTGAACATGCCTGAGTTCAGTTAAGTCACATTATCCTTGTTATAGGTGTAGCCGGTGTAGCCGGTGGCGGTCTGCACCGCACGCGGGTCTCGAACCCGCCACCCCGCAAGCTACAAACTCCCGGCGTGGGAGTGGAACGCTCTAACCAACTGAGCTAAAAGCCCGAGCTTCTAACTCAGCGTGTTAGAAGCGCCCATGGAATTGGGTGATGAGGATTTACACACTACCACCGAGCTAGCCACGCTAGCTGGCCTCCGTTACATAGGGTTTTTGACATCGCTTGTCACTCAGTGTTTGTGGTAAAGGACGCCAATTTAAACATGTAGATGTGTTTGTGGACACAGAGTGCTATCAGTAGCAAGAAAAACTCTTTGCCTACACCGAGTTGTACCAGAGAGGGTTGAAGCGGAGCTTGGTTGTTGTCCTGCTAGAATTCGCTAGCCAGGTGAATGTCGCCTAGTGGCCCTGCTCAGTTCTCATTCCGTTCTGTCATCTAGTCAGGACTACACTTACACTATTTGAAGGTACAATTATAAGACTGACATGACACTGTCATTAACTATGACATGACTGTGATGAATCTGTCATAAACTTTATGCACCTGTCATGACTGTCATTAAGTGTCACTCGGTATTTGTCATGGTTAGGGTTATGTTTAGGGTTAGGGTATGTCAGAATTCATGACAGGTTTATAAAGTTTATGACAGATTCTTGACGTCATGTCACAGTTAATGACAGTGTCATGTTAGTCTTATGACGGTACCTTCAAATAAAGTGTCACCGCATTTTCGGCAGACACTGAGCTGTGCGGCCAATCAGCGACAAGTGAGAAATGGAAGGCAAATAGCTACAATATATGCTTGTAACACGTTTTATACAAGTCGTAATAAAATGTTTATAAATGTGATGGCTGAGAAGGCACAAATCGTGTTGTAATTCAAACAGTAAGCTCCAGCTAAGTCACGTGACCTTGCTTGCTTGGTAACCAAAACAAATTGGGGGTGGACGCTCCTACTGATCTTGCAAGGGCGATATCTGCCTCTATGAGACACGGACAAGCTCGCGAAGGGGCTCATTTTACTCAGGAACGTGTCATCTATCAATTCCAGTGAGTTCTAAGCAATGTATATAAAGGTGCAATGAATAGGAAACGTCAAAATTTTACCTAAATGGGCTTTAAAGTTCACATCGGGTACCACCGCAATCACAATCCTAAGTGCAGCTGTAACCAACTGTAATGTTCACAACTGTAATGTTATTTATGGCTTGTTTGCAACTATCAGTTTATAAGATCAGCAGATCTTGCTATTAATTTACAATTCACGCAAGGAGCACACATATTGTTAAGTAAACTAGGTGCTTGATTACAGTGAGTTTGAATAGGGTCTGCTGTAGTACAATTGTATATTGTATTTGAATGTGCTCAGAGGAGATTACCATCAGGTGGCACTGGAGCCCTGGCTACTGCTCACACCTCAGCAGGGGGTGTGTGTACATGCATGTGCGCTTGGTGGGAGTCATAACAAAGATTGACAAGCACTACACTGTTTACTGCACATTAAGTGGGGGCACGAACCTGGCGCGTGCCGTACATGTATGTGTGTGTAGGTGTCTGTATGTGTATGTGTATGTATATGGGGGGGTGCTTTCTTTTCCAACTCCATGACCCTACTTGTCCCATCCCCCCACGCCAAATTGCCCTTGAGCATCCCAGGGAGCCTATAGAGCGTGGAGCGATAGGAGGGGCAGAGATGAGGGGGAGTGTCAGGGGACTGTGGGGGGTGATAACATGTCATCTTAATCTGTAGTGTGTCCCTTTGATAAAGAGATAAAGCAAGCGAGAGGGAGTGGATTGGTGGAAAGGAGTGAGAGGAAAACAGACTGCTCACTAATCTCCACACATGATGGCATGGTTTGGATTGGAGGGGAGGGGAGGGGAGGGGGGCATTAATGTACAGTCTGATCTTTCTCCATAGAGATAGGGTCACCAAGGGCACATCTGCCCAGCAACCAGGGCATGTCACACTAACAACAACAACAAAAGCAACAGTGGTGGTGGTAGCAGTCTCTCTCTCTCTCTCTCTCTCTCTCTCTCTCTCTCTCTCTCCAGGAAAACAAAAACAGGATTTAAATTTAGACTCATCACAACATGGGGGGAGGGTGCATGATTTTACATAAAGACATAAAGGGAAAATACACCATACACATATAGCCTAAAACACTGTCCCTGTGCAGTCTAAGGTATTTCCATGTTTATCGGAATGTTTCAGAATTAAAATTTGTTTACCAACATTATTGACGCATATGGCTATTAATTCGGCATTCATGTTTATGCAGTGTGTAGGCCTACCTCCATATATGTTCATAAATTTGAATAACAAGATTAATTTGGGGTGTGCTTATTACAAATGATTTGCTCTTTCTTGGGCCAGCAGATCGCTGCAAGTGTCATCATCCGTCTTGAAATCAGCTGAAACGAAAGCAGCCGGTCTTAAAGCCATCTTCTTGAAAAAGAAGCGCATCTCTGTCAACCGCAGAGAACAGTCTATTGCGCGTCCCCTTTAAAACATGAATTATGTGATTATACCCCCTCCCTCTATCTCTGAAGCAGCTCACTCTCCCTCCCTGGCAGAACGTATTGTTCTCGCGCTGAAAAGCCACGCGAGGCCGTCTACGGGGAGAAAAGCGTTAATCCGTCAAGCGAGGAAGCTAACCGGCAGCCTCCGGACCTTGGATAAGCATCAGCTTCAAGGCGGACAGGACAAGCGAAGACAACAAGCGAGCCTTTTCAAGACAGAGGAACGATGCTATGACCGTGAATCCCCCCCGCGCTGGTGTGGAGGCACGGGGGAACACTGATACCGGGAAAGCGAACCCGCAGTGTGTGACAACACGAGCGGACAGGCTGGCGGAAGCAGTGCCGGTCAGCAGTGAGTAAAAACTTGGGGAAAGGGAGATGAGTGGAGGGGCGGTGTCTGTCTGTCTGTCTGTCTGTCCCGGACCCGAACGGGACATATTAAGAGAGGAGACCAGTCACTCCAACCTAATGCCATCATCTCATTGACACCAGCAGCTGGGAGCGCACCGACTAGATTAGGACGAATGTTTTGACTTTGGACTGGACATGTGTGTGTCTCGTCCGTATCAGCTGAAGAAAAACTGTCAATGGCAATACCTGGCTTTAGCAAACATAGACTATTTTACCCCGCTGAGCCAAATATGATGCTCAATCTGCTGAGACGGGAAAGTTATGCTGAATTTTTACACATAGCTTTCATGGTGGGGGGGAAACAGGATAGAAGTCTTTTGTGCATGCCCATGTCTTTCAGAACAGCTGTCTGCTATTTTAGCTCGCTCTGCCATGTCTGCACAACCGCATAATTAAATTAGGCCCATAGCATATGTTTGAAAAGGAATGTCATATCCTAAGGTGTAAAGATGGCCTATTGATTCCCGGCTACTGATCGGCTTCGCCATAACAGTAAATAGGGGTCAATTATGGATCTACGCGTGAACATTTCGAAGTCGAAGCCCTTGTTGACACAGTAATCAAGCGTGTGAAGGGAGAGGAATGACATTCCCGTGATGTGGATGCCGTGCTTGGGTTTTGACTGGGAGAATCTGTTCTCTCCTCCACCATCCTCTTTGGTCTCTGTCAGAAGAAATGCAACCGCTGCTGCGCGCTTGCATCGCCGGCTTCTTGCCTGCGGCGAGACGCTCGAATGGCCCAAATTCAGCCAATGGCATTACCGTTGAATACAAATGAGCTGTCAGTCATCCTTCCGATCATTTTATTTTCGGCGTGAAGCGCTCAATATGCGTAAGAATGTGTAGACTATCCAAGATGCGTCTCCATTTGGGAATCCGGCTATTGTTCGAATTGTGCCTTACATAGTCATACACACAATTGGCTTGGTAATCGAAAATAGAAGTCTCTAAATATTGACATGATATGGTCAATGATACTGTCACAAGGTAGTGCGACACCCCAAATAGGTCCCAGGAGAACCTTAATATTGATTGAGACGGACAGTGCGTGAGGTGGGGTGAGGTGGGGTGGGGGGCGTTGTCGGTGTTCCCCTGCTTTGACTGACAGCGAGAGCGAGCTCTTTGTGCATCTGCGGCGGATCTCTTGCCCTACTTTTCTTCTCTCATTCGCCCAAGCCGGTTTTCTTCTTTTGTTAGATCTTGCTTTGACCGCACGGACAGTTTCTGCGGCTTGCCTGCATGTTGCGTAGGATTGCTTAGCTATGCCGAATAGCTAACATTTGGCTCGCGGGTTGCTTGACATGCAACCGTTTCCGTAGGGTTGCGGCGATGTAGGCTATGTGTTTGTTGGCGGGGTAAAGGACGTCGACTCCCTGAAAACAAACGAGCGTATGTTATGACATCCGTGTGGCCCGGTCCGGCTCATGGTTTGACGCCATGAGCAGATGGGCGGTTACTCTTCAAACTGAGTCACGAAGCTTGGAAGACCAATTAAAGGAAAGAAATTAATTTGGAGCACAAATAAAAATAGACCACACCCCAATCTACTCAATACATCGTACCCCGATTGTCTGTAACAGTGGCCCTTTGACCAAGTTACCATCGCCTGTTTTGTACCTGAGTTATCGGTGCTCTTGTGATGTGTTTACTTCAGGCCTTCCCTAACTTCAGCCACGCGTGCCTTAGGCATTCAACAATGCCAGATACTTTCTCTTTGTCATCTAATAAACTCAATTGTCTCTCCCCTAGTCCTCTTTGTTTCGTATATGTCAGTTGTATAACTACCACATTCTGCCTCTCTCTCCCTGTCTTTCCCTCTTGCCCTATATGGCAATCTTATTCACTTGATTTGAATGTTTCCAACTTCCCTCAGTGTATGGGGGGTAAACAGAAAGACACACTCACACTTTTATTCTGATTTTTCTGTTTTGTATTTGTGCAGGTGGTGAGGTGTGTGCGTGTGTCGGGGAGTGATGGCCCCTCGGCCGTCCTCAGGGGAGCTATGGGGGCTCCATCTCATGCCCCCGCGCATCCTGGTGGACTGCTGCCTGCCCAATGGCATGCTGGTCAGCCTGGAGTGTCTGCGTGAGGCACCACTGCTCACCATCAAGCAACAGCTGTTTGCTGAGGCCCGCAAGTATCCACTCTACCACCTGCTGCAGGTATGGCCAACACACACACACACACACACACACACATGCACACTCACACACACAGTACATCCTCTCATCCACCAACAATCTCACACACACACACACACATGCACACTCACACACACACATAGACACACATGCGCATACATACTACGCACAATATGGCAAACAGACTCCTTCAAATAACCACCAAAGACATCAAAATGATAGGTCTTCAGTGAAGTTATCTTCCAATGTATATTGAAATGGAAGATATATATAGACCTTTCCTTAATGCTTTTTCCAATTGGTTGGACAGGAAGAGTCATGCTACATCTTTGTGGGCGTGACCCAGGAGGCGGAGAGGGAGGAGTTTTACGATGAGACGCGGCGCCTGTGTGACCTGCGGCTCTTTCAGCCACTCCTCAAAGTCATCGAGCCAATAGGCAACCGGGAGGAAAAGATCCTCAATCGCGAGATTGGTGAGTGCGCACATTACTGTTCACCTGTGTACGCTGTAGCTGTGTAAGGGTAGCCTAGCACGCCCTCCCATTGACGTAACACCTTTAGTGTTGCTGTCGCTGGTCTGGCCAGCTAATGATCTAAACAGCGTTCCTGAGTTCCACAAAAATCTGGAACTCCACCCCCTTGGTCGGGAACCAATCAACTTTGAGCAGCTCCAACGGCTCTCATTCCTGTTAGCTGTTACTCAAGCAGTTCCCTTCGCGTCACATACATCAGAGGAAAGAGTGGTGTGATTGGTTGGACAGCTATGTATCTGCTTTTCAACCAAGCATAAAGAGCAAGTGTCACACTTCTGTTTACTGAGATCCACTGGCTACCCCGAGGTGTTCAAATCAAAATTCTAATTCTAATGTTGGCCTACAGGGTGACTGATGGATCTGTCCCTATCTATATTACTGTAGCACTGTCAGAAAGCCTAGTGTTACCCTCTGACCTCTCTGTTCCTCTAAGGAACATTGTCTAGCATGAGCAACACCTCACACAGGGCAATCCAGGCTATTTACATCTGTTGTTCCACACTGGTGGACTGACCTTCCAGCTACTAACACATCATCAAATACTCTCTCCACCTTCTCTTCTAAAAGGGCCCATTGCCATAAATACAGCCCACCCCCCCAAGAACCCCCCTACACACACACACACACACACACACACACACACACACACACACACACACAGACATACACACATACACACACACACACACACACTCACACAGGGTACTTCAACTCCTGTCAATTTCCTGCTAGCAAGTCACTTAGCAAGTTACACGCTTAGTAAGGATTTTTTTTTTACTGTGTTGTTGCTTGAAAGTTACTGTAATCCAGTTTTTTGTAAGTCGCTTTGGATAAAAGAGTCTTCTATATGCATAAATGTAAAGATTGTGTTGAGTTTAGTCTATTTTGTTTGTTTTAGTCTTGTAGCGTGATCCATTCCCTCTCTATTGGTATTTTCTCTGCCCAGGCTTCGCTATAGGCATGCCCATCTGTGAGTTTGAGCTGGTGAAGGACTCGGAGGTGCAGGACTTCCGGCGGAGCATCCTGAGTGTGTGTCGAGAGGCCATGGAGGAGAGGGAGGGGGGCGGCGCTCACTCCCAGGCCCTCTATGTCTACCCCCCCAACGTGGAGTCCTCCACTGACCTGCCCCCCCATATCTACTCCAAGCTTGACAAAGGTCTGTGTGTGTGAGTGTGTGTGTGTGTGTGTGTGTGTGTGTGTGTGTGTGTGTGTTTAGCATATTTGTACTGTATTGTATGTGTACTTTGCATCCTCTACATCACTCTCCTCTCCTAGCTACACCACCATTGTCTCTTTTCACCACTTTTTCTATTCATCTCTTCTCTCTACCATTTCTTTTCTATTGCTCAATTGAACGTCGTCAACAGGTTACTCCAGGGTTAAAGCAGAAAACAAACAAATCAAGCAAACGAGAGTGTGGAAAGTGAGAGAAATCAAGTGAAAGGGGAGTTGTGCAGTGATTGGCCAATGAGACATTACGATTCGGCAAAGCAACTCCCTGTGTGGATAATGCATCATGGGATTGCATAGATGCTTTGGACGCGAGCCGGCAGCTTCATCACCGGCTCATCACTGTCACACATTGTCAATGTTCTTCTATACTTTTGTATCGTTAGATCTCTCTTCTGCTAATTTACTCTCTCTCTCTCTCTCTCTCTCTCTCTCTCTCTCTCTCTCTCCCTCCCTTACTCTCTCCTGCAGGTCGTCTGATCGTGACCATCTGGGTGATCGTGTCTCCGTCCAACGCCAAGCAGAAGTACACACTGAAGATCAGCCATGACAGCCTGCCCGAGCAGCTGATCGCGGAGGCCATCCGTAAGAAGACGCGCAGTATGCACCTGTCAGCGCAGCAGCTGCGCATGTGTGTGCAGGAGTACCAGGGCCAGTACATCCTCAAGGTGTGCGGCTGTGACGAGTACCTGCTGGAGAAGTACCCGCTCAGTCAGTACAAGGTAGCACGCTACACACACACACACACGCTAACCCCCTCTCCACTCAGCTGTCTGCTCTGCTTTTCTATCCTCTGCCCTCTGACTTGCTTTGGCACACAGTGTCTGAATCTCAATGTCATCCCTAAGCCCTAAGCTCTAAATCTCTGACTTCTAACCCCTAACCTCTAACCCCTGACCTCTGAATCCCTGACCTCTAACCCCTAAGCTCTGAGCCCATAATTGTGCTTTCAGACCGAGAGCGATAAATTGCCAAGAGTTGCAGAGACTCCCAAGAAACATCGCCTGACCACAGCAACAAAAACGGCAAGGTTGCCCATGACGTTAGCATTCGAACGTTCGATCATGCTTCTCTACAGAGTCACACCGGTAAATTGACATTCTGATTGGTAGTCGGCAAACTGCATCATAGCTCATTACATAGAGTTGACCGAAGTTTAACTTTATTTTCTCACCCAAGTCGCAAGTTTCGTCGCTCACCACACCTGCCGCTTTTGTTGCAGAAATCGCCCGTCTCTATACATAGTCAATTACTTCCGTCGCCTGTGTCGCCTGAATCTCTCTCGGTCTGAACGCACAGTAAGATTTATCTGCAGTGAAAAAGCCAAACATGAAGCTGACTCATTTTACCAACCTTTTAGGGTGCAAATGTAGCTGTGAAGCCCGCCACACAGACAGCTAACACCAAAGAAAACACTTTGACACAGCGTCCAACAAATCCTTGCTTTGTGTTGCAAACATATGAACAGATACTAGGATAGAACGTTGACAACTAAATGCTAATAGACATCCAGCTGATGGCTCAGATAGTGGTGGGTTTTACACTTCTCAACATTTCATGCAATGATCAATTTGGTATCAATAATAAAGCATTGGTGATAGAGCAGTGCAATGCAGGACATGTCCTTGGCCACAGCAGCAGTATCCCTTTCCTATCCTCCTCATCCTCTGGAGGTCTTCTAGCCTTTACTTTTCTCTCCCTCTCTCTTTTCTCTCCCTCTCTCTCTCGACTTTGGAGCAGTTTTCTTTCAGAACACCACTTTTCTCTCTCACCCCCCCCCCCTCTCTGCTGTGCAATATTGTCAAATCCCTCACTGACCCAATGTATGCAACTTTTAAAACTCCTCTCTCTCTCTCTCTCTCTCTCTCTCTCTCTCTCTCTCTCTCTCTCTCTCTCTCTCTGTCTCTCTCTGTCTCTCTCTCTCTCTCTGCTCCACAGTACATCCGTAGCTGCATCATCGTAGGCCGGCTCCCCCACTTGATGCTGGTGTCCAAGGACAGTCTGTACAGCCAGCTCCCAGCCAGCGGCTTTGTAGCGCCCTCCTACAGCCGCCGCACGCCCCAGCCCAGCCCCTGCCCCGGCGGCAGTGACTCCTCACCCCCGCGCTCCCTCTGGGCCTTCAACACCCTCCTGCGCCTGCGCCTACTCTGTGCCACCTACGTCAATGTCAACATCAGAGACATCGACAAGGTCAGACATGCATGCATGGATGGATGGATGGATGGATGGATGGATAGATAGATACATAGATACGTAGATAGATAAACAGATTGATAAATACTGTAGATAGATAGATAGATAGATAGATAGATAGATAGATCAAATAGATAGATAGATAGATAGATAGAAAGTCAGTGGTTGATGTCAGAAAGTGACAAGGGTTGTGTGTGACTCAGGGATTGTTGAGGTACTGGTGTCAGATGCTAATTTTGGGCCTGTTGGATGTTTCAGATTTATGTCAGAACAGGCATTTATCATGGAGGAGAGCCACTGTGTGATAACGTCAACACCCAGCGAGTCCCCTGCTCAAACCCCAGGTATAACAGCACTACTACATTACCATGAAGCATCACTATTACATTACCATCTTATGCATGTTCTCAAAGGAAGATACTGCAATGAGGTAGTTTTGTATATATAATAGCTACTACACATTATGGTTCTTTTTACATAGTGCATAGTCAATCCTCTGCAGCTGAAGAAGATGCCAGACTGCAGTACTTAACTGCTGATAACTTTTTCCTCTCCGTCTGCCTTGGTCTTTCAGGTGGAATGAGTGGCTGACCTATGACATCTACCTGACAGATCTCCCACGTGCCTCACGCCTCTGTCTCTCCATCTGCTCAGTCAAAGGACGCAAGGGAGCCAAAGAGGTGAGGAGGCAACCTTTAACCCTTGACCTCCAGCACCCTAGTATGACAAGCTAGACTACATCAAACATCAAAGCTAGACTACATCAAACATGTACATGTATAGTGTGCCCATGATCCATAGATCGATAGGCTAAGCAAAAACGTCTGGGCTAGCAGCACCTTGCTTTATTTTCACATTTAGAGATTATTAGAACACACTCAAACAAATATACTGTAAATGCAGTATATATATATATATATATATATACAGTATATTTCGTGTGTGTGTGTGTGTGTGTGTGTGTGTGTTTGTGGAACAGTGTTTCTCAAACTTTTTCAGACCGAGGACCACTTTGCCCAAAAATGTTTCTCAGGAACCACCTGCCCTCGTGCCCCCTCTCCAACTCGCATGTTGCTACCCTTTAACCAAATCAATAGGCGCATTTTTGGCGCTGAAGTTTAGCCTGAAGTTTTTAACAGAAATGACAGGTCTGCCACATAGTATTCACTGAACAACTCCTCTCTGGCCTTCAAATAACGTTAGTGAGAAACACAGACTAAATTCACATATTTTTTGGAAATCCCCTCACGGACCACTTGAGTTTGCTCGACGCGGACCACCAGTGGTCCCCAGACCACACTTTGAGAACCACTGCTGTAGACTTACAGTACATAAGGTATGCTGCTGGCTTACCTCTTTGACTCTTTTACATGCGCGCGTGTGTGTGTGTGTGTGTGTGTGTGTGTGTGTGTGTGTGTGTGTGTGTGTGTGTGTGAGCAGGAGCACTGCCCACTGGCCTGGGGCAATGTGAATTTGTTTGACTACAAGGACACCCTGGTGAGTGGGAAGGTGGCCCTGAGTCTGTGGCCTGTCCCTCACGGCCTGGAGGACCTGCTCAACCCCATAGGCGTCGCTGGATCCAACCCTAATAAGGTCAGCAACAAGGTCAAGGGTCAAGCTTTGAAGGGTGCATGACCTACAGTATGCAAGTAACAGGGGTCAGGGTTCAAGGACAGGCTGCCTACACAAATCAAAGTTCAAGGATGCCCCACACCAGAATCAATTTTGGCCAAGTGGCCAAGGCCAAGTTTACTTACGCATAAGGACTGCGGTAGATGTTAACTCTCTGTTCATGCCTGTGCTTGTCCTGTTTTGTGGCTGCTCCAAAGCACACAGATGGATAAGCAGAGCATGGATTCAATGATAAGAGTGTAGAAGATGATCAAATAATTTTAGGATAGTGGAAAGTGAATCCTTTACTGGGTCTTTTTAAGGATGGCATTGATGGTGAACTTCTACTTCAGACCTGGGAGATGATGGATCCCAGAGACTTACCTATGAACATATAATTTGTCTTGACAAATACTTAATGACAAACAAGTTTATATCACAAATTGAGTCATGACATAGCTATTATGACAGTCTCATGTCACTCTTATGTAGATACCTTCAAATAAAGGGTTACCAGTACAATGAAAGTCAGCTATATGGTTTCATTTAAAGCTGTTCAAAAAAGAATCTTTTACCCCTCCAGCTCATGGCCTAATAGCCCCTAACTTCCATTTCTTTTGCAGTAAGCTATTGCAGCTTTGAACAGGGTTTTTGGAACAAGGTTCTGTATGGAATGTTTGCTAAACCTAAAGCAAAGGAATAACCTTTTTTATCCTGAGAATGGAGGATACGCTGACTTCACACACGGAATTAGAATATAATATCTATGTAACCCAATCCTTAAGTACACTGTCTGGTTCCCCATGTAAACCGCATTGCTCCCTCCAGATAATTCCAGGTTAAAGGAAAGAAAAACGTGTGCGTTGTCAAGTAGCGGGTTGGGTGTTTTGGGACTGGTTTGGAGTGCGAGGCTGCTGCAGCTGGCCACCCAGTGTCATTCTGAGCTGCATGGTGAGCTCTAACCAGAAGTAGTCTGGGGAGGAGACATGGGATCTTGCCTGTGGAGGATTTGCTTTTCTGGCGAATCCTGGCAAAAGAAAAAAACATGTGTTTCTGTTTTGTGTGCTAGCTCTATTCTGCTCACATGTTCCATTCTCACCCCCCTCTCTTTTACCCATCCACTCTCTCCCTCTCCCTCTTTCTTTCTCTCTCTCTCTCACCCGTCCACCATCTGTCCTTCTCTGTCACACTCTCCTCTCTCCCCCTCTCTCCTTTTCTCATTCCATCTCTCTGCATCACTTTTGTCCTGTCTGATTATCACTGCTTTCTCATATTTTCTCCCTCTTTCTCTTCCCATCTCATTTTTGTCTGTTTTTTTTTCTTTTTTTCTCTTCCTGTATCCCTCCTACTTTCTTTCTCTCCATTTTCCTTTCTCCTCCATCTCTCTCTTCTTCTCCCCTCTCTCTCTCTCTCTCTCTCTCTCTCTCTCTCTCTCTCTCTCTCTCTCTCTCTCTCTCTCCTCCTCTGGCCACAGGAGACTCCATGTGTGGAGCTGGAGTTCTCCTGGTTTAACCAGACGGTGATTTTCCCAGACGAGCAGCAGATTGAGGAGCATGCCAACTGGGTCATCTCCAGAGAGTTGGGCTACAACTACTGCATGGGCCTGGTAAGACAAAGAGACTTGGAAAGAATGGTGGGGTGGGGGTGGGAAGGGAGTGGGGGGGGCTTAAACCACCTTATTTAATCATTAGAAGAAATGAGCGCTGCAAAAGCTTCCACAAGAATTGCAGCCTCAACCAAAAAAAATATACTGTCTGTGGAAACCATACATACTCTAATACATCCTGAGAGAGAGAGAGAGAGAGAGAGAGAGAGAGAGAGAGAGAGAGAGAGAGAGAGAGAGAGAGAGAGAATGAACAGCGGACATAGGAACAGCACAAAGGAAACCCACAAACAAAAGATAAACAGCCATTGATTGGCCAGAGAGAGAGAGCAAAAAGGAGAGAGAGAGAGGTACAGAAAGAGTGTGAGAGATACAGAGAGAGAGAGCACAAGTGAGGAGAGGGAGAGAGGTCAAGACAGAGAAAGGGAAGAGAGGAGTGAGTAAGGAGGCAGAGTCCAAAAGGAGAGAGAGAGAGAGAGAGAGAGAGAGAGAGAGAAGATGTGGTGATGGAAGAGGAGGAGGGAAAGGCATTAGAGCATGAGAAGAGAGAGAGAGAGAGAGAGAGAGAGAAAGAGAGAGGGATGAAAGTGGAGGAAAAAGTGAGAGAAGAGTGGGGTTGAGAGAGGAGAGAGAGGCATGGGAAGGGAGAGTGGACGTGCCAAGGTAACCCGCCATTAAATGAGTCATGAAATACAGGAAACTAGGGTTATTTCAGTGCACACACACACACACACACACACACACACACACACACACACACACACACACACACACACACACACACACACACACACACACACACACACACACACACACCATTTCCACCCTGGTCCTTAGATAAATTTAATTTTTGGGTATTACATTCACATCATTTACATCAACTAATAATTTGAATATTCTTGCGGTAATTGATGATATGATGGTTCTATTTATGATCCCCATGGTCCTGACCTTTGCCCTCTGACCTTTGCGTGACCCTCAGAGCAGTCGTCTGGCGTGTGACAGCACGGTGTCACAGGCGGATGGTGAGCAGCTCCGAGGCCTGTGCAGCCGAGACCCCCTCTATGAACTCTCAGAGCAGGAGAAAGACTTCCTGTGGAGGCACCGGTGAGACGCCATCTTTGTAGTTTTTTAAACCTCACTCCTATTTCCTCTGACATGTCAGAGATGAGCCCTGCGTTTTGAAGCACACATTCCCTGGGGGTGGGGTTGTCATACTCGTTGTCGTTTCTCAGGCGGCTCTGTAGTTCCAACCCTCTAAGGGAATAAGATCAGAGCTCTGAACAGATGCTTGTTTACAGTCGTTTGGTTTCTTGTTTGAAGTCTGAGCTTTTAATTCCACAATCCCGTCTGTGAATGACGTGACGTGACGAGCCTCTCAGGCACGCTTTTCTCCAAAGCGTGTTGAAACAATGGTCATTGTTTAAAATGTTATATTATTCAATTGAATGCAATTGAATTGTGAATGGAATTCTACTTGTGGCATTGTTCTCTGGACTGAACTATCTGCTCTGTAAGGAGATAATGAACTAATGCTGGGCACTATGTCCTCTCATAGAAATCATTTTGCTGTGAGCTGGATGTAATCAGTGTGTTTCTCTCTTTCTTTTCCTCTTCTCTTCTCCACGCCTACTCAGCCACTACTGTGTGAATATCCCAGAAAGCCTTCCCAAGTTACTGCTGTCCGTCAAGTGGAATTCCCGGGATGAGGTGTCTCAGGTATTCCCAGTCTGTCCTCTCAACGGCCCGCTATCATCTCTTTTCTCACATCTCCGTCCCTTTGGCATTCCCATTCCGCTCACTATCCCCCTCCTCTCCCTATTCCCAGTCTCTACACTCTTTCAACAGCCCACACTCCTCCCCTCTCCACACACCCTCATCCCTCTTTCCTCTTCTCTCTTAGTCTCGCCTTGCTTTCATCCACCCACCGTAGCCCCCAGAGCAGACTCTTCATGTCCTACTCTCTCCATCTGTCTTTCTTGTGGGACTGCTCCCTAAAGGTGGCCAGACAACGCCTCGTTGTCTAATCGATCACTCAACCAACTCCCTCTCTCCGTCTCTCTTTCTCTCCCCCCCTCCCTCTCTCTCTCTGTCCATCAGATGTATTGTCTGCTGAAGGACTGGCCCCTGATGCAGCCAGAATCAGCCCTGGAGCTCCTGGACTGTAACTTTCCTGACCCAATGGTGCGCGAGTTTGCCCTACGCTGTCTGGTGCAGGGGCTGACAGACGACAAACTCAGCCAGTACCTTCTGCAGCTGGTACAGGTGTGTGTGTGTGTGTGTGTGTGTGTGTGTGAGTGTGTGCGTGTGTAAGCAGCATGGCAGTGCCTATCTCTGAGGGACGCTCCATTAGAATGGGCCACTCATGCGACTACTCTATACAAAATGGCCCGAATTATGTTTGTTTAAAATGTTTCTTTGTGTGTTTGTGTTTGTTAGGTACTGAAATATGAGATGTACCTGGATAATCCTCTAGCCCGCTTCCTCATTAAGAAAGCCCTGACCAATCAGAGAATAGGACACTTCTTCTTCTGGCATCTCAAGTGAGTGGGATTGTCTCATTTCTAGAGCAATGGATTTTTGATTAAAAGTGCTCATTGAAGCCCCCAAAGTGAGGTCAGTTGCAGGGTCTTGCAGATACTTTAGTTATTGGGATAAGTAAAGTTAACTCAACTAAACTGGCTACAAAAAAGCTTGGTTCAGCAGTTGGTTCTAGCCAGTGGTCCTTACTGTACTGTGTGTGGGGGAGGGAGGGTGCCGTGTGCAGCGGAGGCTCTAGTGTTGAGGTGTTGTGTGTTTGGGCAGGTCGGAGATGCACAACAAGACCGTGTCGCGGCGCTTCGGCCTGCTGCTGGAGGCCTTCTGTCGGGCGTGTGGGATGTACCTGAAGCACCTGAACCGACAGGTGGAGGCCATGGACAAGCTGGTCAACCTGACGGACACCCTGAAGCAGGAGAAGAAGGATGAGACCCAGAAGGTAAAGGTACTATTACCCCCCTCTTCTCTTTTTCTCTTACCATACAATAGAATATCATATGGAATCATTCAAACATTGCTTGTTATGAGTTTGGATTGGTTGAACTGAGGAGTGCTGCGTGCTGATTGGCTCCTGCAGACCCAGATGAAGTTCCTGGTTGAGCACATGTCCCGCCCAGACTACATGGAGGCCCTGCAGGGATTTGTCTCTCCACTCAACCCAGTCCACCAGCTGGGCAACCTCAGGTACACACACACACACACACACACACACACACACACACACACACACACACACACACACACACACACACACACTCACAACCCTATGCATGAAAATACTACTTTTCAGAGGTATGATTAAAAAGCTAATTGCTTGAGGTATATGATTGCCTACTAAGCCTAGGTGAAGGTAACAGTTTGAAGGCAATAGATAGTGGATACGTGGAATATACTGATTTTTTTCAGCCTTGTGTTCTGTTCTGAAGTGTTTAGGTTAATGGCTAGACAATTACTTGCAGTGGTCACTGGTCACTATTTTCCTTACTGTATTTTATGGGCTACTGTGGCAAACCAACAAATTAAGCTAAATGTTAAGACACTCTATGAAGTATCTGAAACATCTGAAGTATTGTTAAGTTAACCTCAAATGAAATCAGCTTCTTCAGAAAAGAAGTTTTCTTTTCTGAATATGTTCTGTCCCTCGATCCCTGTTGACCTCAGCTTGTGGTCCTAGACTACCCCCAGATATTTATATACAGTAAGAGACGACCTCTGATGCTTGTCTAATTGGGTAGACTGACTCTCCTTAAGCCAATTGTCATCTCTTTGGTCTTTAACGTGTTTAACAGGAGAGGAGACTCATCACACCAATAGATAAACTTGTGTAAAACAGGTAAAGCCATGTCCCAGCTCATCATCCTGGAGGAGGCTGACCAGTGCTGTCATCTGCAAACTTCATTAACTGCCTAACAGGGTGCAGAGAGCTGGGACAGTTGTCAGTGTAAAAAGCAAACAGCAAAGGGATAAGACACAGCCTTGGGGGGAGCCCACATTGGTGATGATTTTATCATAAAAAGAGCCCACCTTCACACGTTCAACTTTCTGTGGACCAGGATAGTGGGTTGAATTGTGTTAAATTCAGATGAAAAATCCAAAAATAAATTTAACATGAATTTTGGATGCCTCAAGGTGTGAGCATACAAGATATAGCAGTTAGTGCTAGTTACAATGGCAATGATCAAACCCCCTGCTGGGCTGATATGTGAACTGCAGGGGGTGAAGCAATGTGTGTTTGCACTGAGATATACATACAACTTCTACAGGCATTACATAGACATAATACAGTGTGTTCCTACACACACACATGCAAAAGAGCAGCCAAACTCTGGTTGCTGGAGTCCAACACACACTTGCAGTGAGGCAGGTAAGAGTGCAGGCCAGAGAGAGAGAGGGGGGGGGGGGGCAAACGGGGGAGATGGGAAGGATTGGGTAACACAAGCCTGCTGCTCCCTTTCCCTCTTCAGGCTAAAAATATCAGCCCGTTTTTCTGCTGATTAAATAATACAGCAGCCACAGCATGAGGGCAAGTGTGTGTGTGTGTGTGTGTGTGTGTGTGTGTGTGTGTGTGTGTGTGTGAAATGTACCAGTATTCTTTTGTGTCACTCTTTCCCCCTCCTGTCTAGAGGGTTGTGTTTTTGGTATGGCTTGTCCGCCTGTAAGCAGGCTTAAAAATAATCTATGGGCTTGATTTGTCCAAAACTGTGTGAGAGGAGTGTAACTCTTCAAGTGCCTTTTTTAGATGGAGGTAAACGCTGTGCCTGTGTGTCTTCACAGCCCAATGAAGTCTTCTATTCATGTCTCTTTGTCCTGTTGTCATATCTGTTTATGGCTCTCATATTCTCTTTCTCTCTCTCTCTCTCTCTCTCTCTCTCTCTCTCTCTCTCTCTCTCTCTTTCAGGTTAGAAGAATGCAGAATCATGTCCTCAGCAAAACGTCCCCTCTGGCTCAACTGGGAGAATCCTGACATTATGAGTGAACTGCTGTTTACCAACAATGAGGTCATCTTCAAAAATGGAGATGGTGGGTAGATCACTGTATGTGTGTGTGTTTGTGTTTGTGTACGTGTGTGTGTGTGTGTGTGTGTGTGTGTGTGTGTGTGTGTGTGTGTGTGTGTTGGTACAGAAGAAGATTAGACAAAGGTCAAATCTCCTTTGCCATTATTTTGCTTTTCCCTCCTTAATATCAAAACTGAGCATTAACGGTGAAAGTCAAAAATTCTGTTCATATGAATTTTTAATATCCATGTCTGGCACTGTGCCAGTGAGGGGGATGTTTGTTTGAAATGTGTGTGTGTGTGTGTGTGTGTGTGTGTGTGTGTGTGTGTGTGTGTGTGTGTGTGTGCATGTTTATCCTCAGATCTGCGTCAAGATATGCTGACTCTTCAGATCATTAAGATTATGGAGAACATCTGGCAGAATCAGGGGTTGGATTTGAGGTAAAGCACTCTGTCTGCCGGTGGTCACATGCTGCATTTCATCACCATACAGTACTTACTCAATCTGATCTCCACCCTATACTCCCAGTCATGTGTGCACTCTACTATCTACTATGATCTATTCTCAGTATACTAGTGGGGATGCTTCTGGATTATTCTTTAAACCGTGTAACACTTAAATGTAAGCACAATGTGAGCATTGTGGTGAATTGTCCAAAGTAAACAGATTGATCTGCGTATATGGTGGGAATAAAATCTCCAATGGCAAGCCGAGAGTTAGCTACTGCAGATAGGATGAGTGTGTGATTGTACACTAGCTAGTGGGGAATATCCCAGAGCTCCGCTAGGAAGCCCACACACACAGGCCTGTTGGCAATGGGCCACTAGATCCCCCTGTGCTCAGCCAACATCTGTGCGTTTCCGCTACCTTTCACACTCCGATTACTGCTCTAATTGCCTCGCATTTCTCTCAACTACTTCATCTACCACAATATATATGTACTGTTATGAAAGAGAAGTTCCCATTAAGCTTTTACACATTGTTTCTTATCCCCCTCAAAAAGGGAGATTGCTATACGTTACTGGCCAATAGCTGCCAGAAGGGTGTAGGAACGTTTGAATAATGTTAGTTGAATAATGTTAGCACTGAAGAAGTCTTATGGATCTCGTCATCTCACATTACTGAGTGAAAGTTCTGCAGTAGCTTTGGGTAGCAATAACAGTCTGTGTGTTTCTGTTCTCTCTCTCTCTCTCTCTCTCTCTCTCTCTCTCTCTCTGTGTGTGTGTGTGTGTGTGTGTGTGTGTGTGTGTGTGTGTGTGTGTGGTGAGCAGAATGCTGCCGTACGGCTGCCTGTCCATCGGTGACTGTGTGGGGCTGATCGAGGTGGTGAAGAACTCCTACACCATCATGCAGATCCAGTGCAAAGGTGGTCTGAAGGGGGCGCTGCAGTTCAACAGTAACACGCTGCACCACTGGATAAAAGACAAGAACCGCGGCGAGGCGTGAGTATGCCTGTCTGTCTGTCTATCTGTCTCTCCTCCACTCCTCATCTGTCCATCCCTGATCTTTCTTTTATTTCATCAGTCCATTCTCGTTTACTAGTCCTCTATTCTGTCACTCCACCCAAATGCCCACAAACTCATGGCTCCCCCCCTTTTCTGCACCAGTCCTTCTCTTGGCCCTGCTGCTGCCATAGAGCACAGAGACAGAGCTTGGCCTGCTCAGCTCAGCTCAGCTCAGCGCGGGGCTCCAGCCCTGGACTACAGGAGTAGAGGCTCTGCAGGCACTTTCACTTTCACTTGCTATTATATTAGTGCTCCAGGAATCAAATGGAACTCTTCTGCTCTCTCTTGTTTCATGGACCTGTGTCTGTTCACGCGTTTGTGTCTCTCTCACCCACTTCTTCTCCTCTCACATCCTCCCATCAGCTGTGAGAAAGTGATAGATCTGCTCACTCCTTCTTTTCTCTCCTCCTCCCACCAGCTATGATAAAGCGATAGAACTGTTCACTCGCTCATGTGCTGGCTACTGTGTGGCTACCTTCATCCTGGGCATTGGAGACCGGCACAACAGCAACATCATGGTGAAAGAGAATGGACAGGTAGACACACACACACACACACACACACACACACACACTCAAAAAAAAAAACACAGAGAGAGAGAGAGAGAGTTTAAAGCAGGCTGGATCAGGCAGTCCATTCTATAATTGCTTGTGGGTATTACTGAAATCCAGCACTGCTTAATTTAATCCACATTCAGAACAACTTAACTTCATTTTAGTCTAAGGCTTTATAAATCTCCCATAGGTGGGTTAGAGGGCCTTTGACACGAGCACTGATACAGATCTAGAGGGATTTAGACTGGGACTCTCCTGCTTTCCCTGACTACTGCAGTCTATTTGTCTTCCTCTTTTGAGAATCCAACATCTCATTCACACAACTCAGTGTCTCTGTCTCTTCCTCACTCTCTCTGTCTTTCTGTCTTCTGTCTCTCTCAGCTGTTTCATATAGACTTCGGCCATTTCCTGGACCATAAGAAGAAGAAGTTTGGCTACAAGCGTGAACGGGTGCCATTTGTACTCACTCAGGATTTCCTCATTGTTATCAGTAAAGGCGTGCAGGAATGCACTAAGACCAAGGAGTTTGAGAGGTACACTGGTGCGCACCCACACACACACACACACACACACACACACACACACACACACACACACACACACACACACACACTCCTCTTTGTTCACTCTCTGTCACACTCACAAATGAAGGTTGACTTTCCACAACTCTTCCACATTTTTTTTCTGTCTGAAAATGTTCGACATCTTCCAGTCTGGATTGTGGCCTATTAGTACGGAATCTACTGCAATGAAAGTCACTAATGACTTGTTGCTATGGGTGGATGCATAGCGGCGTGCTTTACTCACGCTGTTAGATCTTAGCGCCACAGTAGATCGCAGACAGCAGTAGACATCACTGCATTCTTTTAGAGAAACAGATTCATGTTGTTGTCAAGCCATTCACTTCAATTTCATTTGTAGAGCGGCAATTACAGTCCATTTGCCTTGCTTTACAGATAGTACAAGGAGCACAGTCATCCTTTTACCACATTAGAATCTCAAGCAAAGCTGGGCTATGTTTTCTCTGAGATATTGATTCATGCCTCTACTCGGCTGGATTACTGAACACTTTGTGTTTTGGTGTCACTCAGTCCACTCTATCCAAACCTCTGGATGATGGGAAAAAATGCAACTGCCCTGCTGCAAATCACAAATATCTTAATTTCCCTATAATGTTTAGTAAAACATAGACATAGACAACATTCCTCTCTTGGTCTTTAAAGCTTTAAATGGGCAAGTTGTCCTTTAAAGTGCTGCATTTTCACTGCCCTCCCAGGATTCTAAGGTCCATCACTAGCACTGCCCTACTGTGTCTGTTTTAGGACTTCCTCACTTTGATCACCTTGATGACTTGATGAGTTCAATGGGACAAATCCCACTATGATGATGACTAAGTCTGTGTATACAAATACAGATATGAGACATTATGAATATGAAGGAACATGAGGAAGAACAGTATTATTATAAGATATTCTTAACATGTTGATACTATGGATGTGACAAAAATAATCCACTGTCCATGGAATTATTGCCCATATTCAGGCCAGGCGGAATACTGCCCTCTACTGTTCCTTATTATCTCAGGGCTGGCGAAATACCGCCCCCTAGTGTACCTTATTATTAACTCTAGTGTCTATTCAGTCCATATATTTTTCTCCAATTCCAGTAGAATGATAACTGACTCCTGTATCAGTGTAATGAGTCCCTATGCACCCACCCACCCCAAACTGTAAGACTTCAGCCAATTATAACAACAACAGCAACACATTGAATTTCTAGACACCCAAAGCGCTTTACAGTGGAAGAGGGACCTCACTGACCACCACCAATTATGACATGGAATCTTACAAATCTTTGGGCTCAGGGAGACGCTGGGATCCAGCTGGTATTGCTGTTAGTGGTGAGATAAGACTCTAATTGTGCTCCCTCTTCCCCTGCTGCTCAGGTTCCAGGAGATGTGCTACAAGGCCTACCTGGCCATCCGGCAGCACGCCAGCCTGTTCATCAACCTCTTCTCCCTGCTGCTGGGCTGCGGCATGCCGGAGCTGCAGAGCTTCGACGACATCGCCTACCTGCGCAAGACCCTGGCCCTGGAGAAGAGCCAGCAGGAGGCGCTGGAGTATTTCACCAAGCAGATGAACGACGCTCACCATGGCGGGTGGACCACCAAGATGGACTGGATTTTCCACACCATCCGCCATATGCCCAATGAGCATTAACATTACAACACACACACACACACATACACACGCACACACACACATACACTCACTCTCATACATATTCACTAATACACACACAGTCATAGAACGTGCACAAAGTGCACAGACTCATGCAGTTTGGTAAGAAGCCATTGAGCAGTAAACTCTGTCACTCACATAATCACAACATACTAAACATATCCAGTTGACATTAAGCATGGACAAATTCACAAAGCACTGACACACACACACACACACACACACACACACACACACACACTACCTTAACAACATTACCTTTGCCAACACGAGTGGCTAATCACACCCATGTACACGCAGACACAAATCTGAAATAAAAAAAAACATTAGCAGGAAACACACAGCATACAAAACTCTTATAGCAGTAGTGACATCAAATATGCATGTATCACCGACACACACACACACACACACACACACACACACTTACACCCAGACACACAATAGACTTATGCCTTCTCAGCACCTACACAACATACAGACACCCAGTCCCACACTCTCCACTTCTCACTCCACTTCTCACCCCCCCCCCACACACCCCACACACACACACACTTAGACAAACATACACACTCACTAGTGAGCAATATGTTTCTATGTGGCTAAGTGGAGGTGAAGTGACTGCACTGAACTGAAGAGATCAAATCTCACTAAAGCACTAACTCACACACCTCTGCTGCTATACACACACACACACACACACACACACACACACACACACACACACACACACACACACACACACACACACACACAGCCTCATGTATGGCACACATTATGCACACAGACAATCAGACAGTCCTACACAGACACACGTGCACACTCATAGATACATGGATGAAAAACTGCACTACAGATTGTGTGAATAGTGGAGATGGAGCAAGGATAAGATGACGATGATGAAGGTGATTGTGAGAAAAAAAAGTGACTCAACAGTTTTTCTGCATTGCTGGCAATGATGGGAGGAACCTGGTAGGTCCACCCTGCCTGCCTCCTCCAGGTCATTGCCTCCTCAGGGTTCCTCAAAGGGTCAAAGGTCAAAGGGCACTGCCACCATAAAGCCAAAATGGAGAGGTCGTTCCCCAGGATGCACTGCACCTGTCAAAAAAATTGTAAACTTTTTCTCCTCTGTTATCTCCAGTCTTCCTATTGACGTATATCAATTGCTATTTCAATTTTGCAAAACAAAAGCCTGTAAGCTAACGCTTCAGTTTCAGTTGATTCTATGTTGTTGGAAGTCTACTATTTCTGACGTAGACATGTAACTCTTTTTTAATTGAATATTGGAAAAAACCAGCATGTTTGCCACTGTGATTGCAGTTGGGCCCTGTACAAAGCCACAGCTCCTGTTGTTCTACCAGAGAGAAGACAATCTTGTTTCAGTATGGGCTCGTCCACAGAGGAACACACCAGCTCGAACCTATCCTAAGAGAGCACAGTAGCATGGCACATACAGGGCACGCTGAGATTTCTTTTGTATCAGGGATTTCAATTGTTTGGAAAAAAAATATTAGAATTGTTGAAAAGACAATCTGTCTCAAGGGTGTAACTTATAGTTTTGTTTCTCTTTGACCAAATTTGAGCTGTTGTAGACACTCATATGAGATTCTTTCACCACTTTTTGAATTGACCAATGGCAGGGGATGGTGTGAGGCCTGCAAGCTGTCTCTCACCAGCAGGTTCAGCACTGATACTGATGTCTGTGTTACTTGTAGGTATCACCAGATGTTCCAAATGTCTGGATTCTTGATTGAATCATGTAGCTTCTTCTGTTCATTCACAATGCATTCGAGTTGAGTTGGGGTCCAAATCAAGCAGAGTTAAGAAAACACTAAATTTCAGGAATTCAATTTCTTTCAAGTCTTTGTGACAATATGCTATGTTATTTCTATTATCAACATCTGAAATGAACAAATGTCTCTTATCTGCATGACTGAATTGTGAAATTTGATTAGTTTACTCATTTGTCATTAGCACCTTAGCGCCTAAGTGGTGGATCTGTGTTTTGGACACACAGAGCACCCCTAAAAAAACAGAAGCACCATTCATTAGCATTTCAATTAGCCACTCAGAGTTACATTTGTCCTGTATGGATAGCCGTAGTCATTAGTGACGTAGTGATGAGGGTGAAAACCATGGAAATTGCCGTACTGTATTTCATTGAAGTTTGTACTGATGTTGGCACACGTGATCGGAGCATGACCTCAAGGTCGAGCCTACAGTGTTCTGAAACTTTAAAGTGATCTCTTGAGTATGATGATGTTCGGATGTTTTAGTGATATTTATCTTAATAAACATTTTAAGATGCCAAAGAGACCTATATGTTGAATGACCCCTAGGCCAAGTGGATTGTGTGTTTGTTTGTGTTGGTTTTGAACTGGCCTTCAAAAAAATGAATGATTTGTAACTTTCGGTAAGTGCCATTAACAGACAGGTCGAATATAAACAAAGAACACAGAGAAAAGAATTAGTAATGTGATGAAGTACCTCGCCACCAAATTTCAAACAAGTATGAAGAGCCACATTCAATCTCTTTCTCTGCCTACAGTACAAGACAACTTAATGGCATCAATTAGCAGTGGATCATAGGCCCTTGTACAGTAAAATCCTGAATGAGGAACACTGAAGATGGAGTGTGGCATTTTCCAGCATCACCATAAACATACAACCAAGGCATTCAGAGTGGCTTAAGAAGCAGTCTGCAGACCTCACTGCAAAATCTATGGAAAGTGTATTTTTTAATCACTTTTTATTACGGTATTCATAGGAATCTAATGGACTTGAAGCTGCTCTGAAAATTGACATCTATTGTACAGTGCTTCCTGGATTTATATCATTCATCATAGATGTCAGCATTTTCAAACTATTTGGAGGCCAGATGGATACGATAAGTATTCTTCATGCAAGGAGGATGTCCACAGAGACAACTTGGCTCCTCCGGCCCCAACATAAAACATATAGGACCATTAGCAATTAGACTAAATGTGTTTATGGCAGCTGATATTTCAGTGCTATGATGCAATCATTTATTCAAAATATTGACACTGGCATCAATGGCTCCAGCTGAATACAAGATCTCACCTGTTAGAATACCCCAAATGATATAGTTGCATCTTCACATGAGTATTTACTGCAATCATACAATGTGTATTACCACCAGGTAACCTTTAGGAGTATATCATTAACACACAATCAGCAGTATTGAAAGTAATTAAAACCATTTTATTATAAAAAATTGCATACTACATGTTTGTTACAAATAATTCCAGGTAAAAAAATAAAAACTGGAGGAAAAAAACAAAAGGTACTGAGGGGGAGACTCCTCCACATCTCGCCTGTGTTATTGCTGAAACTGGCTACACACACGCACAAACACTCAACACAAACACACCTCAGTACAGGGCTTGTAGTCACACACCCACACGCGCACACACACAATCATCCCTAGCCTGAGGTCGTCTGTTTCGGGGCGCATATATTTATTAACGGGCAAATGCGCGCAGGTCCACAGACACACACACACACTATAGAGCTCTCTACTCGTCATCCTCATCATCGTCGTCGTCATCATCTTCCTCATCATCTTCATCCTCGTCATCATCATCCTGAGGCTCTGCCTGTCTGCCAGCCATGCCAGCTACTGCTGGTCGGCCAGGACCTCTCTTGGCCCCACCGCCCATTCCTCCCTTAGCACGATAGGCTGCAATATCCTACAAGTGTGGAACATGCACATCCTGGTTAAAACAGGCTCCACCAAAAAATCTTTTGCGTTCAAGAATCAAGGTTTCAAGGTTAAATCAAAACAATTCTGACAAATTACTATTGTGTTGGTCATCTAAATAAAATTAACAAATGAAATGTTTATAGTGGACAGCAGATGATAAATGAGGCCTGTCAACTCACCTTCTCATACTTCTCCTTCAGCTTGACGGCCTTCTGCTCATATGGTGCACGGTCCTTGGGACTCTGCTTACCCCACAGCTCACCCAGCTTCTTTGCAATCTCACCAATGGTCAGGCTGGGGTTCTCACCCTTCAGATTAGGACGGTGGTCTGAGCAGAAGATGAAGAATGCAGAGCTGTAGGACAAACAACAGAGGTTATTACCTACCTTGTTGCAATTATAACATAATACATGAGAGTTGGAATTTAAATGTGTCTGTTGCCTAGAAAACACTTCATAAAATTAAATCCGTCAAGACTTACGGGGGACGTTTGGGCGCATTCGGGTCCTTCTTCTTCTTGCCCCTCTTGCCCATTCCTTTTGGGGGGATGTAGTTCTTCATCTCCCGGTCATAGCGGACCTTGTCTGCCTTCGCCATGTCCTCAAACTTGACTTTGTCAGGAGCTGTTAATGACTGTAAAATGGATGGGTTTTAAGGCTCTTCAAAATAATAGGGTTGTCAAAATTGTAGGTCACGATCATGTAAAATTTAGCGACTTACCCTCCACCGTTCGGAGCATTTCTTGGAGAACTCCGCGAAGTTGACGGGAATATCCGGAGTTTTCCTCTTGTGCTCGTCCCTGCAAGTCTGCACGAAGAAAGCGTATGCAGACGTCTTGCCCTTGGGCTTGTTCACGTCTCCTTTGACCATGGCTGCAAAACTAACGTGGAAGGAAATACATTGGATCATTACTAATATCACCTTTTTAAGCATTATAACATTACATATATGTATAATATTGAAGTAACATTACGTTTTCCGCCTACGAACGTTACCCCAGTTGAACTCATGAACTACGTCGCAGGGATTGACATTAGCCACAAGCTAATGCTAACAAGCATACTGAATTGGTTAAATACATAGGCGGCCAATGTCTGCACAGAACATTGAAACGGGGTTCTGGTAACAGCCTGAGATGTACTACTAGAAATTCATCAAAACTACAACTTCGCCTCTCCAAGTGACGCAATTACCGTTAACGTTAGCAATGTACCTAGCAGTTAGTTAGCCTCTACTTGAAGAACAATGGTCCCTCCATTTTCGTTCCCGCCTAATCCCAACCTAGCCTCATTCCACAGAACGACACAGCTAGCATAGCAGCTAATGGTAGCAACATTTACTGTCGCCAGTGGCCTGGCTAGCAAATTTAGCCAATTCCACTTAAACCCTAGTAGTTCAGTTTTAATGTTGCATCGCTCGACGATGTGGGGGGACGATCGTCAAGACCAAACAAGACCTTTACCTTTCCTTTAGAGTTTATGCAACGACGCAACGATGTTCGCCAATCAGTTATATATTTTTAGCTTGTCTGCTAATTACGCCTAAAAGCAACTTTAACGTTAACACGAGACATCTTGTCAAACAACTTCTTCACAAAATTATAATTCTGTATTGCGTAAATTCCAATTTCATAAAATTAAAAAGAAATGCAGAGCACTTTATCTCCCTACCATATGGACAAATATATTTTTTTGTTATTTATTTACCTACCTTTTCCAGCCAAGCGTCGTTACGTTGTTAGACTCGTTCCTTCTGCCCTACTTCAAGTACTGTTTATGTTGTTGGGGGCGCGCGGAGCCGCCTTTAGAACACGCCTCGCAACCCTGCCCCCGCTCATACTGGTTGGTCACTTTACAAGTCTGTATTGATTCAAATCCCAATCGTCAGGCATCTACTCTGAGAACAAGGTCTTGATTGGTCACTACATCTAAGCAATGTTGTCTTTCTTTGTCTAATGATCCATCAGAAGATAGCGTAGGCCTACCTGAAAATTGTGATTGTGTGCATTTGGATTTGAGGCTTCACCTCAAATAGCCTTCTATTTACTAGAATGGAAGCTATCCATTTGAATCACACTTGTCCCAAAGTAAACACTACAGCAATCGAAATTCATTTGATATGTACGATTAAAACACTCGCGTCTTTGAAAGTGACATCATGGCTACAATAAAACAAAGGATGCATCTCATTTTGTGTCCTTGAGAATCTGCTGAAGAAATGTGTAAAAGCAAAATCCGTCTAAATAATGTAAAATAATGAAATTATATCTCGCTGAAAGAAGTTAGAGTTTAAGAATTTGTATGGATTTTATACGAAATCATCTCCCTTATGAAATGTTGAAAGACGCAGGGGTATAACTTTACAATTTACAAATTATACATTACATTAAAAATCAACAAACGGATGCACATACATTAGAGATGTATTTTGCAAAGCTCAAACCAACAAAGATTGCTCAAACCTTGGTTGATGATGTCATGTCACGTGAACGGATGTTGCTGTTCGACGATTTTAGCGCGCTGTTTGCGTTTGCTGCCAGCAAACATTTAAGTTGTTTACCCCTTCTCTACGGTTTGTCACCTAGCACATTAAATAGGGAAAAATATTACACGAACTTTGTAAGCAGGTTTCTTGCAACTAATAATGCACTTCAATGATGGAGCAACTAATTCGACTTCTAGGTAGCTTAGCTGCGATGGCTGAATAGCGTCGACACTCTCTCAGCTTTGGGAAGATGGACTCATTTTTGAGGCATTTCACAGAGAAGAGCAAAGTGGTATGCGTGCGACCAGGCTCCCAAGCTAACATTACTTGGTTACAGTTGAATGCAATTTAGGGCGTTTTCAGTGATACTGTAAATCAGTCTGTAAATCAACAATACATTTCATGGGCTAGTAGAAGTTGAGGTCTTGTGCTGTACGTTCTCACTGATGGATTTTTAATAAAGCATTCCATATACTTTTGTGGTCAAAGTAAGGGACTATCAGGCAATTCTGGTGTAGTTAACGTTACTGTCAACATGATATTTTCCTGCTGCTTCTTCCATCATCTGGTGTTAACGTTAATTGCAATGCACAAGTGTTTGTGATATAACCTGTAACAAAGTTGCACTGAAAACATCAACTTATGTGTGAACCTGAAAATGGAGATTACAGATTGATTGGTTCAGTTTCACTTAACGTTACAATGGGAACCATGTTACCCAAGTCACCTGCAACATTTACTATTTCCATTGTCATGCAATGCATACAAACTACTGTGCCGTTTTCACAGGAGCAAACCTGGCTGAGTGAACTGTTCTGTAATGTGAGGGACAGGCTGTTCCCAGTGCTCGGCGGAGGACTGCTTGTTGATGAAGCAGCCCTTGCACTAGTATCTCGCTTGCAGGAATGTTTTTCGTCTAATTCACTACCCCTGAGCTTCAGGTAGGTTTTGACTTTCAACATCAGCTTTACTGGGAAAGGCTTCTAGAAGAACGTCAACACAAATGAACAGATCAATTTTATACAGTGTACATACTAAAGCACACAGAAGTAGTTTACATAAGCACTTTAACCTTAAGTAAACCTGATACAGTTTACACAATTTACACAGATGAAAACATCAGAATACTTATGACGTGCATGTTTACAGTTTACACAATATATACAGATGATGAGATCATCTGAAAACACATGATTATTCCTGTAGTGTGTACTGTGACTTTGCATGCTTGCTTTGTAAGTACACAGTAGGCCCACGTGTGTTTGAATGTAAACATTGTCAGATATTTTCCATATAGTTTAATTCAGCTTTACTGTGTGCATGTTCTGCAGGTGTGTTTGTGTGTCAGAGCTTCTGCAAAGGCAGCAGACTCCCTGCTTCAGCAGTCTGACTATGAGCACAAGTCAGCACAGAGACGTGACTCGGGAGGCTGATCAGGCTCTACCCAATCACACCGCACTCCCCCGAGCCAACCTGCTGCTTATTGGCTGCCTTACTGCAGGGGCGGAGGGTTGGAGGGTGTCAGACTCCAGTGGGAGTGTACACTGTGAGGTGAGCTCTCTCTCTCTCTTTCCAAAACACACACATGGGGGTGTGGATATGATGGGCTAATTCATTTCCCTTGGGCTTTTTGGCCTTCCATCAGTTGCTTTTCCCAGACCCGTCATGGATCAACCAACCTATGCTGTTTCCGTCTTGGAACTACATAACCCATAACGCAGCTGGAAAAGTAGGCCAGGAGGCAGGTTACTTGGAACTGATTGCCTCGCCCATCCACCTGACCCCTGATGCAGTCACCTTTGACCCTGGAGGTTTACTGTCAACACTAAGAGTCAAAGAAGCTGCCAGAAGGCTGAGAGAGAAGTAAGTCATAAGGGATGTGCAATGCATGAGTATCTTCAATATCAGATGCCTTTGTTTGGAATCATGATTCTCTGTCTTTATTTTACAGTCTCTTTTCGGTCTTCAGTCTTTTTTTTGTCTTCATAGCACTACCCCCTCCAATTTGGGGTTAGGGTGAGGGCTAAGCAGATTAGGGTTAGGGATAGAGCTAAGGTAGTGCCTTTTAGACACTACTTGGAAAGTGCAGTTGGGGCAAAAATCTAGCCTGGCTTTGCCATCCTACGTACCTCCGCTAAACATTTTATCTCCGTACGTAGTCTAGACCAAGCCCCCCTTAGCTGCCTTTCCCTCGGTTACTCTACGGTTTAGCCAATCAGCACACAGTTTAGAGCGATGTCTCAAATATTTGTAGTCCTACAGGATAGGGACGCGTTTGTTATTCTCCTCCCCACTTTCAAATTACATTCACAAAATTGGTACATGACATTAGCATCCATGATATTGAGGATTTATTGCCACTACGATGTCAGAACTTGCCAGAGATCTGTTATTACTGAAAGCGAAAGTTGTAGGCATGAGAGCCAGGCAAGAGAATACGTCATATCCAAACGGAAACCTATTTCAATTGCGTTGGGCCAGACTGTATGACATAGTCACCAGTCGCTTTCGCCCAGGCTAGCAAAAAAAACACCATTGAGCTTTCTTTTCACACTGACATGTCTGGCCATCAAATCTTATGTTAGAGAGTGAATTATATATATGGCTCTCTGGAATGCTGGTGAGGCTCCATTCACTTTGAAGGGCCTTCCTAACATTCATACTGTCTGGTCAGTTATGTAAGGGATAACGTTCTGCGAGGCGGTCATCATTGTGGAATATCTCCCGACAGAGTAATAGAGTACAGCCTGATGCGCAGAACTGTGTGGCAACTGTGTGGCAATCGGTCATTATTGTGGAATACATCCCTTGAGAGTGAGAGGCAGGGTCCACTCATCACTCTCTCACACTCCTCACTCTGGGAGTTATTCCATGGCCATCTCGCAGAATGTTATCCCTCACATATAACAACTTGTATCTTATTATAGTATGTTACTTACAACCTGTCTGAGTTTGCAAACGATGCAGATACTTGAGATGTGTTCTACTCTACTCATTTTCACCCCTACCATTTCATATCATCTATCCTTTTCCTCTTTCTTCCTTTGGAAATGTCATATTTGTCCACATCGTTTTTGTAAATCTTTACTCAGCAGTGTGTGTGTGTGTGTGTGTGTGTGTGTGTGTGTGTGTGTGTGTGTGTGTGTGTGTGTGGTTCTCTCCTCCTAGGCGCCCAGGTGGGGAGCTGGTGTGTGTGAGGGGAGAGGTGTGTGCTGTGAGCCCCCTGTTGCTCATTGCAGGGAAACGCTTCTTCTCTTTCAGGCTGAGAGAGAGGGACTACACTGTGCCCATCATGGTCATGGTAAGTCAGCAGAGGCTTTGTGTGACATGAATAGATAGGGATGGAGATGGAGTGATTTATTGATTGATTTGATTCAAGCAGAAACTAATTTGATCAATTATGATCATTTAGACTTTAGGCTTGTTTTTGAGATTTTGTTGTGTTTATTTTTGTTTGTGGGTCTGTTTGTTTGTGTCCCATCCCCAGGACTCAAGTTTCATCTTCTGGAGGGCTTGTGTAGTGGTGGGTCGCCAGGTGTCTGTGTCGGCATTGCGAGTGTGCTCTCTCCGAGGGCAGGTGGGCCACAGGGTCCTGTCTGTCACGCCACAGTCCCGCCTACTCGCTCTGGATCTAGCCAATCACCAGCCTGGAACAGCAGCAGCAATCTCAGCAGACGAGACTGAGACGGAACAGAGTATCAGTGTCAGTCTGCAGGAGTCTTGCTCACTTCTGCAGAGGTCTGGTGGAGAAGAGCAGCTGACTGGCGTTGCTAAGGAAACCGACACAACAGCACAGCAGGAAGAGGCTGTGAGAGGCGTGTCTGCTGATGCTCACGCTGCCTGTGCTGTGAAGGTCAAGCATTCTAAAGTCATCAGTTACAAGGTGAGGACGCAGAGAGAGGAGTGTTATCTTCCTCTAGTGAGACGCCACCATGTGGGGAAATGCACTCATTTTCCACCCCTTATCGAGTTAAACAGTTGAGTCTTCCCTTTCTTCTGCTCATCCAGCCGTTCTCTGTGTCTAACGGTAGCACTTTTAGCTCCTGCTTTGCATAGATCAGACCTGGGCAAGCTAAGGCCTGGGGGCCATATGTGGCCCATTGAGCTATTTAATCCGTCCCAAAATAGAATAATTTCTCATTTAGCCAAGGTGACTGAGATTATAGGCCTGATCTTTCAATTTGTTGTATTCATGAAATACAAATCCCCCCTTTTAACCCTGCATGTTACTGTAAAATGTCCTCTGAGGAAAGTGCCCACCCCTGGCATAGATCATTGAATCACAGTACACCATGAGCATGTGTCCTGTTATTGTCTTGTTCAAAAGTGACTATGAATTCTGATTGTTTTGCTAATTAAAACTTCACTCTCTGTAGTTGCAAAGTGCACTAAGACCGGTGATTTTCTAGGCTGAAATGACATAGAACTATTCTTTCACCATAATAATCAAGGAAGTTAAGGTGGCTACAGATCAAAGATCCGTGGCGAGATGGGCTGCAACGTTCTAGAAACCAGCGATTTTCTAAAACTCTGAAACTGCGATTGGACATGTTAAATCTTTTGCGACGGCTTGCAACTGCTTGCAACAACAACCTGTGACGATTGATTCACACCAATGCAACTCTTCTCTAAAACCATCTCATCTTGTCGCAGATCTTCAGTCTGAATTAGGAGAGACACATGGAGAGACTATTTCCATGTTATATCAGCCCAGAAAGTCAACTTTGTTAGTACAAGTTGAAACTACAGAAGAGTCAAGTTTTATTTGGAGAAAATCTCAGAATTTGAACACTTTTTCATAGACTATTAAGAGAGATGCTAAAAGTTGGCTTACGGTAATGATCTATTAGGCTGGAGCCGAATAAGTCTTTAACTCAACGAGACGTGCAAAATGAGCAAAATAATTCAATGTAGTCGGATAGTGAGTTTAAAAAGATTGATGTGTATAGTATAAAGTTCAGTAGGCAAAATACAGAGACAGTATTCTAATATCCTTCCGAACTTCTCTCTCTCTCTCCTCTTCCCTTCAATGACAGGGTGTGATCACAGCAGTGACTGATCAGGAGGCGGGTCTGTATGTGATTGACAGAAAGGTGGGCCTCTGCCTGGCCTACCAGCCCCTGCGTTGGAACAGTGGCCTCCGTGCAGGAGCGGAGGTGGAGCTTCAGCATGTCCACTTCCTGTTCCGCCCATCGGCGCATGGCCTTCCCACCGTGCTCTGCGCCTGTCTGCACTCCAGCGTACGGGTGACTGCCTTCAGCCTGGTGGGGCCAGAGAGTAGCTCCGCCCCTTCCATGTCACATGGGGCGCTACCTCGCTTTCTATTGGAGAGAAATTTGGGTGTATCAGAATACCTGTGGCTTCACCACTACTCCACTGCACTGCAGCAGAGGTGTGTGTCTAGAAGTGTGTGTGTGTGTATAAGTATGTGTGTGTATGTTTGGGTATAGAAGTATGTGTGTATAGAAGTATATGTGTATGTAGGGGTGTGTGTGTATGTAGCGGTGTGTGTAAATATCTTCAGATGAACAAATATCCAAATCATTCTTTTTAGCACAATATTCAATATGCTATGTACTGTATTTCTATGCAATGTATGCTATGTATGTCCATCTCTCTCAGACTGTGCCCTCGCTGGGTGTGTGAGGCCCGCGTGTGTGTGGTAGCGGCGCGTCTCCTGGAGTGTGTGTGTGTACGCCAGCAGGAGCGTGAGCCCAGAGACATCTACAGAGAGATGCTGCAGGAGCCTCACGTGTGCCCCCTGACTGAGGTAGGATAGAATAGCCCTGTACTGTATGCCCTACCTGCCTCTGGGACACAACAATGATACTGTATGTCCTGGGCAAATGTCTTCGCTTCTGATGACAAGCATTTATTGGATTTTATTGGAAGTAAATTTTATCCTCTACTGCCTCATTTCCGCAATGAGTTTTGAGTTTGAGTCTCTCTCTCTCTCTCTCTCTCTCTCTCTCTCTCTCTCTCTCTCTCTCTCTCTCTCTCTTTCATTCTGCCTCTCTCTCTGCCCCTCTCTCTCTCTCTCTCTCTCTCTGTAGTATAGGGTGTGTGGTGTGGGCTGTAAGGTTCCCTCCATCTCTGAGCTGTGTGATTGGCTAACGGAGGAGTGCTGGTCCTCCCTGTCCCTCTCTACCCTCCTGCCCACATCGTCGGTTGCGGGCCTGACGCGGGCCGAACTCAACCCTCTGCTGAGCTGGTCTCTGCGGAGCTGGGCTGTGCAGGAGGAGCCCAGTGTGGCTGTGCTGGTGGGGATGCTGGAGGCCAGTGCCAGCACTGCCACTCTGCAGCTGCGGGACCAGAGCGGAGCACTAGACTGTGTGCTGGTGGACACCCACAGGACCCAGGCCCCGACTGGCCACCGCTCACAGCCAGCAGACAACACAGCATGGCTGGGTAAGGCACAGCACACTCACAGGCGTGCCTTTGGACTCTCTGAAGGCTAGCCTATAAAAGAAAAAATACTGATGAAGGTCTTGCTATTTCACTAACAATTTTTACCAACATCATGAATATGAAGCTAAATGAACATCTAAAAGTGAATGGTTAGGAATTCTAAATAGGTCATTTAGGATTCTGTTGTATTGGCAGGCATTCTGATACTTTTTGTTATTGTATGATCTGTACAAAACACACAATCTAGCGTTTGTTTTATGTCTGTGTGTTATGTCCAGGTTGCTTGGTGTGTATGCGCCGCTGTACTCTAGTAGCCGAGAGATTCCTGAAGTCTAATTTTCCATCTTGGAAACACCTGAATGAGGAGAAATACATCATGCGCAAGCACTGCAGGTGTGGACACACTCACACATCATCTATACTTATTTCTACTTTTCTATTGGCTACTGTTCCCATGTCTTCTCATGGGCCCTAAAAGCCAGTTCACATTACGCAATTTTAGAGGCGATTTTAGAGGCGATTCTGAGGTCGCAGGGTTAGAAATCACATGTAATTGTGGGGCAACTTCAGTGGATCTGCGAGCGCGTCGTCATGTGTGAATTACTCTCCTACATGACTTATGGCAATCGTGGGCTTGACGCAAGTTGTCGGGGGAAATCTAGCATGCTAGATATTTGGAGAAGTCGCAAGCGATTCACAGGGCAACAGCCAATCAAGAAACATGACTTGCGTTGTCATCTTTGAAGCTTCCAAAAACCGTATTTAAAATTGCACTTCTTCGCCATGCAATAGCCTTAGCAATAGCCTTCCAAAACCGTATTTAAAGTTGCGCTTCTTCGCCAAACAATAGAGATAGTCATATGAAGTTTACTTGCTATCAGAAGATGAAATGGGCTATCCAGACACCTTGTGAATAATTCTAAAATTAATTTTGCAACAATAACGATGTTGAAACAGTAGGCTATCCAAAGATGAAAGCAGGCAAACAAATTCTGCACTCAGACACAGGTAGCCTGTATGTAGCCTATTAAGTAGAGAGTTATACGAATGTGGATACACTCTAGGCTCTGTCTGTGCCAGGTCTTGTAGTTTGAACACAGAGGTCGCAGATCAGCCTCTTGCCGACTGTGAGACTCTGAATACTAAAAATCCAAGCCGCAAAGTGTGAACACTGGATAGTTCACAAACGTGTAGTGTTTTGTCGTGTCGTGGCTAATATCGGGTAGTGTGAACTTGCCATAAGGCACTTTCAGCCAGTTCAGCTCAAAGTCCAGTGTTGACTGTCACAAGGTATGGGTATGGGCCTCTTGGGCCTCTGTCAAAGGCCTCTACTAACAGAAAGTGTGTGTGTGTTCTGTGCCAGGGTGCACGTGCAGGTGTGTGTGTGTGTGTGTGTGTGTGTGTGTGTGTGTGTGTGTGTGTGTCCTGTGCCAGGGTTTACAACATCAAATCCAAAATCCTGAAA
>JAODXP020000028.1:9925328-9947828 GCA_027497455.2 Sardinella longiceps | reverse complement strand
ACCCCATTCCCACACGGCTCTTGTCAAAAGCAGCAATAAGGCGTGTGTGTGTGTGCGTGTTACAAAACGCCTGAAGCCAGGGTAAGAAGAGTGTAGATGATTTGACTACTGACTACTGCTCCTGTTGTATCTCCTGTATTCCATTCTGTCCCATCCACCTTTCTTTTTCACACTTCATGTTTTTATTGCCACAAGAACAACTCCAAGGAGGAAGAAAAGCCCTCAGACTCTTGATGACCTGAGATGACCTACTGCTGTGTCTCTCGAGAGGCCAGTGAGCCAGACTCTTCTGCTGCTGCTGCTGCTGCTGCCCTCACACTTGCAGTCCCACTGGCTGTCTTAGCCAAGTCTAACCACTCGCTCATTCCTCTAGATATGCATAGTGGCCCAGTCTTTAAGTCTTTAATCCCATGATTGCACATTTGAGTTGATATTTGTACTGTGGCATGAATACTTTGATAAACTTCAAGAATCAGACTTAAGATTCATGTAAATTCACAGACAGTTTAGACTGGATAGATTGTTTTTAGAATAGAATGGATATCACTGTTGCAGAGTGACATTCAGTGAGAGAGAGAGTGAGTGTGAGTCCCTCCTTTCCTTGTGGATGGCATTACAGACAGTGTGTCTATTTCTCCTAATGTACACCGGCTCAGCCAATCAGCAACCTTCACGGGCGGGGCTTGTGATGATGCGTCCTTGCAGGGCGGAGCCATTGGCCAGCGTGTGGGGGCATGGACAGGAGCATGAGTCCAGAGAGACGGCAGAGAGTCACAGGAGCAGGTGAGTACGACTGACTCCCTGTCTGGCCACTAAGATCCACATATGGGGCAACCTGCTTAAATGTCTTAGATGTTTCTAGAATGGTCATGGAAGGTAGAATATTGTGGTTTTGACTGTGTGTGTGCTTGTCTGTGAGATGTTGGCGAGGTTTGGTTGTGTGACGCAGCCGATGATCATGATCAGCTCAATGAGTATTCCACAGCTGTGCTGTTGTACTGCTTTGGGCCTAGACTTTGGAGAGGATAGATTGCCTGTTTTTCATGATTGTTGGAATGTGAAATGGGGTAGCTTTTGTAGGAAGATATAGATAATGCAGTAAGATCATCTAGAGATGGTATGTGTGTGTCTGTGAGCGCCGTCCCATGGTGTGTGTGTGTGTGTGTGTGTGTGTGTGTGTGTTGGTGTGTATGTAGATGACGTGTATGTCATGTCTCAGTGACTATGGCCCCAGAACCAGTGTGTGGATATGAATGTGGTCTGTAGGACAGGTTCGTGTAGTGTTGACTGGTAGGTCACATCTGTGTTTATTCTTGGTGTTAAATGTATTTGGGCCCCTCTGATCGATCATCTATGCGTGTACTCTGAACTATGGAAACATTAGCCAACTCATGGGCCACCTGGAGCCGAGGCTTTCCCCACCTGTGCAAACCTCAAGCACAGCTGAGATGGCAGGCCTACACATACTGCTCCTGTCAGCTGTGTTTATCAGCACAGCTGCAGACCCAAAGATCTTTATCAGATGTGTTGGCATGAGGAGCTAGAAGCTCATGATGGTCACTATTGATGTGCTACTGCATCTGTGGAATGCTATGTGTTCCCAATGAAGCCTCCCGGAGTGTTTGATAGAATGACGGAGCGTTACCTCAGCTCAGCCACTTCAAGCAGCAGCAGGTCTACGTAGACTCCAACTGAGCTACTGAGATTATATTCACTGATGTGAGAATCAAAAGATCTACAAAATAATCAATATCAATATGATAAAGAATATAAATGGGGAAGATGTAACGTTTGGGGACTAGTGCAATTCCTAACAAATGTCTTGAGCAGTTTGGGGCTACTGCAGTCTGGCGAAAGGAGCATTTCAAGCACCAAGAAGAGAGGAACTTTTAATATGAGAAATTATGTTCATGAGACATGAACAGACAAAGTCTTTATTTTAGCCAACTATCACTTGAATTATCAGATGACTGACTTATAGAAAACATTCTAATGATTATCAGAATCTGATAATTACCATATGAAACCACATTGTAATATCAAATGCATGGCACTACTTTTTCATTATTACAGAGCTAAACTACTTCTCTAGTGTCTCTGAGTACTGTTGCCTCAAATGCTAAGCAAATGACAATTCCCTCTCTTTTGAGATTTCCCCTGTGGGCTTGATCTCCCTGATGGCCTTTGGTAAAGCTATCTTTGGTTGGCTGGCCTACAGGAAATGTCATTGTAAACAGGAAATGTTGCAACAGTAACTGGTGATGGCTGTAGTATTCGGCATTAGCATTAAGTCTGCAATTAGCCCAGCCTTAGCCTACTGGAGACACAAGGTAAATAGCCAGAGATGGATGTGCTCATCTGTTTGCAGTACTGTTAATAAAGTTAAACATGTCAAACATGGGTTTAGTCATCTTGTTAACCTACACAGGCCAATCAGGTGGGCTCGGGCAGCAGCAGCCAATCAAGATTCAAAGCGTGTCGATGACCTGGGGGTCAATTGTCTGATCTTTGGGAAGTAGAACTAGGATTCACACAATGTTAGTCGTGGGATATGAATCTGTTTTACTACGAATGCAGTAAATGCTTGTTGTCTGACAGATTTGGTTGTTTTGTTGTCCTAACTGTATTGTACCCAAAAGTATTGTATTTCCCACTTGTGTATTGGTATGCATACAGTATTGTACATTATTCAAGAGTCTTAAGTAATGTGTTCTTTTCAGTTGTGTGTGGGGTGTGAGGGAAACAGCCAGTGGTGGTCAGTGACATGGGCCTGAAAGTGTGTTTCCTTTTGGATTGTGTGTGTGTGTGTGTGTGTGTGTGTGTGTGTGTGTGTGTGTGTGTGTGTTTGTAGAGGGTGCAGTGGTCGTTTGTCGGTTATCTCTCTCTTTTCCTCCGTTTGCTGGAACAGAGAGATAGGGAGAGATGGAGAGAGGGTAGATAGGCAAGTGTGTGCCTGTCAAAGAAAGACACACTTGTGTGTACACACACACACACACACACACACACTTATACTCAGCAAGACAGAAGAAAACTATTAGGTGAGAATTGAACTTCAGTCATCACATTGTGTATTTGCACATTTCCTTGTTTGCTCCAATCACAAACTTCACAAAGTCTTACTAATTTACTCAATATGATCTTGTTACAGATTTACACATAAATTGATATGCGGCCATAAACACAAATGCCACACACAATTCAATTCTTATTTTGTTTCCAGCAACAGTTAATCATTTGTGTGCACCTGTGTGTGAGCAAATGTGCAAGAAGTCACGGTGTTACATCATCCTGTAAATTTTTCTTATCTTGTGCAACAACTGGCACTTGGAATTAATATGCAAGTTCCAGAAATGTTGTTTTCCACACATCTAAAGGTTAGCTGTGTTAGCTTTCTGGTGACTCACTTTATTACAATCATTTGGGGACCAGCAAGTTCCATTTGTCATGTTTGTATTTCAGCAGAGTACTCTTTTGTGTTCCTACTTTTGCTTTTCAATTCTAGGTTTAGGTTGGGGTGATGAATACAGGGATGTATATACTGTTTACACACACACACACACACACACACACACACACACACACACACACACACACACACACACTCACATAGAGTAATTACTGCGAAGGTACATTATAAGTGACCACTGACTTACTTTTGAGCATAATATTGCAACCTTTTTTGTAATCTCATTTACTTACTACTTAATGTGTGACCAACACAGAGTGGAATACTGTAGTGGTCATAAAATTGTCCAGATTTGTTTGTGATCCTTGAGTGGTTTGATGTTTGATGATGTTTGTGTTTGGTGGCCCTCTCTACTCCATTCTGTTTGTCTGGCCAGACACTCACACTCCTTCACTCATGTATTTACCCCTGATTTCCTTTGTGCTTCCAGTTTGTCCCAACACAGTGGCAGACAACACCTCCCATGGCTACCATTCAGTCCCTACTAACTGGGGTAAGAGCTCAAGGGGTCATGGTGGTGGTGGGGTTAAAGGTCGCGTTTGAAGACAAAGGTCATGTGAGGTCACTGCAAGAGGGCCTTGTTGCTAACAGTCTGCTAGCTTTCCTTTCAGCTTGTGCACTCTGAGCAGTGACTGGTCATGCACAAACATGGCCCTGTAGTGACATGAAATTTGTGGGATTGTTTTTTAGATTTTGGATTGTTTTTCACGTTTAGGGTTGTTTTTCACATGTCAGATTGTTTTTCACATGTCAGATTGTTTTTCTACTGCAGTCACATGGGTCTTCCCTGTCCCCTCTGTTTGCGCATTGCCTCAGTTCAGTCCAATTCCAAAACAACACCTGCCTTGCACTGTGTAATCTTAATCCAAACAATATGTCCCACTATTTGGAAGGCTTTTTGGGATTTGAGACTGGTATTGATTGTTGTGATATGTCCCTCAACTCTTTTGAGTAAGCACTTTTAAAGGTTCTGTGTATAGTATTTGCAGCTTCAAAGTGACCTATAGACAGCAACAGAATATGAAGAAACAACTGTGTTGATTTCATCTTTAAAAAAAAACACATTAGATAGATAGATAGATATATACTTTATTGATCCCCAAGGGGAAATTCAAGACTTTTTTCTCCCAAATACATAAATTAGTATGCAAGTCAACAAGCGTGGGGCCAGTTTATGTACAATCTACAATCTGTGGCCTGCTGTATTAAAAACAATGTTGGAGAATGCATAACTGATATCCAAAATAATGTGTTCACTGATACATATAGCATCTCTGGGCGGTCTGATATCTGCAATGTCTATGCATTGTTTCAACCTATTGTCTATGCATTGTGTCTCAACATTCTTTTCTCAATAACCCCCCCGCCCCTCTCTCTCTCTTTTGAACCCTGGCTAGAAGGGTGGGGCTGGAGCCCAGGCTGAAGAAGGGGTGGAGGAAGGAGGAGGGCTCAGAGACCGTGGGCCAGATGTAGAACTCAACCTCGTCCAATCACAGTTGCAAGTGGAAGAGGAGGAGGGGTTTGGAACCAGCATCACAGCTTTGGTTTTACGCCAACCACTGAGGCACAAGAAGACATGGATTTACCTGATCCTCACTGCACTGCTTATATTTACTTCAGGTAACACACACACACACACACACACACACACACACACACACACACACACACACACTCTACACACACACACACAAGCCTGTTTAGTTCCCTTTTAAATGGAATTTGAAGGAAGCAAAAAAAGCACTTATGGGATGAGCTGTGAAGCTTAGTATGTAAGGGTGTTTCATTTTTTGTGAAAGTTGTCAAATCAAGCTCTTCTAAGCCAGTGAATCTCCCACATGATCTGGTCATACAGAAAATAATTCTGTCGAGGTTTAACCCCCACCCCCCGCTGTCTTTTTTGGCCTATTCACCCTATGGGGAAAAGCCCATTTTTGCCCATTTAAAATGACTTTTAAAGATAAAAATGATTGAGTGTTCAAACAAATATGTTTTTAGGGGTTTCTTTTGGGTGCTGATTTCATTTATGATGGTTTTGTAGTCATTAATGTGAGGTTGACATGATAGATGGACATGTGCCAAACCTTTGCCCTTGCCATCTTGCTGTTGCTATTGGCACTTGCTTTGAGCTTCTGGTATCTCCATGGCATGGTTCTTATAAAGGTTTAATCCACATCAAATTAAACTGGATCACCTAATCCATTTACAACATCGGCCTAGATCAATCCGATCCAGATAGCAACTTTTCTGGATCACAAACTCTGATTTTATTGCTACTAGCCACCAAAAGGCACAAAAAACCTTCCATGTCCTCCTTGTAGCTCTGTGTGCTTGTATGCTAATTGGTGTGTGTGGTGATATAGTCTGTGATGTCCTGCTGGAAAATGTCCTCCTTCCCTACGCCTACAACTTAACAGTGCAGATCCTACTGTAGATAACTGCTGTTTCTAAAACCCATCAGGCCTTGGTGGCTCCAAATGATTTTGAAGATGACTTTTGTATGAGTGAAAACTTCAAAGATGACACTGAAGCATACATACACCAGATGCCACTGTGTTCAATAGTCTCTCTCTCTCTCTCTCTCTCTCTCTCTCTCTCTCTCTCTCTCTCTCTCTCTCTCTCTCTCTCTCTCTCTCTCTCTCTAGCGTTCCTGCTGGGCTATGTTGCGTTCCGTCGGTGGTGTAATTACTGTGGAGACGATGAGGATCTGATGCCGATAGACGACTCCTCCACGCTGCATTACCCAGAGGGAGACCTGCTCCACATGGGGGAGCTACGGGACATGCTGAAGAAATATTTCAGTGAGGAGACACTGGAAACCACTATTAGGTACACACACACACACACACACACACACACACACACACACACACACACACACACACCTTACAGTATGTAGGCCTACTGCTGCAGATGCTTTTGCTTTATTTACGCTAGTTATATGTACTACAGACTGTCTGTCTTGTGAGGTACTACAGACTGTGTGTGTGTATGTGCGTGTGTGTATGTGCGTGTCCGTGTGTGCGTGTCCGTGTGTGTGTGTGTGTGTGTGTGTGTGTGTGTGTGTGTGTGTGTGTGTGTGTGTGTGTGTGTGTGTGTGTGTGTGTGTGTGTGTGTGTGTGTGTGTTGTGTGTTCGTGTGTTCGTGTGTTCGTGTGTTGTGTGTGTGTGTGTGTGTGTGTGTGTTCGCGTGTGTGTGTGTGTGTGTGTGTGTGTGTGTGTGTGTGTGTGTGTGTGTGTGTGTGTGTGTTCAGGCGAGTCAGCAGGACAACCCACCCCCCCGGCTCCTCGGAGGGGAATGACCTGGCCAGAGAGATCCTGCAGCGCTTCCAGAAGCTGCGTATGGACCACACCTGGACTGACTCCCACTACGCCACGCTGCAGTTCCCCTCCAGGTGAGTGTGTTGTGTGTTTACTGCTTGATTATTTGTCGTTTAGTGATGGCTGTTATTTAGTGATTTTCAGTAAAGCAACGACACACTCCCCCCCCTTCCATGGGCTGCCATCTACATTTCTAACCACCACCTCCGCGCTTGTTTGTGATTGGCTGTGATTGTTGTGTAGGAGCCAGAAGAACACCCTGTGGATAGTGGATGCCAGTGGCAGAGAGCTGGAGGAGATCCCTCTGAATGCTGAAGATTACTGCGCCTACAGCTCCACTGGCACAGCAACGGTAACTACAGTACAGTACAACAGCCACAGCTCTGCTAACCACACTCTTATGATATTATAGAAGTCATAGACCTGACAACAAAAGAACAAAAGACAAAAGAGCAAAGAAATAATGTTTGTTTTTTGATGTTGCTAATGTTTATTTGTTGTTGTTTGTGTGTGTGTAGGGAGGTGTTATGTATGTGAATTATGCCCGACCAGAGGACTTTGACAAGCTGCGCTCTCTAGGCCTGCCATTAGAGGGAGCCATTGCCCTGGCCAGAGTTGGTGGTGGTGTGAGTTTTGCAGAGAAGGTGCGCCTGGCTCAGAGTGCGGGCATGGTGGGCGTGCTGGTGTACCCAGACCCCGCCGACGTGCCCCAGGACCCCCGCAGACTGGGCCTGAGCAGCGACGCAGCCATCTCAGAACACGTAAGGCAGGAGGGATTCCATCAGAGAAACACTAGACATACACTAGAGAACACCAGAGCTGGCATGAAGATTCTTTTTTCCTCCAGAAAATGTGATGGATAGATCAAAAAGACTGATAGACAGACAGATACTTAGTTAGATAGTCTTTAAGGCAACACTAGATGCAGTGAAAGCTAGCATACAGCCTCCCAAACAGTAGAACATACTGTAGAGCCCTACCCCACTTTGAATACATTTGGGTTATTCCTCAAAATGTACATTTCTGAATTATTATGAACTTTGAAGCTTTATGAAAGCGCTGCATTTTTTCATTATTTTGACAATTTCTTATTTTCTGCAAATAAGTATGAGTATAAATATTGTTAGTAGTTTATATAATAAAACAAAAAAAATGTTTTTACTCAAAGGCATGTCTATAAACAGCAAAATCAGAAAACTAAATAATTTTGCTTCTGCTGTATAATGTGAAGTGCCCTGTATTACAGGTTCATCTGGGCTCTGGCGATCCCTTCACTCCTGGATTCCCCTCCTTTAACCACACCCAGTTCCCACCCATGCAGTCATCTGGCCTGCCAATCATCCCAGCTCAGCCAATCAGTGCCAATGCTGCCTCAATGCTCCTGAGGTACACATAAGTTTGACAGTTTAATGATGTAGTTTCACATACAGTAGGTGAGGTTGGACATTTTATATTCATTACTTAACATAACATGTTTACTTAAAAGCATAACAAGGCCATTAAACTGCAATCTAAGCAATGACGAACAAGTACAAGAAGAGGTTAAACAGCAAAATATAAAGAGTGACTGTCCTTTAGTTAAGTCCAAACCAAACACCTACATCCAACCCTTTTTTCCTTTTGCACCCTACCAAACTCCCAACTCTCTCTCTCTCTCTCTCTCTCTCTCTCTCTCTCTCTCTCTCTCTCTCTCTCTCTCTCTCTCTCTCTCTCTCTCTCTCTCAGACAGCTGGAGGGTGCTCCATGTCCGCGGGGCTGGCAGGGTCGTCTGGGGATCTATGTGTATGTGAAGTGTGTGTTGGGTCCCTCTCTGAGCGGGGGCTCGGGGCACAGGGTGCGTATGGGGGTGTATAACAGCATGGCCCCCGTGCTCCTCAACAACATCTTTGCCTCCATTGAAGGCAAAGTGGAACCAGGTGGGACAAACCTCACAAGGAGTTTTGAGTTTTATAGAAATATTTTGATTGATCACTCCACTGATCGAACATTTGGCAAACTGGCAAATCTCTATTTCCCTTTCTCTTTCTCTCTCTCCTTCTCTGTGTGTCTCTATCCCCTCTTCTGCTCGCTGTGTCTGCTCTCAGAACAGTATATAATCATGGGGGCCCAGAGAGACTCTTGGGGTCCAGGTGCAGTCAAGTCTGGCGTGGGCACAGCCCTGCTGTTGGAGCTCGCCCGCACCTTCAGCTCCATGGTGCAGAATGGTGTGTGTGTGTGTGTGTGTGTGTGTGTGTGTGAGAGAGAGAGAGAGAGAAACAGTGAGTATGAGTGTGTGAGAGAGAGTTTTTCTAGTTTCTATATGTTGTATAGTTTAGTATTTTACACATTGACTGTCTAAGATAAGCTCTGTGTGTGCTTATGCAGTGTTACCACCCGGTGGAATGGAAAACTGTTTTCTGATTGGCTGTCAGGGTGTCCGTTAATTCTTGATAACAGGACACCTGAGGCATTGTTGGGTTAAAAAGTTTCACCAGCGTTCTTTATCAATGCTCTTTAGAATGCAGCCTTGCGGATCTTCTTTCATATGAAAATAGTACCCCAACCGAAAAGGATAACTTCTTTCAAAACGGAGCCACATGTTTCTTTTATGTGTTAAACACTTGCTTACCGTCTATACGTTTTATTTGCAAACGGATGATGAGCGGGATAACGGCCTTCGAGGTGTCCTGAGATAAGAAAAATATCGGCTGCGCCGTCGGGCTGTTCTTTGCCTTCGCCTCGTCCATTATTTTCTTATATCGGGACACCTCGGCAGCCGTTATCCCTTACTTATCACAGATTTAAGATGTCATGCTAAACAGAGACTGTGTGTGTGTGTGTGTGTGTGTGTGTGTGTGTGTGTGTGTGTGTGTGTGTGTGTGTGTGTGCATGCATAATTAGGATTCTACCCCAGACGGAGTTTGCTGTTTGTCAGTTGGGATGCTGGTGACTTTGGGAACGTTGGAGCCACTGAGTGGTTAGAGGTAAGTTCTGCATTTCCCATCCCATTGACATCTATCTCCATCACATGGAGGATCTGATAGCACTTACAAGAAAGGAAATGACTACTGCTAGATAAGATCTCTAATCGATGAGGGTGCATATGTGCAGATACTAGTCAGGAACTGTTAAATCTTCTTAACACTAAACAGTCCTTATTGGTTTCAAAATAGGTAGCTTTATCTATAGGTTAAGAACTACTTTGCATTAAGCAGAAGCTGTTCTGAGAGGCACAATTATTTCAGAAAACCCAATTTAAGATGTTTCCATTTTCTCTTTGTCCAGGGTTATCTGTCCATGCTTCATCTGAAAGCTGTGGCTTACTTCAGTCTTGACCAAGCAATCATGGGTAGGCCCGATAAGAATTGGACTAAGAAAAATGTATTTTTTGCAAAAGTTACTTTGTGTACTGTGCGTGTGTGTGTGCGTGTGTGTGCGTGCGTGTGTGTGTGTGTGTATGTGTGCTCCCATTCTGCAGTAATCATGTGGCTGTCTGTGTTTGTAGGTGATGATGAGCTGTCTGCTTACACAAGTCCTCTTCTCTTGGATCTGATAGAAGGAGCCATCAAACAGGTACATGAAACACATGACCGCCTCTATTCTTCTTACTTCCTGCCTCCCCACCTCTCCTCTCCTCTTTGTGTGTGTGTGTGTGTGTGTGTGGATATTTATCACTATGCCTGTGTGTGTGTGTGTGTGTGTGTGCTGCAGGTGGAGCACCCTAAGCATCCTGGCCAGTCCATTCTGGCCCACATGGAGAATCAGGGGGGGAACTGGAAAAGCCACATGTGAGTGCAGGGGTCAGTGTTCACAAAGGTCAAAGGTCACATGATGGAAGTGATAAGAATATGAAGAATAGACTGACTACTTAGTGTCATATTTCATAATTATCGTATGTGTGTGTGTGTGTGTGTGTGTGTGTGTGTGTGTGTGTGTGTCTCCACCAGAGTTAAGCCTCTGTATCTAAACAGTGGAGCTTATAGCTTCACTGCCTTTGGTGGAGTCCCTGCAATGGAGCTGCGCTTTGATGAGGTACAATACACTCCACAACTCTGCCCAAACCACTGTCTTACTGGCTCACTGTAGTGGGGATCTCTTCACTTTAGTGTGTTCATGTGTGTGTGTGTGTGTGTGTGTGTGTGTGTGTGTGTGTGTGCGTGTGTGTGCGTGTGTGTGTACTGTATGTGTGTGTGCGTGCGTGTGTGTGTGTGTGTGTGTGCGTGTCCAGGCTGTGCGTGCGTACCCCTTTGTGAACACACAGTGGGACAGTGCGAGTCGTCTGCAGGAGCGTCTGCAGGGCCAGCTGAGTTCAGTGGGGCGCACCCTGGGGGAGCTGGTGGGCCTCATGGTCCTCCGCCTGGCCCATCATGCCGTGCTCCCGCTCGACCCCACCTGCTACAGCAGCACCATGCTCCAGTTCAGCTCACAGCTCAACCAGCTCTCCACTGAGCTACAGGTACGCACACACACACACACACACACACACACACACACACACACACACAGCACCATGCTCCAGTTCAGCTCGCAGCTCAACCAGCTCTCCACTGAGCTACAGTCACACACACACACACACATACATACACACACACACACACACACACACACGCACACACAGCACCATGCTCCAGTTCAGCTCACAGCTCAACCAGCTCTCCACCGAGCTACAGGCACACTGGATGTCTCTCTCTCACACATACACACACACACACACACACACACACACACACACACACACACACAGAGAGAGAGAAATTGCTAATATACAAATTTCAAATGTGTTATATTGTTATTGATACAGATGCACATAATGTATACATTTTTTACTGTGGATTTTGTGATTAATTGCTATTAACTAAAGTATCCTGAAATGTAATGCTTTGTCCATTCTGTCCCTTTTGTGTGTTTGTGTTTGTGTTTGTGTGTGTGTGTGTGTGTGTGTGTGTGTGTGTGTGTGTGTGTGTGTGTGTGTGTGTGTGCTGTAGGCTCATGGTCTGTCCCCACAGTGGGTGTTCAGTGCCAGAGGGGACTACAGCAGAGCCGCCAAGACACTGAAGGATTCCATCCAGAATAGTGACATTGAGGATGAGAGGATGACCCGCCTCTACAACACACGCATCATGAGGGTAATACACACACACATACACAGACACACACATTCACACACACGCTGTGGTTTGTATTCATAACTGAAACACAGATTTGCCCAAGTGTGCTAATTGAGTGTGTGTGTGTGTGTGTGTGTGTGTGTGTGTGTGTCTTTGTGAAGGTGGAGTACTACTTTCTTTCTCAGTACGTGTCGGCAGTGGAGACTCCTTTCCGGCACATTCTCCATGGGCGGGGCAACCACACTCTGAGTGCTCTGACTGAACACCTGGGCCTGCTCCGCACCCACCCCAGCCTGTTTGATGAGGCGCGTTTCCGACGGCAACTGGCCCTCTTCACCTGGACCCTGCAAGGAGCCGCCAACGCCCTGAGTGGAGACGTGTGGAACATTGACAACACAGTGTAGAAACTTCCAGAATCTTTAACTGCATGCTTACACCAAGAGCTACTCAAACTGTAGAATGGCCAGAGGTATGTCACTTTCTTTTAAAACAAAAGTGGTGAAAAAGAGAAAAAACAACTGTAAAAAAGTTCAGCAAAATAATTATGATGCATTTCATAGCTTGGTCACTGGTCATGTCATGTATCGTTTGGTTTCCATTCAACTTATTTGCACTTCCTGTTCACATTACACATAACAAAAATTGGGCTCAAGAATATTCAAATATCACTACCCTAATCAAGTGAGGTATTCCAACGTGTTCGATTAGTCGGATCTAATGTAATGTTGCCAAAGCACTGGTACTAGCAACTATACACGAGTTCAACTGTTTCCATCCAATTTGAATCACATTGTGTCTTATTCACATGAAGTTAATCCACCCTCTCAAACTAATTCAATTTACATTAGCATTAGCAGGAAGATGCTACTTTGCAGGGCTTTCCATCCAAACATTTATTATTCACATGTTAAACACGCGTCAAGTCCGATATTCTCCCAGATGCTTAAGTCCATAAATTGCTTAGCTCCATGCGTTCCTGCCTGAATGAAGCACTTTTTTGGATTTTTACCCCTGTAAGAATACCACCCCATATGATTTGAGTGCCATAAAAATCCACATATTTTGCCAGCAATGCTTTTTGAACAATTAGACATCTTTAGTACTGTAGCTCTTGGTGTGAACATACAATAAGATTTCCTCAGGATACTCAGGATTCTGGACCCTCTCGTCATTGTGATGATTTCTAGAAGCTACTGCTTCCACATCTCAATTTCAACATTTCTTCAAAGTTATTATGCTAATGAGCACTTTGATGGTGCACTGCAACATTAGGCAACTCAATTATTTATTTACCCTAGCATCTCATTGGTTTTGGACAACCAAACTCCTTCAGGTTAAAACATTATAAATTGAAGTAAGCAGTAAGTACCCTACTTAAACACATAGGTCCGCACTGCTATGCCACAGCGTTGTAATATTGCACCTTGGTTTCAGTCAGTGCTTCTGTGTACAGTTCTTTTCTCCTTCTCTACTTCTCTCTCTCTCTCTTTCTCTCCCTCTCTCTCTGTCCTGATTAACATTCAATTTAATGGCGATTTCTCTATGATTCTTTTTTATTGCCAAGTGATAATGAGTTTGTTACCAATGTCAACAGTAATTATCGGGGGCAGGGACTCCCATAATTATGACAGTCATACTGTCGTCCAATCACGAAGCAGCATCTGCTATCAATCAACTTTTAGTGTTCTAGATATTGGTGCACAGGTGTCAGAGTGTTGACATCATAGGGCGAGTTTATGTCAGTGGTTAGTGGCGATGATTTTGCCTGGCTGTTCTATCTGTGCCATTGTGTGTGCACCAATAAAGTTTCCTTTTGTCTTTTTCTTGTTGCACTACGTGTGTGTGTGTGTGTGTGTGTGTGTGTGTGTTTGTCTGTGAAATCAGTATGTGTGTTGGCGCCACTAACCCAAAGGTCACCCAGAGAGAGTCCACAACACAGTGACTGTAGTGAGATCCAGGAGGGGGAGGCAACGTGTGTGTGTGTGTGTGTGTGTGTGTGTGTGTGTGTGTGTGTGTGTGTGTGTGTGTGTGTGTGTGTGTGCACATGCTGGTATGTAAACTACACGTGATGAGGTAAGAAGGATCCACTTAGTACTACTGAGGTAAACACACCATGTAAAAATGCACTAAATTAGTCTGTACTATTCATTCTACTAATCATACATGTATATAACATAGAGTTTAAATATCTATTCATTCTACTAATCATACATGTATATAACATAGAGTTTAAATATCTTAGCATCACACACACTGGACAGTTCACATGATCAAAAATCAAGATGATCAAGATCAAGAAGCAAGATTATTGGTAGATGTGGTTAAAGGGGTTTCAGGACCAAGGCCAGTTCCACCAGAGCCTGAGTGTGTGAGTGTTGTGGGTGTGTAGTGGTTTGAGGGTAGTCATAAGACTGAATGAACACACACCCCTCTTCTGCATACAACTGCACTACATCAGCTTATTTCCCCCTTTAGTGACGTGAGTAAAACACACCCAATATGCTCAGCTTCCACTCCAACCACACAAGTTACTGTAATGGAGGCAATTGTTCTTTCAGTTTAAACGCCTCTGTAAACCAAAATCATTTGCACATTTAAAATCCATCAAGTGCCATTCATGCTGAGCTGTTGAGAAGTTGGCCTGTGGAGTTTTACTAGCATCTGTTGCCTGTGTTCATCTAGTGCTGGGGTGAGAGGATGAGCTCATGTGTCTGGCTCTCAGACAGCACAGCCCTGGTGCAGACAGACAGACAGACAGACAGACCGCTGGCTATATAGGCCTCATTAGCATAGGCAGTCTCAGCGTGACCTGTGGCTAACCACCGCCTGCATGTGAGCACAGCTGTAAACGCTTCCCTAAAGGAAATGAAATAACCTTTATTTCGTTTTTTTGTTCCTTTGCGGCTTCATCGTATTTTTCAGATTTTTTTTTTGATAGAAATGAAGTCACGTCGGCTTACTGTACCAGCAGATATGCCATTTTAGACACTAACTCCAGGTACTCTTCAGAAAGATAACATTTTCACAATAATTACCTGAATTGTTGAAGATTCCATTGTTATTGAAATATCAAAATGGTTTATTTACATAACAAACAGAGATCAGAAACAGTTTCAAATCTGTAGACACTAGCCTCTCACATGTACTGTAGCACCGCAATAATATATTTTCATACTCATAATTACAAGGAAATTAAATATTTGTGTTTGAACATTAACATCCTTTACAGATAATCTGCGATTGCTCTCCAAAAATCCAAATATGTCCTTGAATGCATCACAGAGATGTACGACTGTTCCTCAGGTTCTTTTGGCATGTAATCTCAGATCAGGTTTAATGTTGTCACTCGCCTTCAGGTCACAGTGCTGATCTGCGTACAGTCTTAGCAAATTCCCCCCAGTCTGTGTTTGACTCAATCTGACTCGCATCTGTTAAATGCCCTCGCATCTCTCTGTAGGAAAGCACACATAAGCACACACACATATAGTCATGTAGGAAAGCACACATGCGCACACACACATATAGTCATGTAGGAAAGCACACATAAGCGCACACACACAGTCATGCACATAAACAAATGAATTCTGTAATACAGAAACTGTGTTGATCTGTTGTGAACTTGAAGAAAACTACACAGAAACTCACAGCAACTAGCCTTACCTATATAGCAGATTTTTCATCCACAGGTGGAGGGGTTGGTTCCTGTCCTCCTTCTCCCTCTGGTTCTCCTCCTCCCCCATTCGCCCCTTCTCCTTCTCCTCCTGCGTTCCCCCCTTCCTCTCCCTCTCCTCCCTCACCACCCTCTCCTCCTTCCTCTCCCTCTCCTCCCTCTCCCCCCTCCTCTCCCTCTCCTCCCTCTCCCCCCTCCTCTCCCTCTCCTTCCTCCCCTTCCTCCTCTCCCTCTCCTCCCTCACCACCCTCCTCCTCTTCTCCCTCACCACCTTCACCACCCTCCTCCTCTTCCTCTCCTCCCTCACCACCCTCCTCCTCTTCTCCTTCACCCCCCTCCTCCTCTTCCTCTCCTCCCTCACCACCCTCCTCCTCTTCTCCTTCACCACCCTCCTCCTCTTCCTCCTCCTCATCTTCATCTTCCTCCTCATCTTCATCACTGTCATCTTCATAATCTTCGTCCTCGTCTTCGTCCTCATCTTCATCCTCCTCTTCCTCCTCTTCTCCTCCATCCCCTCCTTCTTCTTCACCTCCTTCACCCTCACCACCCTCTCCTCCCTCTCCACCTTCCTCTTCTCCCTCTCCTCCCTCCCCCTCTCCTTCTCCTCCCTCTCCACCTTCCTCTTCTCCTCCCTCTCCACCTTCATTCCCCTCTTCCCCTTCTCCTCCCTCCCCTCCTTCTCCTCCTTCTTCTCCTTCTCCACCCTCTTCTTCCTCCTCCTCCTCTTCTTCTTCCTCCTCCTCCTCTCCTCCATCTTCATCACTAGAATCTTCACTGTCACCCTACAATTAAATACAACCAAACTTAGTAATGCCAGTAATGCAGCACTGCAATGCATTATTACATCTCTCTCTCTCTCTCTCTCTCTCAAATTCAAATTCAAATTCAAATTTGCTTTATTGGCATGACTGTAGACATTCACAATATTGCCAAAGCATAAAATAGATGACAATAAAATAAAGGTGGTTTTTTTTTTTCTTCTTCTTCTTTTTTTTTTTTTTTAAGAAGAAAATAATAAGAAATAAAAGTGACAGGTAAACATAAAGTATGAGGGAGGGGAAAAAGGGGATATGAGAAGGAAAGAATGTGTGATAGGCCTAAGTGAATAAAGAATAAAGTAAAGTGTAAAATGGTATGGTGAGGTGGTTTCACTGGGTTGAGGTCATATAGCGCTATGTCTTCTTTTATGACATGCAAGTACATATTTTGCTCTCTCTCTCTCTCTCTCACTCACTCACATCAGTGTGGGAGTGTACAGTATGAGAAAAAACATAGTTTTCTTACCCCACCATCTTCTGAGCTATCTGATCGTCTTATTCTTTTCTTGTGTACCTGCAGACAGTTACACACACACACACACACACACACACACATACAAACGCAATAATGAGTGGGTGCATTTAAATGAGCTGTAGATGTGTGATGTGATGTTAACAGAGGTATACAGTATACATACAGGTAGTGCCAGGCCCAAGGCCAGCAGACACAGAAGTAGCAAGGCAGTCCTCATGGTCTAATCAGGTGTACGCAGCACTGGGCTCACACGCCTTTCAGCTAGCTGTAAAATGCAGACAGTATTTGATGAGTTACTTATCTGTCTTTTCAAAATTCCCACAGGAGAGCTGAAAATGTTCATTGAAAATTCTGCTGAAATAGTTGTCTGATATGATGATAAGGACCAGAATGCAGGGAACAGCAAAAATACATAAAAAAACCTCATCCATTCTCAGAATGTTTTTAAAAAGCATTACCTTTTTAAATGTGCAGGCTGAAAGTCTTGTTTAAAAGCACATCCACAAACACAACTTCCACTCAGCTGAAGTACAGAAGAGTTTGTCAGTCTCTGATGGCAGCAGGTCCTCCTTGTGGTCTTCCAGTAAAGCGCAATAAAAGGGTCTTCCAGTCTTTTAACAGACCTGTTCTGCAGCACAGTGATGCAATCAACATACAGTACAGTAGGTTTACTTCACTTCCATCCTGCTTTATTGTCAATTCAAATATCTAACTCATAAGCTTATAAAGCTACACAAGATAAACATAATACAGGATGTTTAATGTTGGATATTTTATAGCTAAGTTGAGTAAAAAATGAATTTATCAATACGTTAAAGAACTTATAAGTGCAACTGAATCAGCTGGCTTAGCAACCTCTTTATACCAGAAACATATTATTGCACAAATAAAGTGACAGGTGAGGTTTTACTACATTTAACATCTCTTTGCCAATTTACCAAAATGAATGTATATTGTGCAATGCATGTTGCAGGAACAAATTCTACTTCAAATTTTTGTTTGACATAATGTGGTCAAACAGCAGGTATTTGAAAAAAAAGTAATAATACATTTCAGGAAACTGTAAAGCATGTTATTTCATAGGATGATAATATGTACCGTTATTCCTTATGATGGAGATAGGTACCCTACCTTTATTGCTCCATAATGCAGTCCAAAAGGCAACAACCTCCTTCGTATTCTTTATCTTCTGTTATAACAAATTGTGTATCAAATATGTGTATGTGTTTTTGGCTATATTCATGTATAGAACATCTGAATCTTCTCAGTCCTTTTTACAACCTATTTAAATGTAACGTGCATTCTGCTCTGCCAATCAGGGCTTAGCGGCAGGAGATCTTTTCTTCCTAAGCCCCGCCCTGGTGGTCATTGAGGTGGTCAGGTGGCGAGACAGAGCGCTTTCATTTAAAAATTAAAACACAGTCAAATAGAAGCCTGCTGTTATTTCTGTTACTGTGGTGGCCATTGTTGGTGTGACGCAATGAGTGGGATTTTATTGCAAAATGTTTTATTGGTTCAATAAAAAAGTGCGTGCGTGTGTGTGTGTGTGTGTGTGCATGAGCGCACATGTGAAAGAGGAGAGAGGATGTTTCTATTGTTAGGTGAGGGAGATGCGTATACTTGATTAAATGAATAAACACAATGTTAAGAGTTATTTTCTGTGTTAATTAAAAGAGGTGCTGTTGTGGACACATGCAAATGTGTGGTCTGGATACTGTAGCTGTATTGAATACGATATTTATAACACCCTTGACTTAAAATACTGACATTGTGTTGAGTGTGGCCTCACTTGATGATTCATATGATTAGCTTCTACTGTGTCTCTGGCCTGGGTGTGTTTGTCTAGCTAGCCTACGCTGAAGGATTGCCTCTAATTGAGTGGATATTGCAAGAGTAGGGAGTGTGCCCAAACACAAACAGAATAACCCAGAAACTCTCCAGCCAGCAGACCTGCGATGCGTTACGGGGTTGTTGGGAGGTCATGGATGTAGGGCAGCCGCTTTAGCCAGTAGGTGTGCTTGTGTTTATTAGGGAGAGGACCACAGTGGCTGTATGCGAATTCAATATCCAACCCCAGTCAGAAAATAGTTTTTATACTTAGTGAAACATACCTCCTAATAGCCGCTTTGTCAAAGCTCATGGCTCTCTCTTTAGCCTGATTCAAGTGTTATTGGACCTATATATTTGACTTTAAAGGAGCCGTGTGTAAGATGTATTCCAAATAGTTGCAGCCCACAAGTAGTGTTTATGCTGATGTTTCAAGTGGTGTTTGTGTTTTTGTCATTGTCATTATGCTTCTGAGAAATAAAACAAGGATCTGTATAGGAGATGCTTTTGAAAGATGGAGATGGCTGACAGCAGCAAAATATTTTGGCCACAATCCTACACATTGCTCCTATAATTCTTTACAATGCTGCCTTGCATAGGGATGCTTGTGGATCATGGCCATTAGGAACACACCAGGACCCAGACAAAGAAAGGGACCAAAACATTCAACTGTGTCTGTGTGCAGGAATTTATTTATGGGTGGACCCTAGCTTTTGAGAGGGTACTTGGAGTTAACATGCTCTATATTTAACCATAATCATCTGTATCCAATTACGGTATTAATACAAAGGACCAATGAAAGTTAACCTGGGTTATATAAATCTGACAAATGATTACCACAATCCACAAATAATTAGCCAAATTTATCCAAAATGTTTGTTGTACTGACCACTGGTGTGTGTGTGTGTGTGTGTGTGTGTGTGTGTGTGTGTGTGTGTGTGTGTGTGTGTGTGTGTGTGTGTGTGTGTGTGTGTGTGTGTGTGTGGTGTGTGTGATAGTAAGCTGTCCTCACACATAAAGATTTTCTGTCTGCCATACATTTCACAAACATGCACACACCCTTGTCTACACAGGAACTCATTTTGGCCTTATAACATTTTTTGAAATGTTACATAAGTTGTAACATTAACAAATACCCTTTTCAGTTTTTTTGTGTGTTTCATATTGTTAAAACAGTCCATAGAACACACATTCATTTGTAGAAATATAACCTACTTTGATTATTCAGTTTGAAAGCACAGTCTTAATCTACTTGTAAAAGATAAATGGTCATTCACTGGAGCACTTAATGGTAGGGTTGGCAATGTCTGATATTGTAATAGTTTTCTATAGGGCCATTCTCCTGTCCAGAGACATACATAGGCCTGTTTCTATGGTGGTAGATGGTGATAGACATGACAAGACATGTTCAGCAATACAAATGACTAAAAATCTAATCAAATTAAAATCAAATTTTATGTAGCCTGTCTATTGATTGGACGTGAAGGTATATATCTGTATATTTCAGGAATGCCATTAGCATGATGTTAACTTGCCTATAAATTGATCATTTTAGTGATTTTGGTCATTCTTTGGTGATTTTCAATATGTCGTTAAGCAGGAATAAGCATAGCTATAATTTTACATGTTTTATATCTGGCTATTGTATACATTCAGTGTTTCCTAAATATTTCAATGATTCAGCCCCAAGGGGTGTTAGAGAGTGTCAAAATCAACACATTTTTGCAATCTGTCTATTTTGCTATTTTGACTTGAAATGATTGGTAATTGACTACTGAATAAGAAGAGAATTGATCCTCTGCCCTCTTCCAGAAAAGTCTGTATCAGTCTACTGCTGAAAAGTAATCATTTTAGGTCTATGCAACCAAAAAAATCCTTGATTTGTGTTATTAGAGCTTAGGAAAAACAAAACAAAAAAGTTTTTTTTTTTTACATTACTTTTGTTGTGAGCTACAATAGGTTAAAATCTAGTAGGCCTAATATGGCTAAATCTACTTCGCTTATTGCTACTATGGCATATTACTTTTCATGTTTCTATGGTTTTACCCTAGAGGTCTTTTGGTTCTTTTAGTGTCATTGCAGTTTGTGGAAATACCTCAGTGCAGATAGTTTATTCCATACTAAATACTGCTAAAATACAATGACTTAATATGTTAAGGTGGATGACTTCATTTCCAAAAGAGTTCATTTGTCTCCATGGCTGCTGGTCTGTCCAGAAGAGTTGGAATCATGTGACCCAGCTTGAAGACTCACATCTGAATCACTGGAGTTGTCACTGGAGTCACTTGAATCACGAGACGTACTGGAATCCTGTGAGTTGCTACTACTGCTCGAATTACTTGAGTCACTTGAGCTATTTGATTCATTAGAACTGCTTGAGGAACTAGAATAACTGGATTTATCAGAACTACTTGAGGAACTAGAATCACTGGATTTATCAGAACTACTTGAGTCACCAGAATCACTGGATTCACTTGAACTACTAGACTTACTTGAATCACTGGATTCACTTGAACTAGACTTGCTAGTTGAGTCACTAGAATCACTGGATTCACTTGAACTAGATTTGCTTGAGTCACTGGATTCACTAGAACTACTTGAACTAGTCTTACTCGAATTACTGGATTCACTTGAACTACTGGAATCACTGGATTCACTAGAACTACTTGAGTCACTAGAATCACTGGATTCACTTGAACTACTAGAATTACTGGATTCACTAGAACTACTTGAGTCACTAGAATCACTGGATTCACTTGAACTACTGGATTTGCTTGAGTCACTCGATTCACCAGAACTACTAGACTTGCTTGAGTCACTCGATTCACTTGAACTACTAGACTTGCTTGAGTCACTCGATTCACTAGAACTACTAGACTTGCTTGAGTCACTCGATTCACTTGAACTACTGGATTTGCTTGAGTCACTCGATTCACTAGAACTACTAGACTTGCTTGAGTCACTCGATTCACTAGAACTACTAGACTTGCTTGAGCCACTCGATTCACTAGAACTACTGGAATCACTGGATCCACTAGAACTACTTGAGTCACTAGAATCACTGGATTCACTAGAACTACTAGACTTGCTTGAGTCACTCGATTCACTAGAACTACTTGAACTAGCCTTAGTTGAATCACTGGATTCACTTGAACTACTAGATTTGCTTAAGTCTTTTGATTCACTTGAACTACTTGACTTACTTGATTCTTTCGATTCACTTGAACTACTAGACTCACTTGACTCACTGGACTGTGTTGACTCAGCTGAGCGAGGCAATCTGCTTATCTCAGTTTTATCATGAGCTCCAAATGACTGGGTGTGTGGGCTGACCAGAGGAGGCTGTGCAGTGGGCTCTGGCCCAACACTAATGCTAGGGGGTCTGGTTGGCTCCGGTTGGATGTCAAAGCCAGTAGGGGAGTCAGGGGCAGCCCAGAGGGCAGGTGCATAAACAGTCCAGTCAGTAGAACTCTGAACAGTAGAACTTGTAGAGGCAGAAGGGTTAACAGTGGAATTCCCTGTAGTGTTTTGGTTGAACTCCTTCTCATCAGAGATCCAGGCAATGCTCCGTGTGGAGTTTTCTGTAGAAGTGGTGTTGATACTTGTGGAGTTGGTCTCTGTTTGGACTGGTGGATGAGTTAAATAAGAAGTGGCTGAGTAGTTTTCCTCTGAGTTGAGAGTTGAATTGATATTAGAGCCACTGACTGACTCTTGTGCAAAGTCTTCAGAAGGTTTTGTCAAGTCTGTTGTGGCTCTGTCATGCTCCTTGTCCGGGGTTGTTAAGGAGAGATGGAGTGGCGGGGCTGTGACCTGTGTGACCTCTATGAGCTCTTCAGC
>JAODXP020000028.1:9872828-9922828 GCA_027497455.2 Sardinella longiceps | reverse complement strand
CCTCATTTCATTGAGGACCATCTTCTGTGTGTGTGTGTGTGTGTGTGTGTGTGTGTGTGTGTGTGTGTGTGTGTGCGTGTTGAGTCCAGATAGAAAGAAAACAAACCATTCAGAATCACTTGAAATTTTATTTATGAACTAAACATTTGTAACCGAATCTAATAGTAGTTGTAGCATGTTCTCATAGTAGAGAGTTTGGAAGTTAGCTTCTTGTTCTTATTGTTATTCTTACTCTCTCTCTCTCTCTCTCTCTCTCTCTCTCTCTCTCTCTCTCTCTCTCTTTTTGCTTTCTGTCTGTTGCCACACACTCACACACATCCATGCATACCAATGTGATTCCCATATGTAATAATATAGTTTGCGTTTGAGTTCTAGATAGCACAATACATAATTGAAAACTCTCTAAGTATGCACTCAAGCAGTCTGGATTAATCATCAATATTCAGTAGGTGATACAGAACTTTAAATATGAAGTGTTTTGTAAGTAGCTTTAAATAAATTAATTTCTTCTACTGATAGAGACATTAGTGGTGATTATGTCCAAGGCTAATAATATGATATAAGAACTTCTATGCAGTATCCATTGTACTCCCAGTGAGTTGAGCTTAGACTACAGTGGAAAAACCATTCACTGGTGGTGGTGGTGGTGTGTGGCGCATCTCCTAAGAGACCTGACATGCATGCCATGCCATTTAGGCTCCATTTGTTTTGTTTTTTTTTGTCCTTTTTGTGACAGAACATTCCCTGGCCTTGTACCAACTCCTTGTTTTCAGGACTATTTTGGTCAATGACACAAAATTCTGTTTATGACTGTTTATTTGTTTTTCAATGACATAAGAACATCTATTTTAGTTTATCCAGACCCTTAGTGTTTATTTATACTTACGTAGATATTTCTATAAACAGATTTCTTTTCTTTTATTGTGTCTACACATATCCACAAAATCCAGTGTTTTGAACTGAAGCACTTTGGAGGGCGTTTAAAAACTATAGCCTATCTGTGAAAACAAGCCCTTAAATCAACATTAAGCAACAATTCATCACTATCTTGAAGTAGTCTACCCTTTTATCATGCAGTTGGCCTTCGTATCATACTGTAGGTAATTCGTTTTTGATCAACTAGTTTTGGTGTTTCGTGGTCAACCCACTAGCCAACCAATTATATGGAATATACAGCTATTATATGGAATATACAGAACATTTGTCATTGCACAATATGTTTATACTGCTAAACAAACAGCAATTAGCATGGCCTAGCAGTGGCAATAAGGCTCTGTGAGGTCTTTGAAAGGTTGTGTGTGCCGTTTTGTTAGCTAACCTACTACCTTCGCACCAAAAACTTTTTGCAGTTAAATTAAATAGTTACCTGTCTACAGTATAGACCTGTAAATAGGTCTCAGTCTCATAATGCCCCTATCTTTTCTCTTTTCTCTTTGCTGATTTGCTGAGGTTAATTGAAGAAACTCAGGTCACATGTCCTGCTGAAAAGAAATGATAATCTTCTTCTAAGATTGTCAGTCTTCAGCTGTGCTTCTGTGGGTTAAAAGCTTACTATGGTTCTTCTCTAACAAATGATGGATTTGGATCTTTGGATTTGTTTGTCATACGCTGTTAAACACACACATAATAATGAATGAACTCTACTAGTGCTCTCCTACAGGTGAAAATGTTACAGGTGTGCTCTTACAGGGAAGAAGCTCTACAGGTGTGGCTCAGCAGGTGAGATGTTTGGAAGGTGTGTGCAGGAGCCACAAGGGCAGCTCGATGAGTGTGGCAGCGTGAAGTTCTCCAGAGGTGAGTCTCACAGGTGAAGCTGCCCTCTCTCCTCCTCCAGCATCATCAGGCCGAGACCCGGGCCGTGCTGCTCGCCCTCAGCGATGGGGTTGAAGACGCCGGGGTGGACGCAGGCTCCGTTGTCGGCCGTGGCCGTGCACTCCGCACTCTCCAGACTGTTCTCCACAGAGGCCGAGGCCAAGGGGTCAATCACCGCAGTGTGGACAGTGGCTTTGGGGACAGGCTGTGCAGAGACACCCTCTGAGAGGGAAGGCCCGTGGGTGGCTGGGATGATGCGCTGTTCAGGTGCCACCTGAGGGTGCAGTGGGATTCCAAAGGCAAGTATGCGACTCTGCAATGAGTGAGCAATGCGGGGGGTGAGAATATACACACCCACACACACAAGATATATACAGAAAGGGTAAAAGCGCAGTGAGAGGTGCAAACGTTAAAGGAATAGACCACCTTTTTATGAGATTGGGTTATTCACCGCCTTACTTGGAGTTACATATATGGGTAAAAACATTTTGGTCTTAGTGCCTGTGTTTTCCTAGTATGGCAACCCCAATTTTAGCTTTAGCTTAGCATAGGTGCTGGAATGTAACGTTGCTAAGCTAAAACTAAAGGAGAGGTAAAATTGAGGTTGTTGGACTAGGAAAATGCATGCACTGAGACCAAAATGCTTTTATCCACATATGTAACACCAGGTAAGGGGGTGAATAGGCCAATTTCATAAACGGGTGGACTATTCCTTTAAGGGTTTGGGGTGTCCCCCTCTATGCAGACCATAGTCAAGCTCTCTTATGATAAGATATCAAGGATCGTTGAAAAGTTTATCTTGTGACATTAATGAATTATTCACGTTTGCTCCCATTGTGCCATATTATGTTGTTCTGTCTTGGTCAGTATTCAGTGATCTAGGCACATAGGCACCCAAGCACACTGCTCGAGACATACACATCAGGGTTGTACAAAATTCTGAATTTCAGAATTCAGTTCAATAGGGTCCTATGAAATTGAATTCTTGACTTTCAGAATTTCCACAACCCTGATACACATACAGGGCACAAAACACACATGATAATGGCCATTTTGCATGAAACCAAAACAGGCCTTTTGTTCTCTGCTGAATGTGCACATCGCAACCGAGACCTAAAGGTTTGTAAGGCTGCTCTCACCCTGCGCATGTTCTCCTCACTGCCCAAGCTGTTATCCTGTGTGTCTCCATTAATCTCGTCCAGCATGTGGCCCATGAACTGAGGAGACACACACACACACACACACACACACACACACACACACACACACAGATAGAGAGAGAGAGAGGGGTCAACATTGCATATTTACATACACTATTAGCAATCCCATCTTGTTTCACCTTGGCTGTACTTGCTCCCATGCTTGATTCAAGTTTACTACCAGCGCCAAACAGTAGGTGGCAGTCAATGCCTAATATATTAAATTCTATCCTGTCTGTAGAGCCATGTAATTGCATAATGCAGTATGCAATGTAAATGTTTGAAATAGAATTGAAAACAAATCTGTTTAGCATCTGTACAATATGATCCAGTTGTGCAGTAAATACATAGCCTACCTGGCCAGCATTTAAGGTCATCTCCTCTGAAGTCTAAGACACAACACACAAAAATAAGCACAAATAAGTTTCAGTGTTGCATACATACGGTACGGTACATATGTATGCAGACAGGCACGGTAAGATTAAACAGAATGAGCGTGACTCACAGTATCTTCAGATGTGTTGGGTAGAGATTCTGAGCTCTGCAATCCAAAAACAATAATCAGTCTGATTCATGCTTGAGTAACATGAATAATTTAATTCCTAAACAGGCAATCACAATATATACATGCAACTCCAAAGTCCCACCTGTTCTGATGTGGTCTGCTCAGAAGCCTAAGGGGAAGATCAATTGTACAGATGGAATTGAATCACATGAAAAACAAGTAGGTCAAGTAAGTAGCAAGAAAGTCAGACAACTTATCTGTGATGAAATATGACTAATTAAAAATGACTCAATACTTGCACAAGTTGCCACTAGCATAAGGTGTGTGTGTGTGTGTGTGTGTGTGTGTGTGTGTGTGTGTGTGTGTGTGTGTGTGTGTGTGTGTGTGTGCATGACAAAAAGGGTAAACTTACAGTGTCCTCAGGGGATTCATCTGATGTAAGTTCTTGAGAACTCTGTGGAAGGACATGTTTCTCTTTATCAGTGTGTACTGTGCATACTGTTGTATGGATAATGGTTTATTATGTAGTTTACAGGTCTCTCTCTCTCTCTCTCTCTCTCTCTCTCTCTCTCTCTCTCTCTCTCTCTCTCTCTCTCTCTGTGTGTGTGTGTGTGTGTGTGTGTGTGTGTGTGTGTGTGTGTTACCTCTAACTGTGATTCCTGAGAGTGAGTCTGGTCTGAGCTAAGGGACTGTGAGGAGCTGTGGAGATGAGCTGGAGGCTGCTGGAGGTGAAAATGCAAAGGGTCACTCCTACACCCCTCATCAGCACACACAACACTAGCTATGGCCTAATAACAGCGTACACAGTCATGAGTCCAACATGGATTCAGTGCGATAAAACAAGCAAACAACGATTCACATCTAAAAAGGAATGAAATGTATAGCCTAATGGTAAGACTGATAATCGATGACAGGCTTAACTTAACCTAAAGGCTTGGTGTAAGAAGCACAATGGTCTATTTAAATTAGGAGTCAGGAGTCAAATAACTGTCTGCACTGTAGAAAAATGATGTTGGGCAGATTAAAATGATGGTTCAGTATCATTCAAATAGCCCTGTTGCACAAGCCTGCTGACTGCTGCTCTAGAAAGCAAATGGAACGAAATAATTTGGAACAACATAGACCAAAAGTGTATGCAATTGCAAACAAGCCCTTTACATTAAGTCAACGGCACCAAATTCATTCGAAATCAAAAGTAAGGTGCTTTTAAAAGAGTTAGAGAGGTGCTTGTTCATAATTGCAAGTCTATGTATAACTGTCGTGCCATTTATGTTTTGTTTAAATACTCTATAATTTATCCCTTGATACTTTTTGTTCTCTGTTCTGACTTACTTCTTACCCAGTAGTTCATGGGCTGTAATTTTAAGTATTTCTTGTTTCTCCACTAATATACTACTACTAATAATACTCTACTAATATTACAATAAATACAAATTCTATATTATTATAGTAAATAATACAAAAAATCATGGAAAGATTCCAGATAGTGTTACTTACTGTTGGCGGAATAGGAGGGTTTGACTGAAGAAGAGAAATGTAAAGAGAAGGAGACATAGTAGGGACATTATTCATATAGATAGAGGCTGTCTTAGATCTCTCATGAAATATACCTGCAAGCAAGTTTATTTGTCACATGCATTGTTACTGGTGTGAATAATACAGTTAAATGATGTCTGCTGTCAGACTATTTGTGCATTAATCCATAATCCTGTGTGTGTGTGTGTGTGTGTGTGTGTGTGTGTGTGTGTGTGTGTGTGTGTGTGTGTGTGTGTGTGTGTGTGTGTGTGTGTGCATACCTGATTGTCTGATAGTGGTTGTACTGTTGAGGGACTTGCAGTGTTGATCTGGAATGGTCAGATGAACTTTCTATGTCAGCATCATTCATTTGAAAACCAACAGACCTGCATGTGGCTTACATGTGATTGATTTGTGTAAGATGATGTGAGCTAGTTTTATAATATGGCAAATAATTGACTTACCCCCCCTGGTGACTGACTTAGTGGTTCTCCAAACGTCGGCAGAACCTGAAAATACAAAACTGGAGTCATGTGTCTTGTATTTGAGATTGAATCCTGCCTTAAACAATCCATGAGTTTGCTCCTGCATTCAATAACATGGTCATCCCACATTGTCCCCACATGTCCTGGCATGTCTATTCTGGATTAAGAGGAAACAGTTGAGTCATTGCAGGAAGTGAGACGATGATCTGTCAGATTTCTAATGCAGATAGTCCACTAATATGAACAAGAGTAAAAACTCACAGGAAACTGTCCTGGATCCTGATACTCATCTAAGCGCTGTTGCTGAGGAATCTAGAACACACACACGCAATAAAGAGAAACACAAGCAACGTTTTAAAACAGCTCTGTAGGCCTATTCTATATGGCTATCCTGTGGAAACGGAACAAATGAAAAAGACACTCACCGGATTGCCCAGAGTCAATCCAATCAAGCAGATGAATGTGATGGTAACCAGCATCATCCCAAGAAATACGCTTGTGTTGGAGTTTACGGCTCGCTGTTATCCCAAAGATCACAAGAGTGTTAAGAGATGTTTTTCTTCTGATGGGACTGAGTGTTGTGAGTATATATATATATGTGCTAGGAGTGTCAAAGTGGGAGTGATAGACGGACAGATGGGCATTCGTTTTTTCCCCTCTGACCTCATCTCCATCCCTCCTCCCTCCCTCGCTTCACCAGCGCTCAGGATGCTGTGCGGTTAGCCAGTGTTTGTTCACTGTTGTCTTCATCTCATTCTTCCTCATGCTCTCTCTCTTTCTCTCTCACACTCTCCCACACTCCCTCAGTCACTCATTCTTCTGTCTTTTCTCCCCCCACCCCCACAGCCACAGAGTGGTCTTCGCTTCCGATTCGTCATGTCCTCTTCACAGGACTTAGTGGTTCAGGGACCAATTCTGAGAGACTTTGTTGGTTGAGTGCTGTTGCATTGTTGTTGTTATTGTTGTTAAGTGTGTCTGTCTGTCTGTCTGTCTGTCTGTCTGTCTGTCTGTCTGTCTGTGGTTGGGAGTGACAAGTGTGTCCTACTCTGACTGATAAAAGAATGCAGCAATCTGCCACTATGTACAATCAGTCATCAATTACTGTACTTTGTGTAGGCACATATAGGATAGAGAAGTATACAGAGATTATTTTTCCAAAATGTAGACAAATAACATTAGTTCTTAACAAAAAGTTTTCTTTCTTCTAACATTTTTTAGGTTGTCTATTGACATGTAGGCCTAAAGCCCAGTAAATATGCTTAAAGACATGCCAGGTATGTCAACATTTTTAACTGTGATGCTCATCCTACTGTTGCTATGCTTTTATAACTACCTCTTCCAAATTCTCACCTCATCTCATGTGAATTTGTTTGTCAAACACAAAGAATAGGAACCAGCAATGATCATTTTTGAAGAATTCTGTTAACCGACGTGGTAATTAACGCAAAGCTATAGGGCAAGTGAGTTTCAGTTTAATTGTTTCAAGATTACCTAGTTTCTGTTTTGGATTTATTAATTGTGAAATCCATGTTAAAGGTGACAGAGAGAACCCTCATACACCTATTACTGAGCAATTTACTCATTAAAGTGACTATGAGACTGATAAATTAACCTTAAACATTGCCTGTTATGTTTTTAACCATCAAACTGACCATGACGCTGATAAATAAACATGAAATAATGAGCTACCAGCTTTCTCTGGTTCCCAAGATAGTATATCCTAGCAAACAAATAAAACTATGGACTCTCTCGTACTTGCTTTTTCCAACAAACACATAATAAGCCTATGCTAATTATTTATTATCATTGTAAAATCATCATCATGTTAGAAGTTGATCATGTACAGTAGGCTGCTGTAGGGTCTTTGTTGAACTAACGTGCGTGTGTGTGTGTTGATGCGTCTGTCTGTCTCTCTCTCTCTCTCTCTCTCTCTCTCTCTCTCTCTCTGTGTGTGTGTGTGTGTGTGTGTGATTTTAAATAAGGAGGGAGAATCACACACAAACAGAGAGCTACCCTTATGATTTCTTTTATTATTAGGCTTTTTTTTCATTCATCACAAACAGTATACAAACAAAACACAATATCTTAAGTAGGAGACACAATCACTGTCGATAATGTAGCCTATGTGATCTCTGTACAAAAACAGCAAGGGAAACACATGCACTGTTCATGAGTAGCCTAGAGCAAAGTAATTGATTTTCAGTGCAAAGGGAGGCAAAGAAGATCAGAGGGAAGATAACCTGGTTACACCTGGTTATAAACTTTGATTATGCAGTACATGTATTGCAATATTATTATTATCATAGCCAGAAAAAGGCTATCTTTGAACAGATTAATCACAGGCATTATACAACACAATACAAAACAATCTGATATTTATAAATGAGTGTAGGCAGGACATTTTCACAAAAGGACATTTGATGACATTTCATCTGATTCAGTCATTCTATAATTTTCATTCTGAGAGTGAAAGAGACAGAAATAAACATGCTAAATTAAAGTTGCACCAATTCTGGCTACAGTAGTGAGCAGTATACTCTCATGTTACTGAATGCCCTCACATGTCAGAGAATTCAATGTATTATGTATGTTATGTATATGTTGGCAGCAGGTGTACTTTGTCACTCTCACTTTCAAGTTCAATGTCTCACCTCAACAGCTAATTCTCTTCACTGCTACTTTGAGCAACTTTAGCCGGGAGACGTTTACTACCCGTCTTTGTGACAGAAAGATTGATGTTGGATGGACCTTTTTGCTGTACTAGTTGTGGGCGTGTATGTGTTCCCAGTGACCGCAAAAAGTCAGTCCAGGGGTTAGCGACAGCTAATTCTGTGTTTACTTGGACGTCACTAGCAGTGTTCAAAGCTAGCTCTGCCTTTTCCTGCTCTGCCAGACGTTCCTCACTGCTTGTCAAGGCAGTCTCTATGACAATGCTTCCTGCCCCAGGCTCAGCCTGAACAGCAGGAAAGGGATTGGGGGCACCAAGTGGGTTAAAACTGGGAGCTGAGTTAGCCTCAATACTAACAGAGACCAGCACTGCCTGAGGAGAAGCTACATCCAGACTGGAGCTATTCAAGGGCAGGTCTACAGCAATTGAGGAAGTGACACCTGATTCCAAACTGACCTCAGAACTGTTTGAAGGGAGCTTCACAGATGCAGTAGCACTACTGGGAATTGACTCTAAACTGATCTGAGAACTGTCAGAGGGAGCTTCTACAGAGACAGAGGTGCTGCCAGAGAGAGCAAGTGCTTTCTCCTGGACCAATCCTGGTGAGACCTGTGTGGGATTACCAGTTTCATCTTCATCATCCTCATCCTCATCAGCATCCTCTTCCACTGTGGGTTGCTGGTCTGTTGGAGCAGGGGCAACAGCACTGGGGTCTGAAGGGAGCTGAGCTGACTCTGCACTGATCTCAACACTGTTAGCAGGCAGCTCCACTGCTGAGGGCCCACTGACAGGATTGTGTTCAGCACTGATCTGGGAACTGTCTAGGGGGGCCTCTGCAGAGACTGCAGCAGCGCTGGAAAGGCTGTGGGTATCAGGGATAGGGCCTGATTGCAAACTGACATCACTGGGGTTGACTAGAACAGACTCATCCTCATCTTCATCCTCATCTTCATCTTTTTCCTCTTCCACAGCAGCTACCGTGGAGCTTGGCTGTGGAACCTGTGTCACCGGCACACCATTAGCATCTGATGGGAGGTCACTGGTGCGACTCTGAAGACCAGCTTCTACACTCTCTTGACTTCCGATAGCAGGTCCTGGTCCTGGACCAATTTTTGGGCTCTCTACCTCAATGCTGACCTCTATAACATTAGAAGGAAGCACTAAGATCTCCACAGAGGTTGCAGCGGTGCTGGATGGGCTGCCTAAGGCACCTAGGATGTTATTGAGGTCAGAGTTCAGGCCTGCAGGAGCATCAGGAAGTGCTTGGGCATCTGTAAGAGGTTTGGCCTGTGTGTCTATGGAGTCCAGTGGTAGTTGGTCTGCTGTGTATGATAGGGGGTCATCACCTACATAGCCCTCTGTGTCTAGAAGAGGGTCATTCTGCTGAGGGGCTGCAGCATCCACAGCAATGCCTGAGGGAGGCACAGAAGCATCCGGTAAAACAGGGACAGGAGGAGCCTCAGAGATAGTTGGAGAGACTTCAGGAGTAACTACAGAAGGAGTGACTTTACTTCCTGTCTCATCTTCATCATCTTCCTCTATCTCATCCTCATCTACTTCATCCTCATCCCCTTCCTCCTCTACCGCTGCTACAGTTGTGGCAGCAGGCTGTGGACTCAGTGTGGCTGAGGCTGCATTGGGATCTGATTGGCTGCTCTCTATTGCCTCTGGATTGACAGGGACTATTCCTGTATTTACAGCTTGTATGTCAGGATTTTGAGACATATCAGAAGGGGCTGCTACAGCATTGCCAGATGAACTAGCAGACTTTGGAAGTTCATTGGTCACATCTGCAGGTGCATCAGTGAGACTTTGTTTATCTGTGAGGATGTCAGTTTTCTTTGCATTCAGAGAATCAGGTTCTAGATGATCTGCCATGTATGACTGGGGGTCATCACCCATAAAACCATTTGTGTCAAGAAGGGGATCATATTCCATGGCACACCCAGGATCAGTGCAGGGGTCCTTCAGCTGCAGAGACACAGCGGTGTCCACTGATAAGCCTGAGGGAGCAACAGAGGTATCTGCGGCATTGCCTGTGGGAATAACAGGGGTGATAGGAGCAGGAGTGACTTCACCACCTGTCTCATCTTCATCATCTTCTTCTACCTCATCTTCCTCTACTTCATCCTCATCCCCTTCCTCCTCTGGTGCTGTAGTTGTGGCAGCTGGCTGTGGATTCAGTGTTGGTGATGCTACGCTGAGATCTGACAAGAGGTCTGTGTTCACACTCTCTGTTGCTTCTTGTTGGAGTGCAGTTCCTGCGTCTGTCATTTGTGTCTGAACGTCAGGGCTGCTTTGTGGACTATCAAGAGGAGCCTCCACTGAGACTAAAGCATTGCTTGATACACTAGCAGACTTTACAACACTGTTCTCTGGTGCAGTAGTGAGGGTTTGTTTGTCGGTTTGCGTGCCAATTTGGGGGTTCTGAGAGGCAAGATCTTGATCTGCCATGTACACTTGGGGATCCTCACCGACATAACCCTCTGTGTCAAGAAGTGGGTCATATTCCATAGCGCAACCAGGATCAGTGCAGGGGTCCTTCAGCTGAAGAGCCACAGAGGTGTCCACTGATAAGCCGGAGGGAACAACAGAGGTATCTGCAGCATTGCCTGTGGGAACAGGGATGGCAGAAGAAGCAGAAATGGTAGGAGCAACAGTGACTTCACCTCCTGTCTCCTCTTCATCATCTTCTTCTACCTCATCTTCATCCACTTCATCCTCATCCCCTTCCTCTTCCGGCGCCACAGTTGTAGCATCGGGTTGTGGACTCTGGGTTACTGATACTGCACTGACATCTGGTTCCACAGAGACTGTTGCCTTTTCATCAACAGGTTCTGTTCCTGGATTAGTATTTAGATTCTGCATGTCAGAGCTGCTTTGAAGACTGTCAGAGGGCACCCCCACAGATACTAAAGAATCGCTGGACACTGTAAGAGAGACTGGAACACTGCTAAGTTCAGAAGTCAACTCTGCAGGTTTATCAGTGAGTGTTTGCTGGTTTGTGAGACTGTCTGTTTGAATATCAGGCAATTCCACTTGGTGTGCTCCTGTGTATGACAGGGGATCATCACCAACAAAACCCTCTGTGTCAAGAAGTGGATCATAACCAGTATTTTGATCCTTTTCCAGAGAAGCTGCAGGAACAGCAATGCTTGATTGAGGCACAACTGCATTGCTTGTAGGGGAATTGGGGATGGAAGGAGCAGGTGAGATCGTAGGAAGGACTTCAGGGAGGACTATGGAGGGAACAACTTCAGTGCCAGCCTTGTCTTCATCATCTTCGTCTACCTCATCTTCATCTAATTCATCCTCATCCCCTTCTTCCTCTTCTGGTGCTGCAGGTGTTGCATCACTCTGTGGAGTCGGTGTTGCTGATGCTGCACTGGGATCTGATGGGAGGTCAGTGTTTAGACTCTGCTGGCTAATCTCTGCTGCCTCCTGACCGATAGGTACTGCTCCTGGATCAGCATGGGCAGAGTCACTGTGAGACTGGGATGTTTGATCTGCTGCAGAGGAATCTAATGCTTGGCTGACAATATTATTTCCTCCATCAATTCCATCACCATAGAGCTGCATGAGGGCTGCCTCAGAATTGACCATGTTGTTTTTGCCATCAGTAAGACCAGTTCTGGCCAGCATGTCTACCGGCTGATCTGCCAGCATGGGCTCACCGCTGACTCCCCCACTGTAGGGGTCCTTTATGTCAGGGGATACTGAGGTGTCCACTGCAGTGCCTGTGGGGAAGGAAGTGGATGAGGGAGAGGTTGGTGTTGGGGCCTCAACTTCCTCTTCATCATCTTCATCAATTTCATCTTCATCTACATCATCCTCATCCTCAGCTTCCTCTTCCTCTTGTTGGGAGGCCTCGGTTGGTGAAGCACTGGGGTCTAATGGGAGCCCAGTAGTCAGGTTACCTTCTGCACTCTCCTGGCTGTTGGAGACAGATCTTGACTCTGAGCTCAGACTCTGTGGCTCTGCACTGGTTTCAATACTATTGGAGGTGAGCTCTACAGACACTGAGGCACTATTTGAACTTGACTCAGAGCTTACTTGAGAACTGTCAGTTCCCAGGGCAAGGCCATCTCTGGCTCCCTCTGTGCTGCCCTGTCCATTCACATCGTCTGTGAAGACGAGGGTCACCAGCTCTGTGGTGACATTGCTGATGTGATCATGCAGGCTTAGTGAGAAGGAGCTTTTTCCATCCCCACCCAGCTCTGCCTGAGCATCAAAAATGATGTCATTTCCTGCAGCCCCTGGGGTTTCATACTTAGGTGAAGGGCCATTCTGTATGGTGAGAAATTACACAAATTAATTTCATGAACTGTTTTACCTTAATAAGATATATGACTATTTTTAATAACTGTATATTGGATGCTTACCAGTACAAGAGACTCTGAGAACTCAGCAGACTGAAAACACACACACATACAGACAGACAGACAGACACACACACACACACACACACACACACACACAGTTATTATATGCACATAGATGTGCACATTGGTCAACTGCTTTAGACATAGCTGTGCCACTTGAAACGTAATCATTATGCAAAGTTAAATTTGTCAAACTGTAGGACATACATGAAACATACACATGTAATTGGATACGTTCTGAATTACATGGGACTGAAATACTACAGAATGAAAAGGATAGGCTTCTTCCCCCTTCTCTGACCTGCCTCTCTCTCTCTCTCTCTCTCTCTCTCTCTCTCTCTCTCTCTCTCTCTCTCTCTCTCTCTTTCTTTCTGTGTGCAAGTGTGTAACAATATGCAGTATGTAACAATGTGTGTAATTAGTGCACTTTTGATCTTGGGAATTAAAGTATCCTGGTCAGGGTCAACTTTTCTTTTTGTATTTGTGAGCTCAAATTGTTTAGCTTGTCATTTACAGTAATCAGTATTCAGTCATTCATCATAGCACCACTTGCTGCTGTTATTATATAATGATAATAATAATAATAATGCATCATCACCACTCCCCTCTTCACTCATTTCTCATTCTCATGTGGCTCAAATACAAGCTTGGCTGTGAGACATTGATGTTTTCAACAGGCCGAGCCCATCAGACAGGAAGGGCATGATAACGTTATGTTTATACAAGGTAAATACAATGTTTCCTTTTCCCTCTGTGGTTAACTTCGCTAACATTGGTTAGGAAATAAGAAGGAAGCTCCGAAATCATTGATTGGTTAGGGCCGATTCTTAGTCCACTCAAACATGTAAACACAAACACAAAGGCACCATGATGGTTCACGTGTGTACTGTAGTGAAACATGGAACACAACAATGTGTGTAATAATAACACAAGTCAATGGAAATGCCTGCACTGCTCGTGTCTATACGTGAACTTGCGATGTCCTTACTATAATTCGGCCCTTAGACTGGACCAGGGATTTCAAAGTGGTTTGGACCTCACCCATTACAATGCTGGACTGGCAGTGCCCCAGATGAGAGTGGTGCAACCATGTGTTTTGGGCAACAGCATTTTTTAAAGAACTTTCTGACATTTTTATACACCCAATAACTAATTGTTATTATTCCGCCAAGGAGGTTATGTTTTCAGCAGTGTGTGTTTGTGTGTGTGTCCGTCTGTCTGTCTGTGCACAAGATATCTCTAAAAGTACTGCACAGATTTGGGTGAAATTTTCGGACAACGTGTAAGAAGTGAGTCGATTTTGGTGGCGATCGGTGATCCAGAACACCATCTGTGACCACATTGTCTTGGCGGAGGTCTGCGCTCTCTCAACGCTTTTCTAGTTGACTATGCAATTAATGGAGAAAATAACTGAATGACAGATTATAACAGTTCCAGCTTTAATCATATTAATATTTCTATATCAATGAGTCATTATTTAGGATAAAAGTAGGAATATTTATATGATTACCCACCTCTGCCTCATCTGAATTCACCAGTTGCCGTTTTCTGCGATTTGTCTGTGGAAGAAACAACATGTGTGTTTACACTGAACAGAAAACTAAAAAAACCTAAAGAAAGACAGTTAGCTCAGCATATAGATAAACCATTCCGAGAAGGAGAGAGACAAGACAGAGAGAGGGAGAGAGAGAGAGAAAATGTGTCTTACCGGCATTGTTTGTGTGAGAACAAGAAGAGAGAGTAAGAGCAGTGTCCTCAGGTCCATTGGAGAGGTCAGAACAAACATTCCTCAATCAGAAACAGGCCAAGTACTCAGGCAAAATCCAGAATGGGACCCTTGATTAGACACTGGTCCAGATCAATTCAGGTTTCCAACAGCCACGTTCAGACAAAATGTTCACAAAAGAGAGAAAGGGCGCAGTTCGAGTAGTAAGTAGACTTTTTAACACTGAACTACTGCGGATTTGTGTGTGTCCATCCCAGAGGTCTGCAGAGCTCCTGGCCCAGGAAAAAAGAGAATGTAGCAGAATGAGGGGTTCCCTATCCCAGGCACACAGACTGCCAGCTTTCACTTCAAATCTGTGTTCCAGCCTTTTATATAGACAGTGTAAATATATGCTTTACCTACATGTGAGTGCACACACACACACACACACACACACACACACACACACACACACACAGTCTCACATATAAGCACACTTGTCGTCAGGTATATTTTAGGTCGTATGTTTTCTGTGGTTTGTAAATTAGCAGTGTTACTTTTCTGTCAATGTAATGAGGTCCTGAAAAAAGGGTTAATTTTTAGGTTTCAGCGTTACAGTCAGTTTTGTGTGTGTGTGTGTGTGTGTGTGTGTGTGGGTCATTTTGGTGTATGCCAAGGCCACATCACCACATCATTCAATAGCAGTGTAAGGATTTCCGGTTAGGAAAAAATCCTATATGCAGCAGTTGTGTGTGTGTTACTGTATGTGTGTGTGTGTTTGTGTGCATGAACTCACGTGGACGTGTGTTTGTGTTATGTGTCTGTTGCAGTATGTATGTATGTCTGTGTATTCTTTTGTAACCGTATATCCAGTCCAGTAACAATACCCTCAACACATTAATGCACATACAATCAACCTAGAAATGAATCATGAATATTTATTGTTTTTTTTTTCTTTTTTCCTTTGTTGGGTTGGTTTTAGAACTATAAATACTCAAATGTATTTTGAAACCCTCTGTTATGTACTGTACTAATCTGCATGAAATGAAATGACAGGAATACATGCAGACACAGAGAGACAGAAAGAGAGAAATACATTATTGATATAGCCGTTTTACATGCAGCTATCTATTTATGCAGTAGAACTAAACTGTTTCTGTTTCAGCCAATGTGTAATTCAGCTCATGTCTAACATAAGCAGCTCTCACATGACTGTGTGTGTGTGTGTGTGTGTGTGTGTGTGTGTGTGTGTGTGTGTGTGTGTGTGTGTGTGTGTGTGTGTGTGTGTGTGTGTGTGTGTGTGTGTGTGTGTGTGTGTGTTTTTGTTTCAGACTGGCTTGCCCATATTTGTCTTGTTTTCCGGTTCCGCTGCTGCTAAGAGTGGTAATTATGGAGGGTGAATGTGGGCACTGTCCCGTTACGGCATTCCCAGGGGACACATGTGCCTTTTAATTACTCACTATGTTCACTTCTACATTTTCATTTGGTCTTGAACATGGAGCACAAAAGCAGGCATACATAGACTGTGAGTGAGTGAGCAAGTGTTTATTTATGTAGGGAATTTTAGGGCTGAAGTTGTCATAGGCGGTAAAATGTAGTTATACTGTACATGTTTTGGTATAATAACCTTTTCTTAGTGGTAGCTTACAGTAGTTGTGTTTTCACTGACTCTGATACTAATACCCAATATATCCCACAATCAAGAAGCCAATAAACATGTATGGGTAGGACAATAAGATATATCTTAATCTATGTTGCTTTATAAAATGGCAGTGCATTTCTCTTTCTCTTTCTTCTTTTAGCAATCTGCTAACTGTATGACCTGGCGGCCATTTCTTGCCAAATGAGTTAGGACGGTGTCACCTAGGCGTACACCCCCTGGATGGCCGTTTAATCTGGGGTGCACACACTGTACAAAGGCCTGTATTGGAAGATATACAGTATTACAGGAGGGATGGACAGAGAGTTTTGAAGCAAATATTCAGTGATCTTTGGTAATGAGTATCTTAAACAAGCAAACAACGCGGATTCCAGCGAATGCCAGTGTTGCTGTCCGACAGGTTCGGCCATGCCCTGACTTCGGGGGAGATCTCCAGTGCTAGGCAAGCTCCACTCGACTGGCAGTGATCATCTGCACAATCGCCTAAGTGAGGATCATGCGCTACGCTGATGAGCCATAACATCTAGCAGGGGCAGGGCCGCTTCATTCAAGACCATCCAGCTGATGACTTCCCCTGTGTCTGTCCCATCTCCTCCCTCCCGCTGACCACCTCTGGGTGTCTGTTGTGAACGTGGATCTAAATCCCATCAACCTATGGACTTTTTATGCCGTTATATGATCTTTTATTTTATTTAAATTTATTCACTTTTGTTTACTTCTTGTTCTTCTTGCCTTGCCTTCTTTCCTCTCTCACATGTCACTGCATTGTCTTACGAAAGTATTTCTATGTATGTGACAAATGAACTGAACTGAACTGAACTAAAAGCCAGTAAAAACATGTTACATTTTGATGACATAAATCCTTATAAATTTGCTGGTTAGATTTGGCCATCTACAAAATCCATGCAAGATTAGGTGGGATTATTTCACTGTCTGAAAACAGAGCACATGTGGTGCATTTGGCATGAATTATATCGCACAACATTCCATTCTGGGGTGGGTCTCTCTCTCTCTCTCTCTCTCTCTCTCTCTCTCTCTCTCTCTCTCTCTCTCTCTCTCTCTCTCTCTCTCTCTCTCTCTCTCTCTCTCTCTCTCTCACACACACACAAAAAACACCAAAATGAATCCATTGCCTCCTGAAAAGAAATATTATTTCCCAATTCCCATATCAACTCTCCACACACTCCACACACCACAGCAAAGTGGCTAACACACAACACACACACACACACACAGTTGTGCCCAAACACTAATCCAGCCCCATTATCATCTGGCCCACCGGCTACAGGCCAAGCTCTGCTCAGGCCTTTTACCAAAAATCCACTGCTGAATCCATGGCAACTTAAGGGAGGCGGGGCCACAGGTGGAGAGAGGAGTAAATATGACAGAAGGCCACACCCACTTACTAGGCCTAGGCCTACTGCTGAAACAGTCAGGCTTTGAGACCAGAGCACAAATGTGATTGTATTCCTTTAGTTGTGGCTAAGTTGTTTTCCAAGAGCAGGAGAAGAGGGGGAGCAATGCTGACCCCACAAAGATGGCACCATACCACACCTCCTCTGGGAGACATACCTGCAACCAGGTGTCGTCTGCGGCTGACTGCACTCCTAGCTATTCCCTCAGGCTTTTATCTGAGATCAAGATTGGTAAGATATGTATCTCTCTCTCTCTCTCTCTCTCTCTCTCTCTCTCTCTCTCTCTCTCTCTCTCTCTCTCTCTCTCTCTCTCTCTCCCCCTCCCCTCCCTCCCTCCCTCCCTCTGTGTGTGTGTGTGTGTGTGTGTGTGTGTGAGAGAGAGAGAGAGAGAGAAAAATGTTTATCATTGTAATGCTTCTATACACACTATCCTGATGCTTTGGCAATGCGAATTCTGTTTTGTCATGCCAATAAAGCACACTTTGAATTTGAATTAGAGAGAGAGAGAGAATATAGCATGTATTTTTGTATGTGCATCCCATAAGTGTGGTTATGTTTGAAGAGGCATACAATTGCTAATAATGTTGGACAAAGTGTTACCTCCTATTAAGATATGGAGATCTTCAAAGTGTGTGTGTGTGTGTGTGTGTGTGTGTGTGTGTGTGTGTGTGTGTGTGTGTGTGTGTGTGTGTGTGTGATTCACCCTACTAGCGCATTATAGACTGAACCACTGTAATGATGATTGGGAGTATGGTTTGAGGTATGATATGAGGTTTTGATTAATAGCAATCCAATCCAGACACAGACACAACATCAACACACATCACAGGCACTAAATTATCTCAGCTGCTCAGTGAACGTATGCTCTCTGATTGGTTGAGCTGAGTGAGTATGTGTTTGGGTTTACAAATAAAAATCAGAACAATAAGATCATTAGAGCATACTCAGTCTCCCACACTTGACAAAACTATAGAAGGTAAGAGGATTTTCAGTGGTTTTTCGGTTTCTTAATGCATGCACACATTAACTGTTGTACTGTGAAATTAACTAGATTTGTGTTATCTCTCTCCGTCACAGTGTGTGTAAGTGTGTTATGTTGTTTGTGGATTTTCAGTGACTGGAAGAACTGACAATGAAGTTGTCTTTAGTCATCTGTTTACTCATTATTCCTGGACTCATAAAGGTACCTTTCCCTCATGGCTTTGGATTCCTTTATATTGAACATTTGTGTAAACTATCACATTACCAGCCTTGGCAGAGGTGAACATTGGGATATATTCTGCTGTTTTTGAGCATACTGGTATTGGATTATGTTTTGTTTTGTTTAACCATTGTAGTTCATATTAGTTTTTGGTCTTTTCTGCCTTCCTAACACGCCCCTCCTCCTGTTTCCCCTCCCCCAGATGGACAGTGAGGCCAGTGAGAGCAGTGAGGAGGTGAGAGCATTTTTATTTCAGTACATGCTCTTCGTACTGTCTGTATGGCACCACGAGGCAATTTGTTTGTATTTGGCGTACTACGAATGAATTGAATTGATTTGAATCGACTTTAGGGTTAGTAATTTGTAGGTGATGTTTGAATCATACAAATAGCAAGATGAACACTCACAGCCTTGTAAACTCAGCCACTAAAGTGTCAATCAGTTTAAGTGCTGGTTCTGCATCATTCAAGCATAGCCCAACGATTGCATTCGGTCTATGTTGTTCGGTCTATGTACTGTATGTCTTTCGCTCCATTCGTTATGTAACGTAGTCAGCAGTAAGGCTATGCTTGAATGACATTGAAGCATCTCTTTAAGTTCATGATGCCACTGAAACCATAGGCTGTAAACATATAAAACTGAAACTGGACCAACATATACTGTACAAAGTGATGAACAAGCCTCTCCCTCCATCTCTCTCTCTTTCTCTCTCTCTTTCAGGAAGTCTCTCAGTCCCTCAGGCCTCTCCTCTACTCCATGCTGGCTCAGCTCTCTCCTTCCTCTCCCTCCTCTCCCTCATCTGCCTCCCGCCTCTCCTCGGCTCCTATACGAGCCCAAGCAGCTCCACCAGCCAGAGGTGGCCATACAGTCAATGGTGGTGCAGGCCCAGTGGTGTCTCTCACTCTTCCAAATGGCCCTATCTACTTGGTCCTCCAAAACCCCGCCCTTCCCCCAGAATCCAATCAGAATCCTCCTAGCATTGCCCCTGTGCCCAATCAGATTCCGCTGGGCTTCTTTCCTGTGGCTAATCAGATTCCACTGGGCTTTCCTCCTGTGGCCAGTCAGAATCCTTTGGGTCTTTCTCCTATACCCAATCAGGATCCTTTTGGTGTCCCTTCTCTGGCCAATCAGAATCCTCTGGGCCTCCCTCCTGTGGCCAATCAGAATCCTCTGGGCCTCCCTCCTGTAGCCAATCAGAATCCTTTGGGTCTTTCTCCTATACCCAATCAAGATCCTTTTGGTGTCCCTCCTGTACCCAATCAGAATCCCCTGGACTTTCCTCCATTGACCAATCAGAATCCTTTAGGATTCCCTTCTGGGGTCTTTCCATCTCAGAATCTCCCCCCAGTAGTGTTTGCCCCAGAGGCCAGGTTCCCAGATGCTGGTGCAGGTGGAATTGGGAATGTCCCCCTTGGCCCTGAGGGTCCAGTCCCTCCACCCTTCCAGGCCTACCCCCTGCCACCAGAGCTAGCCTTTGGGGCTCCGCTTCCTGGCTCCCTACCAAACGGCCGCAATGTGATAGAGCTACAAGCTCAGGAGCTGCCTGGTCAACAAGTAAGTAGTGAGTGTGTGTGTGTGTGTGTGTGTGTGTGTGTGTACGCGTGTGTGCGCGTGTGTGCATGAGTGTTTTGGCATAATAAATTAACTTATTTATTGTCATTACATTACGTTTCAATCAGACCAGTGCTTTGCATTGTTTGGTATAATTGAAGCACAGTTTCTAAGCTTTCAACCGAATAGAGAGGGTAATAGTGAGAGAAGTATATTGTGTGTGTCTGCATGTTTGCATATACATACAGTATTGTTTTTGTGTCGGTGTGTAACTAAAGAAATGTTTGTGTATGATGTTTTTTTTGCTATTTCTATCGATCTACTGTATATCTATTTGTATTACAGAATGCTGCCTATCTCCCATCAATAATCTTGGTAAGCATACACATCAGTATTTGAGCACTATGTGTGGTGATACCTCACAGCACAACACATCACAAAAATCAGGAAGTGTTGTGAGATGAATTGATTGAGCGTGTGTATTGTCCCTCAGGGCTCTCCATACCAACCCAACATTCAGTTCCACTCCCCCCTGCAAGAGCAGATGCCCAGAGAGACTGCTCCTAATCAGATGGTCATGCCTGACTCTCATCTGGTATGTTCCAATAAGGGATCAATCACTGTTCTCAGATCAGATTTGGGCTGTTTCTGAAGAGGTAAAGAGACTAGTACAGTAGGTGTGAAATGAGTTTAGCCATGGTGATGTGATGTCAAGGGCTGAGGTCAGGTGGCATCCCCAGTGTCTCTGATGACCCCTATTCTAACCTATCTGCTCCCAGTCATGCCTCTCAGATCACAGTGTGCTGCTGGTACTGTAAGTGTGAGGAGGGAGAGGCCTGCATGTTTACTGCTGTAAGACAGTATTGTAATAATGGTAACAACCTGGCATCACATAGTGATTCCATTGGTGAACTGATGAGGTGGACTTGAGGCTCCTCCTAACCAATTATTTTCTTTCTTTCTTTCTTTCTTTCTTTCTTTCTTTCTTTCTTTCTTTCTTCCTTTCTTTCTTTCTTTCTTTCTTTTTTTCAGACCCAGAAAGATGCTGTTCCTGAGCAAACTGAAGACACTGACTGTGCTGAAACTCTAGAGGGCAGTGCAGTGCGGCTAGATGACCAGCCGTGATGCTCTCTGGAGCTGTCAGCATTCCCTTGTGCTTGTCTCATCTCTCATTATGGAACTTTTTCCTCTCTTTGAATTTTTGTTGAAATGTATTATTGACCTGATTTGTTTTGTTTTGTTTTAGATAATAATGGCCCCTGTAATAACTATACGAAAAAAAAAAAAATTACTTGGATATTGCTCATAGCCTTCAAAAATGCATGTGGCATGCAACATGTGGCTCGATATTCATTTGTATTCTTATCTCATATTTTATTTCCAGTATGTCCTTCACACCAACATCAAATGATCTGTTCATTGGTCAATATGCCTTTCTCTTGACTTGCCATTGGCCACTATCTGTAGTTAGATAATAAACTGTAATATTGCATTTGTTTCATGGTGTAGTGTCTAGCATTCCCTCTTCCTGCGTTTTATTGTGTGCCTCTGGAATATAATGACCCCCTTCTTCCTTTCTCACTGTCTCCTTCCATCATAACCTCTACTTTATGGATTACCTGCTGTCTAGGTCTCTCTCTCTCTCTCTCTCTCTCTCTCTCTCTCTCTCTCTCTCTCTCTCTCTCTCTCTCTCTCTCTCTCTCTCTGTGTGTGTGTGTGTGTGTGTGTGTGTGTGTGTGTGTGTGTGTGTGTGTGTGTGTGTGTGTGTGTGTGTGTGTGTGTGTGTGTGTGTTTAATTTTCTCTGTTGGTTTCCCACCTTGTGTTATTTAGTCTATATCACCCCTGGCGGTTTCCTCTATGCCCACTGTAACTCTGTAATGACCACATTGGTAGCCTCCAGTAAAAGTTTTGCTGAATCTGTGTCTGCATGAGTTGGATGTCTTTAGTAGTCAGCTTCCTGAAACTCACCTTCCATCTTTCTGTGAATGTAAAAGCAACTTGTTATGACTATGAAAGAAATGATGTATAAGGAAATAAAATATTTTAGTATGTCAGGCATTTTTCAAATGTCATCTTTCAGTTACATCTTCATTTGAGACAGGTCAAACAATGTTTTATTTTCAAAACAATGTCTATATTATTCTAAGTATTTATCTAATAGATGGAAAAAATGTTGTGTCAGATGTGTGACGGTGTTGAAAGACTTTTCTCACACACTGATGCCATTCAGACATACTTGTGTCTGTGAGCCTCGCTAATGAGAGTTGATGTCATGACTGGTGATACATGTGTTCCCATTAGCTATGGGCCTGACACAGCAAAGGCAGGTGTGTGTGTGTGTGTGTGTGTGTGTGTGTGTGTGTGTGTGTGTGTGTGTGTGTGTGCTTGTATGACTCTATACTAATCTCTTAGGTGATGTACTGTCTCTTTTTGAGGAGGATGATGCACTTCCTCCCTTTCTCTGATTGGCTGATGGGTTGTGCTGTCTGAGTTTAAATAGTGTCAGTGAGAAGTGTAAACCAAGCATCTCTACTAACTGGAATAGTGACCTGAGACTGAGCCTCATCATGGGAGCAGGTAAGACCAGACAGATTCTTTTGCTTTCTTTACATACAGTATCTTCTCATCGCCTTTATTTTTGTACTTTGCCAATAACTATATTTTTTTTGTCGAGAGAGCCCTGCAACATTGCCTTACTGTGTGTGTCTGTGTCTGTGTCTGTGTGTGTGTGTGTGTGCGTGTGTGTGTGTGTGTGTGTGTGTGTGTGTGCGTGTGTGTGTGTGTGTGTGTGTGAGTGTGTGTGTGTGTGTGTGTGTGTGTGTGTGTGTGTATGTTTGTGTGCCTGTATAGCTGTACACTCTCTGCTGGCCCTGATTTTGCTGCTGGAAGCATCATCTAGTTTCCCTGTGAGTAGCATGAGGCCACTTCTTTTCTTGTTAATTCTCTTTCCAGCATTGGGCAACATGGACCGCTAATTGAATAAAGTTCAGGCCCTTACTGTTACCAACAATAGAGATTACACACACAAGTGACAAATTGGGCAGAAACGCCTTCAAAACAGCCAAGAATTATGGGTACGTCAGGTAAATTAACTTGGGCTGGCATAGCTGGCCACTACTATGAACCAAAACTCACATCCATGAAGGATGGTTACTGATTTTCAGGCCGGGAAAAGGCAGTACGTGGGTTTCGAACTGTAACCTACAAGATGGTAAAGGCGACAGTTGAACTAGTTGTGCAGATTTATTTTAAGGAGAGGATTTTGTTTATCACTGGCATAAGCAACCTTAGGCCCTGCTGCATTTATCATTGCCTTCATTACGCTATTGCAAACTGAGGAATTAAATATTTTATAGGCTGACTAAGTGAAATATATGAAAGAAAATACACAATTACTCAATGTAACGTCTCCAAAACTAATGTTTATGGTCAGTATACAGCATTTTCTCTGCCCTATGCCTGTGTGCAGGGCAATTGTAAATAGGCTCGCCCGCCTGTTCTTCCCAAAATGCACACGGGCAGTACATCACATGAGCAATCTCTATAAGCCAATAAGCATTGCTCAACTGGATGACTTGTAATCTATTGTGTTTGGTTTGAACCAAATGACTACATGAACACAACCATTTTCATTATAATTCATTCTTTTGAGACTGAGATTGATCTGTTGGTTTGTTTGTGTTCCCTCAGCTGGTGCCAATGACTGGTGGCCAAGGGGGGACTACTTACTCTGTGCTGTTTCCAGTGACAATACTGACCCCTTCTGGCCCACAAACATATCTCATGCCAGCACTTAGCCAGGGCCCAAAGCAGCCTGCTCTCCACACACACACTCAAGACCCAGCTACACACTCCCAACCATTCAACCCCCCTCTCCAAAACACAAACACTCACACACAGGCATTCAGTCCCGCTTTCCAAAATGTCCACACACACACTCAAGCATTCAGTCCATCCACTCAAAATACAGACTCCTACATCCAAACTGTGACTGCCCATGGGGAGACTGCTGACCCCCGCATGCTGCAGAGACTGGACATGGAGGCCCAACAGACACAGACACACACTCAGCACCTCACACCTGTAGGGGGAGGAGGTGTTCTTGAAGACAGAGCACAGGTGAATACACATGCCTCAAAAACTCAGCTGGGTATTGGGTGTGATTTAAGAAAAACTAACTTCTCACTCACCTGGTAAGACATAGAATTAAAAATAGTAGGCTTATGTTCCTATGAACTCTAACCTCCTGTGTTGAATTGTTTTGAAAGGTAATTTACCCTGGAGTGCAGGACCCGCAGGGGCAGGTTCTTCTCTTCCCAAGCCCTGCCCCAACACTCAGCACCATCACACAGGGACCTCTACAGCCAGACCCACAGGGACAGGTGTGTGTGTGTGTGTGTGTGTGTGTGTGTGTGTGTGTGTGTGTGTGTGTGTGTGTGTGTGTGTGTGTGTGTGTGTGTGTGTGTGTGTGTGTGTGTGTGTGATTGTTCATGGTAGAGCCTTGCTCATACACAAATGTGTATGTGTGTGTGTGTGTGTGTGTGTGTGTGCGTGTGTGTGTATGTATGTATGTATGTATGTGTGTGTGTGTGTGTGTGTGTGTGTGTGTGTGTGTGTGTGTGTGTGTTGTACATGTAGGTGCTGAATGTATGGACCGATCCTCTCTCAGTGCCCCTCTTCCCTGCTGTGGAGCCTGTGCTGGTAAGCTTGTGCCATTGGGGCTCTGTGTGTCTGTGATGATGTATAAATATGTAACCAATATACCTGTCAATGTGTGTTAAAGACTACAGTACTCTTATTGCTGACCTCTTACCCTAAGCAGTACACATTGTTTTCTTTGTAACTTTTGTAATCTGTATCTACCTATCTGTGTATCTACTGTATCTATCTATGGGCAATTCGTCCACAGACTTTTTGTCACATGAAGTCCATAATGACACTAAAGTGCATTGGTATTGGTATTTTAATGTTAATTTTTAATGATTTGTACAAATATTTAGTATTTTTTTTTCATGACAGTTCTACAGCTAAAACTAGCAAATATTCAAAGTTCATGCATCATGCCATTCTATCACATTCAGTTGGCGTTATGGATGTGACAAACGTTCCATGGAACTGCCCTCCTCTATCTACAGTTTTGTGTTTGTTCATACCTGTGGAAACGCAGCTTCCTCTGTTTCATCCACAGACTAATCAGATGCTCTTCCCAGTCTGGTCTCTTCCTGGGCCGTCTCCAGGCCAAAACACACAGGCTCAGGTGAGACATTCACAATCATCCTAGTTATATACTGTAGGTCAGCAGCTGCATTGGTTAACCTCCCAAATTGTCTCTCCCTCCCTCTCTTTGTAGACCGGTCAGACCTTTTTTCCAGCCTGGTCAGTTCCATCCACAAATGGCAATATTGGATCACAGGTAAACCACCTCATTTAGTTTACAATGACAACTGTATCAACCACCTCACTCGCACTACCTCACCACTCATTTTTTTCTAACCTCTTTTTTCTAACCTTCCTTCAGTCGGACTCTGACAGTTCAGAAGAGATAGTTACACCTGTAAGTACACAAGCCAATTATATTCTCAAGCATGCATATAAGGAATCACTCACACATTATGGAATCACTCATCTCTCTCTTTGAATCATCAGGTGATCTACATGCTACCTGTCAGTGCTGAGATGCCCAATGCTGGTTTGGCAGAGCAGGGCCAAGGTGCCCCTGAAGGTCCCGAGGGCCTCCAGCCCCCTACTCTACCCACCGACTCACCCTCTTTTGCCCACCTGGGCATTGCAGCAGCACCCACTGACTCACCCTCTTTTGCCCACCTGGGCATTGCAGCAGCACCCACTACCAATCCCCCACCAGTACCCGCAGGGAGTGTTGAGCCCGGGACAAATGGCCTAAATGTCCCACTAGCGGGGGTCCAGCAGGAGGCCCAGGTAGAGAGTGGAGGGGTGAAGCAGGAGTCCAGTCCCTGTGGCCCACACACACACATCAGTAGCACTCAGAGACAGACAGCAGAGGGGGCTAAGTCCCCCACACTCACACTCACAGCATCCAGAGGAGATGGCATCTGAGAGCCCTCCCACATTTGGGATTTTAAGCCAAAGTAAAAAAGACATTATGAAAATATTCAGATTCTAATTAAGAAGTCAATTTATTGTATTCATAAAGTCTTGATTAAGATCTATTCAGTAAGAAAAGGACGGATTGACTGACAGACAGATGGAGGGGCATCAGATGAAAAGCCTGAATCTTGTCCACCATTTTTTCCCTCTTTCATCTGTTAGTGTTCCCCTCTGTCGTTCATGGCAGCTCGCCTCCTTTGGGCGTTTGCTCTCTCCTCCTCATCCTCTCTCATCTTCTCCATAACGGCGTTCCTCATCTCTCTCACAAGACGTTTCTTCAGTTCCCTCTTCCTCCTCCTGTGACTCCTGAACCAACTCTGATCCATCTGCTCATCCACGTGGATGCCCATCACTTCCAGCTCGCTCCTCAGCTCCTCCAGCTTGACCTTCTTCAGCCTTCGCTTCCTCTCCCGCTCTGTCTCGCGCTCCAACCTGCTCTGGTGGCTGTGCTCAGTGTTTGAGCCCTCCTCCCCCTCCTCACGTTCACTCGGTGACCCTCGGAAGCATTGTAAGAACCAGGCAGCCATATTTTCTGGGACAGTCAGCAGCCAATTCGTCTGTGAACATACAGTACTGATGTAGATTTTAAATCATTACAAAAATGATGGTGTTATGAAACAAGTGTCTTGACTTCCTTTATGACATCATTTAGCTCCAGTTCTACTGTAACCATGGCACTTTCAAACAGAAAAGTCTTTCATGTAGCCCAGAGCTGCAGATGGCTCTGAAAAAGCCCAGAGGTAGCCTATAATGCTTTACAATAATCTTTATAATCCTGAATTAGAATTAGAAATAGAAGACTGTATGTAAAAGAGTCCCATTGATATTTTGTCTTTAGTTGGGTGCTGGCACTGTTCTGTTTGGCACACCTTTGTTGCTAACCTCACTCACGTCAGATGCAGTGCCCCCTTGGGCTCAAGCATCAGAGATCGCTTGCAAACTTACAAAACACAACTAACATTTATTTATGTTTGTTTGACACATAAAACTAGAAATCGTGTTGGATCATGGGATGCAACGGGTAGGTTTCAAAGTCAGTGGTTGAATTAAGTTTAAGATTTTTTTAAGACGTCCAGTCTTCTGAAACAAATCTCTTACAGAGGACATTCAGACGGAGTAGTCTTAATTGCTACAAATCATCTTACGTAAATGAGGTTACTTTGTTGCAGGCAGGCACTATGGTGATCTCTCTCTCCCCACACTTCTTTGTCTTTTTAACATTATACATGCTTATACACACTAAATCTTTCATTTTTTTTACACACACAACACACTAGCTTTAATCTTTTAAATTTCTATTTATTTATTTATTTCTGGTTAATTTTAATAAATATCAATATAAATGAACATTGTTGTCCATCTGTCTTTATCTTGTGCCATGAGCTAGGTTGTTAAATAAATTGCATGCCTCAAAACCTCATGCAGTGAGTCACATGTTTGGTATAATTTTTTGGGTCCTTGATTATGATCGATTGAATTGCATCTGATGCTGTTGTAAAATTCCTGATATACCATGGTATTTTGTCTGAAAGAATTCAATGCCCGCACACTGTTTGTTCTCCCATAAATTTAACATGCAACATTTCGACCCCCTGGTGAACGTGGATGAAGTTTAATAACTTGGATGCAGTAACAATGCAAATTTTTCCATTGTGAGACATTGAATCAACAATAAAAATCAAAACCTATACTTAAACCTATATACCTTACTGCCCTTTACCATCTACTGAGCGGAAGCTACTCTTTTCCATAGACATGAACTACCATGAACCATCTTGCTCCTCCTATCCACCATCTTTGAAAGTAAGCTGTATGCTTTGTAAGCCAAACTCTGATTGATTCAAGCCTCCCATGACAGAAATAATTCTGTGTTTCTCTTCCCGTTGCCATCACAATATTTGACTTGGGAAACTGCACACTAGTTGTTTATTTAAAAAATGTTTCAACCATTAAGAAATGCATTTGAATCAAAAAATATAATAAGCTTAATAATTGCACACAAAACTTCTAATTAGTGTTTGGCAGCATTGGATTTTGTGCAGCCAAGTAATATCCGCCTGTGTGGAACAAAAAACTATCAGAAGTAAATCCTCTTTTGTAAGTCGCTTTGGATAAAAGTGTCTGCTAAATGCATAAATGTAAATGTAAGCACCCATGTCACTATGCTGCACCATTATTCATGCAGGCACCTGCATGGACACCTAGTAACTCAGGTGATCTTAATTATGACCAATTATGTTGAATTGAGAAAGAGGCCCTCATGCCTATATAAACCTCCTCTGCCTGCTTGAATTTAGTCAACCTGTTTTTGTGCAGTGAGTCAACATGGCAGTGTTTGCTAAAGTTGTTGTGTGGATGCTCCTTGCTACTTTCTGTACTGGTAAGTTTTTAATTGTTGGCCTATTCTTCAATTCTAGCTCAGACTAAATAACCATTTCTACTTTTCTTCTGAACAGTTCTTGGTTTTACAAAAGGGGGGGTGAAGAAAGGTTACCATGTGCATGTTACCCCAACACCAAGTCCCACCAACCAGACCCATGTTAATGTTACTGGTGAGAATCTCAACTTCATACTAATTGTAATGGTGGACCATCAGGATTTACTTTTTTGTGTGTGTTTTAATTGGCAGCTGTAAAGTGCTGTAGTTATATGATATCTCTGGCTGTTCCTACATCAGCTGCCTCAACTGGGTAATTTTAGTTCTTTGTCTAATTGTGCTAGTTCATTTCTGTGATTTGTAATTCTGTTGACTCCAGAAGGGCTAAGTGAAGATGAGATGGTAACTGAAAACCCAACTCCACTAAATCAGACCTCTGCCACAGAAGTAACTGGTAAAGGAACCAATGCATTACAGACTTGCTTCAAATAGTCACTCCACAGAAAGATTTCAACCCTCTCTGCTCACATGCTGTTAATGGTTAAAATGCCCATCACTGCCTCTCCCAAACCAGCTGATTCTAATTGTAATGGTGGAGCAGATTCTCCTATTTATTTAGTGTTTAATTGGCAGCCAAAGGTGGTGAAGGTAGAAATGTTGTTACATCAGCTGCTAGGCCTACTTGGGTCATTTATGATTTCATGGCTTAACTTTATCATTTTTAATTTCTGATTTTGTAACTTGTTAATTCTCTTGAATCCAGAAGGGCTAAGTGAAGATGAGATGGTAACTGAAACCCCAACTCTACTAAATCAGACCTCTGCCACAGAAGTAACTGGTAAAGGCATCCATGCATCACAGACTTGCTTCACCACACCAGAGAACCTAAACTGCCTCCTAGATTCTGTCTGCTCATGATTAACACATCATTGCCTCTTGCAATGAATTGATTAGCTGCAGGTGCCACTTGACTGACTGCAAGTTTCTTGAGTCCCATGCACAACTGCCCTGTATGCAGCATGGTACTGAAGCAGCAGAGAAGGCCTACTAAATACATGACCAGTACCTCAAGATTGCAGGCGCTTTAGTGGACCTGAGCCCCGTATCATGCCACTCCTGTGTTATTTTCATGTGCTGCATACCACACTGCTTTATGCAGAGCTCCGATACATGTATGGTAGCCATTTTTGGTATCTCAACAATCTCAAGTTGGATGGATGATGGGATAGATGTTTTCTAGCCACACAACTTAACTTCACTGAGCCTGTCACTTGCGAGACGCTCAATAGTCACTTAATATCAGGGTGCAGTGGTTACCTCTGTATTCATTGACCATGTATGACTGACTGTGTTTTCACTTGTGACCTTTATGTAGAATTGCCCGAGGAACTGAGTGAAGATGCTGAGGTTGCTACTACACCGACTCCTCAAAACCAGACTACCTCTGAGCATGTCCCAGTTACTGGTAAGGGGGGCAAAGAAAAGATCAAGATCTGTGGGTTATGTAGGCCTGCTCCTTCTGCACACACTGAACCCTTTTCAGACTATTGACTCTGCCACTCCTCTTTCTCCCCATGCTCAAACCAAAGATCATCCAAGTGAGGATGATGTCATGCTGACCACTATGATGGTGAAAAATGAAACCACCTCTGCCCAAGAGAAAACTACAGGTAGGCTACTGGCATTTGTTTACTCTGTTCTGTTTTAAGATCTTTCATTTTCCTGACATGGCTGCTCTTTAAGAGGGTTCTATTTCAGGGCTGACTGAATGTCCTGTGCTATTTTAATTCTGGCTTTATTTATGTAGAATCTCCAGAAGGAATGAGTGAAGATGCTGAGGTTGCTACTACACCCAATCCTCAAAACCAGACCACCTCTGAGCATGTCCCAGTAACTGGTAAGGCTTCATGTCTACTTCTATTGTCACTTTATTGGATTTGACTGGTGACTGACCACTGCCTGAACTTCCCCTTATATTCCCCCCCTCACCCATGCTCAATCCCAAGATGGTCCAAGTGAGGACGATGTCATGTTGACCACTATGAGTATGAAAAATGGAACCACCTCTGTCCAAGAGAGAACTACAGGTACTGGCATTTGGTTGCTCATGCTGTTCTATACAATGTCTTTAATCTTACTGATGAGCTACAGGGCTGTCATTAAAAATGTGTTCTTTTCTAGCTTCTGCACAACCTACTCCTGGAGAGGCTGCTCCTGATGCTAAAGTTTAATGGAACTCGGGTCATCTTGGGCCATTTTCACTTGAGGTCTACTGTTGGCTTGTATGCAGTCTGACTTTTTCACATCATACAATAAAGGCCTGTTTTTTACTTAGTACTGTGCAATTGTGAATTCTTTTTTTTTTTACTAAACCCCATTGTGCAAATATTTGCAACAACTTTCCTAACTCCCAAGGATATACTAACCTGACTCCGCCAGATGGACTTGCTCCTGCAATTCCATCTGGGAAACATCCGTTGAAGTATGTTTTGGTTTGTTCGTTTCGTTAGTTTTGGCTGATTGGATAGGGCATCTATCACCACCTATGTTGGTGATAGACGGGCCAAATCAACCAATCAGGCCAACGAAGCATGATGTACTAGCATTATGTACATGATCTTTAGACCCGCTTCTCGTTGTGCCACACCTCAACCCGCCTCAAAGCCAATGCTGATTGGACGTAAGTTTGGTGTACTGCTCCCAATTCTCTTCAACGGAAAGTAGCCAGACTGGGCTGCGAGTGAGGACCTGAAACTCGTGAGATCAGTTTGGTCTCACGAGGCTAACTATTTACACCTTTGCTAGCAAAAATAATACTGAATCAGTCAAGGTCTGAGAGAACCAGCGAAATGCAAGTTGGGTAGGAAAGGGTGAAGGAACTCTAAGTATGTAGTGTCTAATGTCATACTAAGCAGCCCAAATGCCTACAGTCTCTAACAGCATTTTGTGCAATGAAGACCGCACAAGTGCATCTTAATTTTTTTTTCAATTTTATTTGTGGAGCTGTTGTATAGACAATACGGGGAGCACCCATGAATAACAGGGGCAAGGAAACTCCCTTCCCTTACTAAATTCTTTTTTAGGAACAAACCTTGTGCAGATCCACGGCTCATGGGCTCAACCCACCTGCTGGGGACCTAGTCATGTAGCTGTACAGTCGGTATACAGATGATGCAGTGAGTACAGATTGTCTGAGTTACTAAATGGTAGAGAAAACAGTTACAATCAGGTGTTAGTCAGGGGATGGAGTCAATAGTTGGGTGGCATTAGACTTCCACTGCCAGCCTCCTGGTGGTGGAACATTGAAAGTATTGTGTATTGGCTGATTTGTGCAAACAAATGTTTGCTATATTTGATCAGAATAACAACCAAAATACACCCCCCCCCCCCCCACACACACACACACACACACACACGCATTCTGTAAAATTTGGGGAACAGGCCTGCCTCCACTTTCTGTTTTGTGATGAGAGCCATATATGAAATCCACTCAGGAGGCTGGTGGTAGATGTATAGTAGTGAGGACATGTTTGCCAAAAGTTTCTAAAACCCCGTGTGATTGCTTTGCACATACACTTCACCTTTAATGTCCTGACTACTTTTTAATCACATTATACAATTTACTACAAATGGTACAGTATTTCTATTCACTGAGAGTTCTAGCAGCAGCTCTAGCTTGTGTGTGAGAGTGGTGTGTGTTTAACTGCAGGAGTGTGGTTATAATAGGCTTAGGGTTTGGATGTATTAGGCAGACAGCTGACGGCGCAAGAGTCTAATCTGTTGTTACCCTCTATTCTCAAGGTGAACACACACACACACACACACACACACACACACACAGAGAGAGAGAGAGAGAGAGAGAGAGAGAGAGAGAGAGAGAGAGAGATGGTCAGGGACTATTAAAAGAAAGTGTCTATTCAGATCATAATGCCATTCTTGAGTTTCTTCATACAAGCCAAACTCCAAAACAAAGCCATTGTACCCTTTCATTGCACATAAAGATGTCTTAATTCTAAATATATCCCATCATTTCTTGTAGTAAAAGAGAAGGAAGAGGAGGAGACGCATGTGCTGGTTTGTGGAGTGAGGGCTCTACAGTAATGTGTGGAGGCGAGTGAGATGAAACAGAGAGGAGAGAATAAGAGGTCTTAGTGGCCCCAGGCTCCCTACTGACTACACCCACTGGGAGGTGCAGCACCGCCTCTCTACTCTCACACACACGGCTCAGATCACACAAATCTCATCCATATTCATCTGTGTGTGTGTATTTGCGTGTACGTGTATGTGTGTATGTGTGTGTGTGAGTGTGTGTGTAGGTGACTATGTGATTGTCATTTCCAGGCTTCATATCCATCTCAGTAAGACTAACGCTTTCCTGGAGGCCATGCAGAATACAGTGGCCAAGTAAACTCACTTCCTGTGCTTTTTGGAGGGAACTAGACTTGGCTGGCTCACCTGCCCACGAGCGTGCACATGGACGTGTCTTGGAGTATGCCCAGGGGTGTGAGTAATTTGAAAATGTCGTGACGGATATGTTTGAAAAAGAGGACATGTTGGTGTCATTGCGGTCAGTGGGATTATACTAGTAGGCCTACTACGGTGAGTAACACAATCAATGATTAGCATTTAGCATGATGATCAGTAAATTTGTCATGTGAAGTTGGCCTAACAATCTGTAAATTTGAATGAAAATGATTTGGGCACAATATGAAATTGTCTTGCCCCCCTCCCCAACACTCCCTAAGGCTACTGGTATTTAGTCTGAACTGGACAGCTCTCCGAACTGATGCTGCTTCGAAACCAATTTATTATTTTGATATTTTGATAAAAGATTTTGATAAAAGATCACTTCGTTCACTTCCTTGAGATTCTCATCATTGTATTTTTCCTATTAAGGTGATTTTTTTTATTGTGTAGGTTGTAAGTTTACAGTTTTAATCAAACATCAAACAAATATGAGCTGGTGGTTACCCTAATGACATCCCTTCAGATGACATCTAGACATATCATATAATCAAAATTAATTTCACTTTTGAATTGAATTAATTTGAATTAAACTAATATGTAAGTTGAACAAAGGTCAGATGGGCTTTATTGAAGAAGTGGACATTGGGTAATGGGGTCACTGTCCTCCTTTCTCTAATACCACAGAGGTTAATGTGACTGACAGGCATTGTAACCAATCAGCAGCCATGTCCTCACGGGTGATGCCGCAGGATATGGCCCCAGTCCCGCCTCCAAGGACTGTCTTGGAGCGGGTAGAGGAGGTTTCTGAGGACTCCCAGCATATCACGTGAGTATTATGGGGTGAGTTCATAATTACATCACAGATTCATGCATGATTGTGTAGCTTTTTTGTGATGGATTGTTGTGGGTTTTTGGGGTTGTTTTCTCCTCAGAAGTCAAGTATCGACTCCAGGACTCTTTAACATCAATAACAACAACAACAATGAAGAGTAAGCCAACACAGATGACACACACACACACACACACACACACACACACACACACACACACACACACACACACACACACACACACACACACAATACAATAATGATCATTATTATAATAGTGATGATGATAAAGTATCAGAGGGACCTGTAACATTTCATTTGTGTTTGTCTGTTTAGGGAGGAGAAGGAGAAAAAGAAGAAAGAGAAAAAGGAGAAGAAAGAAAAGAAGGAAAAGTAACTATCAGTTGTCTGTGAAATCCACAAGAGGGCTCTCTAATGAAGTGATATTCCAAAACATTCCAGGATAAAATCCTACACCAGTGGTCCCCAATTATACTAACTCAAGGGCCAAATTTTGTCAAGCATGCCAAGCCAAGGGCCAAACCCACAAAACCCACTGAAAAGGGGTCTTGGTTTTAACAACACGAAGTTGTCTTCTTTTAGCCTCCTGCGTTCTTTAATGTAAATTACATTGATGTGTCCATCATAAATGCATAGTTGTTTAAACTATGTTATGAAGTTATAGTCGCAAACTGCTACAGGCACACAAACGGAATATTGATGGGAACGAACGGCTTATGTTTATTTTGCTTTGCACCTTCAGTCAGATGATGCTGCGGGCCACATATTTTGTTCTTACGGGCCTGATCTGGCCCACGGGCTGCCATTTGGGGATCATAAAATGGCTCTCATAAACAAGGGTTAAACCATTTCAGATATTTTGAAAAAAGTTTACAGTTTGTTTTAGGAAAGGGATAACTCAATTTAGAGTTACAAAATTTTGCTTGTTTTCACTTTAGAAAAAAGGAGAAAAAAGAGAAAAAGGAGAAAAAGCAGAAGGAGAAAGAAGAGAAAGAGAGGAAAGAAAAGGAGGAAAAAGAAAAGAAGGAGAAAGAGGAAAAAGAAAAGAAGGAGAAAGAAAAGAAAGAACCGTGAGTATGAGCTAGTAATATAAATGTCAAAACAAACTAGATGGCCTACAGTATGTGTTTATTACATCGTGGCCTATAGTTTTGTACAACTGGGTACACTTACTGTCATTTTCTGCAGATTATAATTGCGCACGTGTGTGTGTGTGTGTGTGTGTGTGTGTGTGTGTGTGTGTGTGTGTGTGTGTGTGTGTGTGTGTGCGGTTCTGTTTCAGACCCAAAGAGATTTATGTAGTGGACCCAGCTGGAAACATGTACTACAATTGGCTCTTTGTCATCACGGTGCCCGTCATGTATAACTGGACCATCATAATCATGAGGTAGGAATACACTACATATGGACACACCCAGGACTAAAGGGCTTTGACCATTGTTGCTTTTAGTTACATTTTCACTGTGTGTGTGTGTGTGTGTGTGTGTGTGTGTGTGTGTGTGTGTGTATAATTATGCACAGGGCATGTTTTGAGGAGATGCAGCATGACTATTTGATGACCTGGTTTATCCTGGACATCGTGGCTGATCTGGTGTATCTGGCTGACATGGCGTTCCGTACTCGTACAGGTGGGAGGGCTGTCTCTGTTATTACCACGTCAAGAGTCATGTTTGTGTTTTTAATATAACTTACTTAAGTATTTGTATGTGTGTGTGTGTGGTTTGCAGGTTACCTGGAGCAAGGCTTGTTGGTAAAAGATGAGGGGAAGCTGCGTGATCGCTATAAGAAGAGTCTCCAGTTTAAGCTGGACCTCGTCTCCATGATCCCCACGGACTTTTTCTACCTCATAGTCGGCGTGAACTACCCAGAGATCCGTATGAACAAGCTTTTCCGTGTTGGACGCATGTTTGAGTTCTTCGAGCGCACAGAGACGCGCACCAACTTCCCCAACGTTTTCCGCATCTCCAACCTTGTCATGTACATTCTCATCATCATCCACTGGAACGCCTGCATGTATTACTCCGTCTCCAAGTGGATCGGCTTCGGGAATGACGGTTTTGTCTATCCGGACACATCTGATCCTGAGTTTGCCCGGCTTGTGCGCAAGTACGCCTACAGCATGTACTGGTCCACACTGACCCTCACCACCATCGGTGAAACGCCCCCTCCTGAGAAGAACTCTGAGTACTTCTTTGTTGTCACCGACTTCCTGGTGGGTGTGTTGATTTTCGCTACCATCGTCGGTAACGTGGGCTCCATGATCACCAACATGAACCAGGCAAGAGCCGACTTTCAGGCCCGTATCGACTCAATCAAGCAGTACATGGCCTTCCGACATGTCTCCAAAGACCTGGAGCGCCGTGTGATCAAGTCCTTCGACTACCTATGGACCAACAAGAAGGCGGTTGATGAGCGCGAGGTTCTGAAGTACCTGCCTGATAAGCTGAGGGCTGAGATTGCCATCAACGTGCACCTGGACACGCTCAAGAAGGTGCGCATCTTTGCCGACTGCGAAGCTGGCTTGTTGGTGGAGCTGGTGCTGAAACTGCAGCCTCAGGTGTTCAGCCCTGGTGACTACATCTGCAAAAAGGGCGATATCGGCCGAGAGATGTACATCATCAAGGAGGGGAAGCTAGCCGTGGTGGCTGACGATGGCATCACACAGTTTGTTGTGCTGAGCGATGGAAGCTACTTTGGCGAAATCAGTATTTTGGCCATTAAGGGCAGCAAAGCAGGCAACCGCAGGACGGCCAACATTCGAAGCATCGGCTACTCTGACCTCTTCTGCCTGTCCAAGGACGACCTTATGGAGGCGCTAACTGAGTACCCTGATGCCAAGGCCATGTTGGAGGAGAAAGGGCGTCAGATCCTGCTGAAGGACAATCTGTTGGATCTGGAGGTGGCCGCCCAAGGCCCTGACCCTAAGGAGATGGAGGAGAAGGTCGTCCACATGGGCACCAGCCTGGAGGTGCTGCAGACGCGCTATGCACGGCTGCTGGCTGAGCACGAGGCCGCCGAGGGCAAGCTGAAGAAACGTGTCACGCGTCTGGAGAGGAAGATGGCTGTCAGCGCTGGCGTGGTCTTCTCCACAGAGATGGTGGAGCCAGAGAAGAAGGACTAGGAGGGAGATGGGGAGAAAGGAAGGAAGGAAGGCAGAGAACAGCAGAGAAGGAAAGTTAGGTGACAATGGACAATGTGCACAGAGGAGACTCCTTGCAGACTCTTCGCTCTACTCTTGGCAGACTTTTTCCAGGAGCAAGAGTGAGCGGGAGAGGAAGAGTGAGACTCCGTCTCCGTCCAACATATCAGTTTCCATTCTGAACATTGGCGATTCAGAGGGCCTGTGACCAGTTGTTATTCAAAGGCCTGTTTGAAAGAATGAAAGTGGGTCACTCTACACAATCCTGAAACAGGAGGGCCACATCCTTTATGCAGTATTTCCAAGTGGGAAGTAGAACACTTTGCTGTGGCTCTGATCATGCTTTAACAGGCTTTCTTCCACATCTACAGTAACCTCTTCAGAAATGTCACATGGGGAATACTTCCCACAGTTCCTCTCCTCTCCATGAGGTTTAGCAGCTGAACTGCTGCCATCTCGTTGCTATCTCAAACATTCCAAGTGAGCATAACTGGAAGGAAACAAAAGACAATATTACAGGACATACATCAAATGATTCTGGACGACTTCCCATTCCAAAATGATAATCCCTTTTTAATCTTAGCTGTTCTTTTCATTGAAAATCCAACCCTACAGATGAGGCTTTCAAGTATAGGCAACCTTTGTGATGTGCTTTTACCCAAATATGAATTGATCTTCACTGCTGCAGCTCTGGCACTTTCACAGTGCACCTTTCTTTTGTATTATTCTGTGTGGTATTCATTTGAATGGTCACAATTACCCACATTTAATTAAACATGGGATGCTGAACATGCTTAAACTGTAAAAAGCTCTAGTTTCAGAGAATGTGTAAGTCTACCCTGTTTCAGAGTATTATTATTAAACCAGTTTATAAATGGCTTGTTTTAAACCTGTGGCATTTCCTTGGTCTATAAGACATTTTTGATACACCACATGACTGACAAAATACCTGTTCTACACTCCTCAGTTCTGAGAACAGGACAGTCGCCAGAACATTGTGTGGAGTTTCTCAGACAAGAAAGGAGGGGTGAGCTACCTCTCTGACAGTGTACGTGTTGTCTTTGGTTTTACACAATAATGGGTTGATGAAAATATCTTAGAAATTAAACACAAATAAAGTCCACCAAGCATTGTCTGTGCGTCTATGAAATGGGCTGTATTAAGATCATCTATGGCTAAGCTAGAAAAATGTGGAAGATGGTCAGCTGGGTACAGTTGAGACACAACGATTCAACTGTCCCCTGGATAGAATTCCATTGGATTGCATGTCGTTTATATGTGTATATTATGATAGAATTTAGGCAATATGCAACACAAATGTCAATAAAATAAAACATTTTTGATATTTAAACTATTACTAAAGGATACAGTTACTAACATGATGGCTGTAGAGATAACATAGGCTAATATTTTATAAAATGAGTGATGATAAAACAAAGAAAAAATATTTTTTCATCTTCAAACTTGATGAACCTGTTTAAAGCTGATTTAGAGGGGAAAGTATGGATTTAACTAAAAAGAATCTCTCAAATTACATTTTAAAAATTAGCCATCTTGGCTAGTCAGCCTTACAGCATTCTCAATGTGTCTCAACTGCACAATGCTAGTGTCTCAACTGTACACAATACTTTAGAACTATGTGTACAGTTGAGATAAAATGCACCTTGTCTTTGAGTTAATTGTGAAAAAAATAAACAAGGTAGGGATATAAGTTTTTAGTTTTATTGTAGGCTAGCGCAGACTTGGATGCACCCATAAACAAATAGCCTAACTAGTTTTCAATGTGTTTTTAATGTCAAATTTGAGTCATAGCCGAGGTAGCAAAAACTGTCTCAACTGTACTCAGTCTACCCTATTTGACGCAGCTTTACAGACAGTAGGCCTACTGTACAAAGAGCACCCAAGAACAGAAAAACTAATTTCTGGTATTTAGGAAGAAATCTTAGGTAGATCTGTGGTTCAATGGTTCAACCCAATAGGGGCAAAATGAAGTAGAAGTGCAGTCAGTAGTTTACCATGAGTGATAGATTACAAACTGTCCATGATTTGGCTTGGCATCATGGCAGCATTTAGTTTTGGTGCCCTTGTGGGAAAGGTCCCTAAGAAGGAGGAGTCTGTCTTATGGACCTCCCGTGAAGTTGCTTGTACAGTATATAGGCCTAGAGGTTGCTGACAGGGACACATGGAGTGAATGGCAGGCATGCCACTCAGCAGAGATGATTGTAGTAGGCTATGTGTGGGCAGAAGAATCATAAAAAATAAAATTGTTGTTCTTGTGTTACAAGGTTAAAACTGGAGAACAACAATGTGACCTTGTCGATTGTAATCTGTGAAATAAACAAAAACAAACAAAAAACCTCAAAAAAAAAAAAATTGGAAAAAAATAAATAAATAAAATTGAAACAGGTTTACTCTAAGCAGTCTATGCCAGTCTATCCCTTGCAACTTTGTATCTAATTCCTATCTCCATTTCAAACCAGCCTCTTGCATTATTTTAATTCCAAACTGACCTCATTCCGGGGTCAGTTCAGGGCTTAGGCTTGAACAGAGGGGACATTTGGAAACAATCATTTTACAGTAATTTCCGCCTTCAAAACACTAATATTGTAATGTAACTTTAAAATGTCAGTAACAAATAAATAATGCATTACAGTTTTGCAGTAACTTGCCCAACACTGCACATATCTAAAATATTAGGGTATTGTAGGCTATTTTGGGGGTATTTTTATGACTGAAACATATCAGTTATAGTGACCCTGCTCCACTGTAATACTCCAAGGCAAAAGAAAGAGGACCATAGGTTAAAACCAGCCAGAACAAAACCAAGAGCAACAAACCAAGACAAAAGGTAAAAGGATGTCAAATCATACAAGGCAATGCAATGGCACACACCCTTACAGCTTTTCTGCTTGTGGAATTGGCAGTGCAAGATTCTTAAATTGTGGTTCACGTTTTTTTTCTAATCTAGACTGGACCGTTGTAAGTCCTGACCTTCCTGCATGTACAAACAGCCTGCTGTTGTTCAAAACACGGAATTCAGGGAGTTGACAAAAAAAACAAACAAACATGCAATGCATTAAACACCTGTTTTGATCTCAGACATGGGCATTAGTTGGGGTTGGGGGTTTAGTGTCTTGTCACTGGCTATAATGAAAGTACTCAGACATTGGTGGTGTCTGAGCTGTTTAAATCCAAATGTATGTATTCAGACATTGTGGTGTTTAGCCTATGACAACGTTCTAGACAGGAAGTCATTGGCTTAGCGTTGTTTGAATCAACTTGTTAGTTGTGCTGAGGTTCTAGCCATCTTACCCGAGGGTCTATCACCCGTGGCCAGACTATACATTTATGTGATAGTCTGGCTTGTCAGGCTAACAAACAAGCAGATAAAGAGGGGAAATAAATTGTAAATGTTGTCTTGGTCACAAGTCACAAGTTACTGAAGATACCAATATAATAATAAAAAGAAAAGATTTATGTATATTTGTTGACCTGCCACATTTCACAACTAGCAGGGGTGGGAACACATTTTACCAATATTAATACTAGCCTATTGTTCCTGCTATTGGTCCAATTCTTTGTCAATTCTCCAATTCTCTTATAAGTTCCTTGCTGTATTAGAGCCCCCCCTCAAAAAAAAAAAAAAAAAAAAAAAATTGCTTAAAAAATCTTTAGGTGTCACTCAAGCAATTTGATCTTGTTTAGAGGGAAAGTTGTATGCAATTGGTTTATTTGACAGACTGACCGGGTTTTTACAGGAATGGTAAGTTAATAAAACAACTGGAGGAAAATATAATGACACAAAATTAAAAGTAACCAATGCAAACTAATGCAAACTAAAATGCAAATTAACTTTCCAGTCACGTCCATATTGCTAATAGAATGTATGGCATGATGATGTGGCTTCTCACAAGAAGGAAACGTTGGCACCATTGTGGTTCAAGTCTTTTGTGGGTGAACACCACCAGCAGCATGAACTCTGCCATTTGTGCCTGGAATCATTTATTGCTGAAAAAGTTTTGCTTGTAAATTGGCCCCTAGCTCATCATTACTGACACCAATAAGATCTCACTTTTGAAAAAATATGTTGAGTTACTTTTGGGGATGGTAGTAGTCAATTTTTTATCAAGTGTTTAAAAAAATTCCACTGTCACTTATTACGGGGGAAATTTTCCCTTGGATGCGTTTTGAAGATTCTATCGCCATCTTCAGGTTTAAAGAGGAAGAGCACAACAATCGTCTAATTCAGTGGTTCTCAAACTTTTTCTGTCATTCCCCACTTTGGAAGGCAGATAATTTTCACAATTCTTAAAAAAACATTTTAATATGATTTCAATTCAATTCAATTCAATTTTATTTGTAGAGCGCTCAAATACAGTACATTGTCTCGCGGCGCTTTACAGACAGTACGGGAAGCATCCATGAGAAACAGGGGCAAGGAAAAACTCCCTTCTCTTTGTAAATAATTTATTTTGTAGGAAGAAACCTTGGGCAGATCCACGCCTCATGGACTCAGCCTACCTGCCTGGTGCCTAATAAAGTATCCGTAAAGTCTGATGCATAGATTGACCAAGGTTAACACAAAACAGTATGAGTACTGAATGTAGTCAGAGATGATATACACATAGTTTGTGTGACAGTCAGGGCCAAGGGATGGAGTCAGTAGTTGGAGTGTGGGATTAGTCAGTAGTTGGAGTGGGATTAGAGTTCATGTTGGTCGCCATTTAGGTGGTGGTCATCAGGGGGCCATCAGGCCAGTTCCATCACGGGCCTCATCAGTTATGTACAAAAAAATAGCTGATTTTCTCACTTTTTCCAAATATCTCCATATTTACTTCATTGCTTTCCATTAACTATTCCCCCATCAGTCATCAGTCCAAATGTCATACTTTTCACCAAATTGTATAGGCCTACATATAGGCTACTCTATAAAAAACTTTACAAAAATTCAACCAAAAGTATGGGATCACTGATGATTTCAAGGTGCGCACCTACAATGTGCGTAGGCCTACTCACAGACAGCCTAATGGCACGTAAAATGTTTAGCCTGTAATAAGCTAATAATGCCAAATAGATTTTAAAAATGTAATGCATATTATCATTATCTGATTATTTTTCAAGCCCTAGTTAAAAAAGTATTTCAACATAAGTTTGGTGGGAAATGTAGTTTTACTTTTCGACACCTTGACAGACTGTCCGTTGATCACATCGGACATGTTAGGATTGTAAATACTACTATTCCCAAAATGCAAATCGAACGACACAATGTGCGCATGCCACGTCTGTGCATGACAGTGGACTGAACTCCCGGTAGGTTTCTTTCAATGAATTAATGTGAACTATTGTTTTGTCAATTCTGTTTGCTCATTTTTGTTCCAGTTCAGTCAGATATACGAATATAATCTTATCTTTGTAAATGGTTTGTACGGCTGTATTTAGCATTCTTTAGCGAGTCGAGCAGCTAAGTAACGTTGACGTTAGCCTAGAGCCTAACGACGTTAACGTTAGCTGCTGTCTGTTAGCTAGCCAGATGTTACACAACAACAGATAGTCATTGATAGCTTTCTAACCACTGCATTAAGTTAACATCATTTAAGGTTTACCCCTTTTACGCCCCAAGTGTGTATGAAGCTTGCCTTGGAGACATTAGAGTAGTTTTACCCATAGCTTTTGAAGTTGGTAAAGTTAGTTACATCGCAACCCCTAGCGTAAAGTCAGCCAAACCTTGAACCTCAATGATGAAGTGAGTTTCTGTGAAGATGACACGTCTCAAGATATCACACATAGGCTAGCTATTGGAAGATTTGCTAACGATAGTAAGCACGTTAACATTAGTGCAGCTCAACACAAGGTAGGGGTCTCAAGAGAATGTTTTACCTGTAACCTTATGAGACACTTTCCTGACACTTCTTTACTGCTTGCAAAACTTTGAACTTGAGATTGAGTACTGTGCAATTGAGCACAACTGTCAGAATGAACTTATGATCAATTGACACTTGCTTTCAGAGCAAGTTCTTCAGCCCAGCCATAGTTACATGCAAGCAACTCAAACTGAAGGACTAGATCAGCGGTCCCCAACTGTTTTTCCTCAAGGGCCGAACTTAGTCAAGCATACCAAGCCAAGTGCCAACCCCACAAACATTAAAAACCATGTGTTGAAAGGGGGCTTAGGCCTACTTAACAGCACAAAACAGTCTTCTTTTAGCTTTCTGCTTTCTTTAATGCACCTCTTACTTTCTTTAGTGCTCCTCAACTTCGTATAGAAGGATTGTTTGTAAGCCTACTGTATGTGTGGTCTTTAAGTATATTGATGGAGAATAATTGAAGATTCAGAGGGTGCTGCGGGCCACTCATTTGGTTCTTGCGGGCCGGATCTGGCCCAGGGGCCGCCATTTGGGGACCACTGCACTAGATAATAGTTTAGATTATGATTTTTCCAATCATCTGAATTTGATAAAATGTAGAATTATGGTCTGTTTTCTTTATAGGGCATTGCCATGGAGCCTGCCTGGCGTCAGCGTGGCCGAGGCCGTGGCAGAGGTCAGCCCCGTGGTCCAGCAGGGGCAGCCAATGATGTGACAGCGTCACGACCACAGGGGGATGGAAGGGCTGACTCAGGAGCATGGGTTGGCAGAGGGAGAGGTGCAGTTACCACTGCCCCAAAAGCACAGCATCCTGTTGCCCAGACCAAAGGTTAGTCTGTCTCAGCCTGTTCTCAATCATCATTTAAATGTGTTTTTGGTAAATCTGATTGCACAAGGTTCTTTCTAAATACAGGTGTAAACAATGACCACAACGGTTTGGAATGGTGTAAGATTAATATGTTATTCAATCGTTGAAAATACAACGATACAATCATTGAATCACAAATTTGATAAATAGCCTAATAGTGCAAAGACACGTATCAACTGTTGAAACTGGGCAAAATTATTGTATTGGGGGGAATATCATATCAGCAACATCTCAAAAAAGTTGGCAGAGAGTTAAAGAGAGTACTGTAAAATCTGGATAATGGCTCAATAACGTTTTTGATGTTGTTGGCACTTTTGTTGTTGTTGGCACTGAGATACGGTGCATTTAAAAAAAATTAAATTTGAAAATAATCTAAGCTAAATAACAAATTACTTTCAAACATTATTGTAAACCCAATCTCAGAAATCTGTTTTTATTTAATTTTCACATAATAAGAATTGCCCATATGGTGCAATGGGTGGGGCAGTAGCCTGTACGGTGCAGGCATCAGTCTCGAAATTATAAACTGTAAACCTGTGTAGGCCTAATAATATGTTTGAGTATTCATATTAAGGTCAAATGTTTACATGGTTGTCCATAATAATGGCTGTAAACTTTGATTTTAAAGTGAAATGTCAAATGGTCTAAGGGGGGTTACCTGTTTCAGGCCAATTTGATCAAATTTTGCATGCAAATTTAGTATTTTGTGATGGCAATTACGTTATTTTTGGCACCTTTCAGATTTGTCTAAATAGGCTAACCGTTTGAGATATTGACCTCCTGCCTTTGGTATCATTTGACAGCTTTTTACCAAAAAGTTTTTTTGCAAAATCCAAGGGGTGCCATACAAGATGCCCTGATATTGTTTGTTTAATGAATGACCCATGTGTATAGTTGAATCAGATGTTGCCAAGTCAGAGAAAAATGCAGCTAGCTTCTCTTCTTTATACTGTCTTTTCAAACTTTTTCAAAAAAATATTGTAAACAGTCTTCCTGTCCAATAATGGCCTAAGAAATGTTTACTGGCTTTCCATGAGAAGGTCTGCTTGTGGTGTGCCTGTAGAGCCACCTGATGTTTTGGTGTGTTTGTTCTAAGATATGTCCTCTCAGTCCAAGTTTGATGAGATCAGGAAGTCCAACCAGGCTGCTGTGATGCGGCTGGCCCAGAGCCAGTACTCCTCCTCCTCAGACGACGATGACGACGATGAAGATGAAAGCCAAGGAAGACTAGGAAAGCATGGCAAAATAGTGGAATCAACATTCACTACTTATACCAATCAAACAGGTGCACACTCAATACAAATATATGCAGGCATTAGAAATAGTGTGTCTAGTCCAGAAGAGGTGTGAAGAAGCAGTAGGAGGGTAGATAATACACCAATATTGCATGGCATTGATGGCTATTATGGCTTTCTTCTGAGAAGTTGTGCAAATAGAATGATAGATGTTAAATGTGTTGCCAGACTTAATTAAGTGGAAAGAAACTTCGGAAATACTCAATTTACTCAATTTACGAAGTTCCTGTTCAGTAATGTTTTGGACAAGGCTTGTCAGTGTTCTCTTGCTTACACTCTCGCTTTTACCAAAGATTTTTTTTATACAGCCCACTGATGGCTCATTCACACTTTAAAAGGAAAACACACACAAACACACACACACACACACACATGCAGGAATTGGCTGCGGTGTGGGAAATAATCAATGAGTGTACATGAGTGTGTTTTTGTGTATGTGTGTACACACACAGGCGGTGATTCGTCTGAGTTGGAGCGCACCAGGCAGTACCTGAATGAAGCCTTTCAGTCTGGGGCCATTTCCTGCCTCATCTGCATCGCCTCAGTCAAGAGAACTCAAGCAGTAAGTAAGCTGCATGCATTTGGAACTCCATCAACTGTGAAACACATAGACATACAGCACAGAAACACATACATATGCATTAACGCCACTAATCTCTCTCTGTCTGTCTGTGCTCATCTCCCTCTCTGGCTGCTGTGCTGTGGAGGTCTGGAGCTGTGAGCGCTGCTATTGTATATTCCACATCAGCTGCATCCAGAAGTGGGCCAAGGACTCCGTGTTCCTGGTGTCCTCTGTGACGGATGAGGACTTTGGGAAGAAGGAACACCCGTGGCCCTGGTGAGGAACTCACCTCGCTCAGCTCAGCTCAGCTCTGCCACCCCATCTCCACTTCTGTCCCACCATTTACTGTCTCAAATATGGACATCAGTATGGACATGTTTTTGTCCCTCTCTTATCATCTCTATCTGTCCTCATGTGTCCTGCTCTCTCTCTCTCTCTCTCTCTCTCTCTCTCTCTCTCTCTCTCTCTCTCTCTCTCTCTCTCTCTCTCTCTCTCCCAGCCCTAAGTGTCGTCATGAGTACAGACCTCAGCAGACCCCCACACGCTACTTCTGCTACTGTGGGAAGACGCCTGACCCCCCGGCTGACCCCTGGCTCCTCCCCCACTCCTGTGGCCAGGTGTGTGAGCGCCTCTTCAAGCCCTCCTGCGGCCACCAATGCCTGCTGCTCTGCCACCCAGGTAACACACACACACACACACACACACACACACACAATTTACACAGCATGCTCATTCATATTAAGCATGCATGCCAGACAAAAACCAAACATGTTGCATCATGTGAAACATGCTGACATGTGTTGAGCAGACTGTCACATATTGCAACAGATCCATACATTGCTGACAGGAGTTTGCTGAGGGTCCTTTGGTCAGGAACAATAGAGTCCGTGCCAACCACAGAGCCATCTTTTCTCACCCATCTGTCTAAATGTTCACTGTCCCTCTCCTCGCCACTGCCCCCACATAATACAACAGCATAGAAGAGAACGCTGATGATTGCATCTGTTGAACATCAGTAAGGCTTTACAGCAGATCCCAGAGCCCAGCCATCTAAGGAAGTAGTGGCGACTCTAATGACTCTTGACAAATTCCACATTGACCCCCTCAATGGAGACTGGCAGTAGAGGGGAGCTTGACCATCTCCTTGTCTCTTGGAAGTGTTCAGCTGCACCATTCCACAAAGTCCCTCACCAGCCTCCTGTCCTCCCTCTCTTGTCCATCCCTGAAGCATCCACAATAGCAGTGTGATCTGGACTTGGTTGCCAGTGGCATATGTTGTAGATAAAAGTTTCCAAGTGTTGCTCACTAGCTCACTACCACATTATGCTCAGAAGCACCAAGCATCAAGTCTGATCAGAAATGTATGTGGTAGAAAAGCCCAAAGCCATAGTCTCCAACACAACACTAAGTTGTGGATCGATGATCTGTCTTCTCTCTCTTTCTGCTTCTCCTCATATGTTGCTTGTGTGTTCCAGGCCCTTGTCCACCGTGTCCGAAGATGGTCTCCGTGTCGTGTGTGTGTGGCAAGGCTGCCCCTGTGCCCAGAAGGTGCCATGCCAAAGCCTGGCACTGCCAGCAGCGCTGTGGCAAACTGCTGCCTTGTGGAACACATACCTGCCAGAACTTATGCCATGGAGGTAAATCACTCTCTCTCAGACACACACACACACACACACACACACACATACAGACTCTCACACACACACACAAATACACCTCCTTAAACATTGCTGAAAGAGCAAGTGTTCTGTGAGGCTGTTGTGTATGTGGTGAGTATGAGCTAGCTGACTGTCAGGTGCTGTCTCTCTCTGCAGGTGAGTGTGAGCCTTGCCCAAGGGTCAGCGTGCAGCGGTGTGTGTGTGGTCGTAAGGAGAGCCAACGGCCGTGTGCCAGCCCCCGCTGGCAGTGTGATCAGGTAACCTTTGACCCCCACCCCCTCCTCATGAATATTCAAATCTATTGTCAATATTCCTGCCTGCTGAAAGGTCTTCTGAGATTGCTATCAGTTTCAAATGCTAAGTCTGAAAGGTTGTGTGTGTGTGTGTGTGTGTGTGTGTGTGTGTGTGTGTGTGTGTGTGTGTGTGTGTGTGTGTGGGGGGGATGTCTGTGGCTGTGTGATTTAGCATTTTTTTGTTCTGAGCCCAGTTTCTTTAGCTCGACTTGGCTCTCTCATTTGAGAGCTCATTTGCATCTTGTGTTCGCATGGGGAAAATGTCTGGGATACGGATGATGTGAAAGCTACAGCTACAAACTATAGGTCCTATGTTTCTGACATTTCAAACTGAAAGAAACCCTTAATAATGAAGCAAGATGCATGACATTATGATTCTGTTATTCTAAAACTTAAAGGATATTCCACCTTTTTATGAAAATTGGTCATTCAACCTCTTCCCTGAAGTTACATGTGGGTAAAAGCATTTTGGTCTCAGTGCATGCGTTTTACTAATCTGGTAGCACAAAATCTACTTTACTCCTGCTCCTACAAAACAACATAGGCCACAATGGAAATGATTACAATTGGAAAATCTTTATGATGTCCCTGAAGATGTGAATATTATAGTTCTACAGTGTACACACCCATGTTGTTTTTGTAATGCACTGTTTATTGGATTTTGATAACATGCAAAAATGCACAGTAGGGGGGTATCCGTGGTGTACCAGTCAGGGAGTTGGACTGGGGACCGAAGGGTGGCCGGTTCGATTCCCGGCCGGTACAAAGAGGAGGGTGGGGGGTGAATGAGCAGTGGCTCCCCATATCCGGCAACCACGGATACGGTGCCCTTGAGCAAGGCACCTAACCCCCAAACTGCTCCCCGGGCGCTGTACTAATGGCTGCCCACTGCTCCGTGTGTGAGTGTGCGCACCCCAAGTAGTGTACAACAACCTGTCAACAACTGTGTGTGTGTATGCATGTGTGTATATCCCCCGGATGGGTCAAATGCAGAGAAAGAATTTCCTTCTCGAAGGACAAAATAAAGTACTCTTACCATGTAATACAACAATTCTAATACAACAATTCATCCTTTTCAGGGTGGCCTTTTCAAACACCACAATTGCCTGATGATGGTGCCTAAAAAGCGTTCATTTAGTAAACTCAATCTCTTTTGCGCTGATTAGGTATTTAAAGACCGTATGTTTGATAAAACAAATGTTATGATGCTTATACCCTGGGCTCTCATTGCCAAGTGTACCGCATACTCTTCATCCAACACTAGGCTGATTTTCATCCCCTACTTTTCCTTTGAGTTGTTTGGGGGTGCGCTTCCCTTCCATAGCACTTAGCCCCACAGCTTACAGCAAACTAGACTACAGCACTGCACGGCATGCAAGAGTTACTCAACCACATGATCAGGGTGTGTTTGTCACTTTAATACAAGTTGAGCTTAGATTGATATCAACTAGACTAAAACATTTACAAGTATTCTAAAAGTTTAGTTTATGTACTGTGTTGGTGTGTCTATCAGATTTTTAATCATTTAGCACATTTATGACACTTATGACACTTCGTTTGTTCCATTTCTATGTATATTACCTCCGCCAAGGAGTTTATGCTTTCACCGGCGTCTGTCTGTCTGCCTGCCTGGGTAAACTCAAAAACTTATGTACAGATTTGAAATATTCGGACGTGTGTATTGGTAACGACTGATTCAATTTTGGTTGTGATCGGTGATCCCGAACACCATCTGAAATTTGTGTTGTGTCTGTGACCACATTGTCTTAGTGGACCGCCTGCGCTCTCTGACTGCTTTTGTAGTATACGGTTTTTATTGATGGTTTTTATTGATAGAGGGACCTCTACTGCAACAACAGAAAAGGTCTTTCCACATATTTTCTGTAAATGCCAGAACTTCAGGGGTGTCAGTGACCATTATTGTCTTGGTGGAGATTTCTAATTTGTGTAATGTCTATCTTCCATTTATGTGTGTGCGTGTGTGTGTTGCAGATATGTGGTGCTCCCTTGTCTTGCGGTAACCATGTGTGTGAGCGTGTGTGTCACAGTGGTGTGTGTGGGGATTGCCCTCGCTCTGGAAACCGCTCTTGTCCCTGTGGAAAGTCCAGTGAGTAAAAAAAACCCACACACACAGACCCCACTCACTCTCTTTTTGTAGTTGTCTAGTATGCAACCTCATAATTTTAATTTGGAATTTAAATTTAAAATGGGCCTTATAGTTTTAGTAGGCCTGGGCAGGACAGGCTTTACTGTTGCAAACATCTGTTGCTTACTGCTACTGTGGCGCTAGGCTTCAGCGGACTGTTCACTGTTCACTGTTGGCTATCCATTTGTGACGGCCTTCCCTGGCTGGTTTCATGGTGTAGCCTAAATGTCTAAGATGGAGGAGGAGCTCGTTATG
>JAODXP020000028.1:9845328-9867828 GCA_027497455.2 Sardinella longiceps | reverse complement strand
ACAATCGCGGAAGAAAAAAACGAGAAAAAGGGGTGGGGCAGAATAAGGTGAATAAGCAGCTTCCTGGCAGCCATTGGCATAGGAGGCCTGTTATTCAGCTGCTGCCTCATCTGTAGTCACACACACACACACACACACACACACACACACACACACACACACACACACACACACAGACAAGAAGGAGATGCTCATACTGATTTTTCTCATCTCACAGTCTCCACTTGCACTGCCTCACTCAAGTGCAATAAAGCCAATCCAATCCCTTTGCACAAAGCTGCAATACAACTAATACCTAACTCATGTCTTTTTTCCTCTCACTCGTTCCCTCTCACTCAACTCACACACACACACACACACACACACACACACACACACACGCACACACGCACACACACATATATTCAGGGCGCGGGCCACGTGTCACCACACCTCGCGGGAGCCCCATCGGTGCCATGCTGGAGAGTGCCCCCCCTGCAGGCAGGCCTGCAAACTGCCCCTGCCCAAATGCGCCCACTTCTGCCCACAACCCTGCCATGACCAGGTCATGGTGAAGAACAGCAGGGTGAGATTGCATTATTTACACAAACACACACACTGACACACACACACACACACAGATATACACACACTTGCAGTTGAACAGCACAATTAAAGTTTATACAAGACTTTTCACAATATTTACACAGCATGTACTATATCACTGAAAAGACCTAGATATGCCAGCACATACTCAAATTTGCATAGGCAGATGGTGGTGACTGTGATGGTTTGTCTATGTGTTTGTGTGTGTGTGTGTGTGGTCTTGCAGGCTCCACTTGCTGGACCATGGGAGCAGCCTTCTGCTCCAGCGTTTGTGTGTAAAGCTTTGCCTTGTCCACCCTGTCAAGTGCCCATACCAACGTGAGTAAGCAGTTTTTACACACACACACACACACACACACACACACACACACACACACACACACACACACACACACACACACACAGACACTATGCGTAAAGACCCCAATGATGTAAATGGCATTTATGACGCAAATGGTAAATAACAGTTTGAAACCTCAGAGTCTGAGAATGGAGCCGAAGGATGGGACTATTTGACAGATTTGTAAGCCAAGCCAAAAGCATGAGCCAGTGTCATGTGATGCTCCAACTACCTGCTAAAGCAGCGCTAGAGGCATTGCTGTGCTCTTGTCATGATATTCCATGGGGAGCGTGGGCCTCTAAGGGCTCTTCAGTGGAAATGAGCTGGAACAGCAGTGCTTACTAAAACAGTCCAGCTTGTGAGTTGTTGTTTGTTATTCTTAGCCAGCTAAATGGGATTGCACTGGGCTGGGCTGGGCTGGGCTCTCCTGCCTTGACTAAAGTGTGCAGCCCGCTATTGGGCCTGTGACAAGTGGAGGTGTTAGTGGCCTTCACACATCACCACTTCCATGTGTGTGTGCGTGTGACAGGAGCCCATACAAGCGATACTGATAACACCAACACTGTGCTGCTCCTTCTACACGTACACACACACACACACACACACACACTTTTACTTTTAAGCAGAGGTCCTAGTTTATCTAAATGAAGAAAAGTGTGTGTGTGTGTGTGTGTGTGTGTGTGTGTGTGTGTGTGTGTGTGTGTGTGTCTAGCTCCTCTCTGAACTTTTTCCAAAGAACATTTTCCCAGAGGGTGAATATGGCCTCATTGTGATGTCAGAAATCAGATGTTCGGACAGTTTTGAGTGTGTGTGTGTGTGTGTGTGTGTGAGAGAGAGAGAAAGAGAGCCTTTTGTTTGTTGTTGCGGTACTTCTCTGGTCCAAAGAAGACATCTCTGCAATGATAAACCCACACACTTTTGACACTATCCAGCATTTTCAGCTGTAAACTCCCAGCCGTGCGTGTGTGTGTGTGTGTGTGTGTGTGTGTGTGTGTGTGTGTGTGTGAGTGTGTGTATGAGTGTGTGTCCGTCATACTCTGCTCCAAGTTAAACTTTTGGAATGCCAACAGCCTGCAGTGAAGTCTTGTGTAGTTGTGTGTGGCATGTCTCTGGGTGGAAGAGGACTAACCCATCTGATGCTTGTGTTTTTCACAGGGCCTGTCTTGGAGAACATGAGGTAAGTCAAACACACACACACACACACACACACACACACACACACACACACACACACACACACACACACACACATTCATTCACTCACTCACTCACTCACGCACTCAAAAACTCACATATTCTTTAATAATCTTGTATCATCACAGACACATACTTTCTTTCTCTTTCATACTCACTCAAACAAACAAAGTCACTCTCTCACTCACTCTGCCCCCCCCCCCCACACACACACACACACACGGACCCAGACCTATAGATAAGCATGTGACAGTGTGATAAGCAAAAGGTTACAGAAGAGGAGTAGCCATGCTCTCATTTCTTTTATTCAGTTCATCTGCACTCAAATGTCAACACACACACACACACACACACACACACACACACACACACACACACACACACACACACACACACACACACACACCTTGTGTACCACTGAATCCACATACACTCACAGCCATCCACAGTTCAGATGATGTGTCAATATACATGGATATTGTAAATAGTCCAATGACACACACAGACAGAGACAGCCCTGGCTTGCAATGTCTCTTCCCCTCACTTTCTCACACACTGCCCCTTTCTTCTTTTACACACACACACACACACACACACACACACACACACACACACACACACACACACACACACACACACACACACACACATATCACCTATGGGAAAGTTTTCCCAAACCCATTGAAGTGTTTTATGTTTCCATGGCAATGTGTGTTTTGCGTAATAGCAGGCTGATCAAAGCCAACTGGTAGATTTTTCTCTCTTTCTCTTTCTCGCACACATAAACTCCCTGCCCCACTGAAATTTCTCTCATATGTATTTGCTTGATATCTCTTTCTCTCTTTCTCTCTCTCTCTCTGTCGTTTTGTTTCTCTTTAGCTCTCTCACTCACTTTCTCACTCAAACATATTTATATATACACACACACACACACACACACACACACACAGTCTACCATCAAAGGACTACCGTATGGTAAAAGTCATACAGACAAAAAACAAAAGTCTTACAGGTCCCAGTGATGATGAGTTTTGTTTTGGTCGACCTACTTTAACCCTCGTTGGTCAGCACAGCCCAGCTCAGCCCAGCTCAGCCCTGCTCTTCTCTGCTCCTCTCTTGCCTGGACTTGAAGCAGCAGCACTGGAACTCTAACTCTCATTGGCCCAGATAAGCCTAGCAAGTGAGCTAAAGCAGTACAGGGCTCCACGCTAACTTTTGTCTTTAGGAGCTCTCGTGCCCCTAAGTTAAAGCATTTAGGATCACAGGGGGGAAAATGAGGGCACATGCTCTCTAGTCTGTTCTGCTGACGTGGGCATACGGCGCTGTTAGGGTTCTGGCTCTAGGGTAGCCTATGCAATTTTTTGTTATTTTTTCGTTCAGGAGCTTTTCACATTACTTTGATTGCATCGATAACGTTTTAGCAACTTTGCTGTTTGAAACATTTTGCAACTTGCAGTCCGAAATCTTTGGGGGCATATTATGCAAGTAAAATGGGCACACTGTAGAGGCCTGAGCTGAAGCCCCAGGCCTTTAGTTCCACTTACTAGCACATCTCATAAAGGCAGCATTGCAACATTTGCTGCTGGTTTGAGCTCCATTTGCCTGTGTTGGAGTCCCTTTGATGCTTAAATGGCTCATTAGCAGGAGAGTGGCGGCTTTCTCAGCTCTCTCTACCGCTTCTCTGGGGATTAATGGCACATGCTAGATGGCAACGGCATCTGATGTCAAACCAAACCAAAACTGTCTTACTCATGAACCTGTTTTTTTTACTGTGAACCTCAGCACTGGATGCTGAAGGCAGCATAATGGACATGGGGATGGCAGCACAAGGGATGTGTTAGTGAAGTTATCTTTCATGGTTTATGGAAATAGTTCATGGGACATATCTGTGTGTGTGTGTGTGTGTGTGTGTGTGTGTGTGTGTGTGTGTGTGTGTGTGTGTGTGTGTGTGTCTGTCCACAGGTGAGTCCAGTGCCGTGTCATGTGAAGGGGCCGTTCTCGTGCGGGCGTCCCTGCGGGCGACACCTGGCCTGTGGGAACCACAGCTGTGCTCTGGAGTGTCACCGTGTAACCCCCGCTCAGCCTGGCCACAAGACACAGGTACTAACACACACACACACACACACACACACACACACCCACACACACACACACACACACACACACACACACACACACACACACACACACACATTTTCAAGCCAGTGCATACTTCACTTCACAACATTTTTTTAGCAATACAGAAACACATAGTAAAGATTTGCAAGTGGTGGCTAAGTGGATGACGTGTACAGAGGGAGTGTGTGTGTGTGTTTGTGTTTGTGTGTTGGGGGTAGTTTGGTAAAGAGCACAGTATGAGCCTGCTGGTTGCATAAGCATGGTTTCCAATTGGCCAGTGGAAAAAATGGCTCTGGATTTCAGGCTCGTTCAGAATGCTGCATCATGGGATAGCGGGACTGAACAGTGTGTGTGTGTGCGTACGTGTGCGCCGGTGTATGTGTGTGTGTGTGTGTGTGTAAATGAAGGCGTCTCACAGAGTTATTAAGAGTAAAAAAAAAAAGTGTGTAATATGAGCCATTTGGAAGGTGTATGGCAATGGTAAGTTTGCTGTGTTTGAAAGTGTGTCTGTTAAACAAAAAGTGTGTGTGTGTGTGTGTGTGTGTGTGTGTGTGTGTGTGTGTACATGCAGAAGGTGGGGGTTGACTCCTCATCTCCCATTACAGTCATCCCAGATCAGGTGTGTGTGTGTGTGTGTTAGTGTGTGTGTGTGTATGTGTCTGGAGGGTCATGGAAAGAGCCATGTGTATTTTATCCTTAACTGGATACTCAACTTTCAGGACTGACTCTCTCCCTCTCCCTCTCCCTCTCCCTCTCTCCTTGCTCTGAGTGTGTGTTTGTGCGTGTGTGTGTGTGTGTGTGTATGCATGTGTGTGTGCGCGCCTTGCCTGTGCCTTGCCTGTCACTTCCTAACGAGCATTCCACACACACTGTGGGGTGCTGACGGAAGGAGGGCAGGAAGGTTCTACCTCTCAAATTAGAACTCCTCACCTTCACAAGCCATTAATCTGACATCATCATCAAAATATCACCACGCTCACATCTCTCAGAACAGCTTTTAGACTTACCTACTGCAACTCACACTCTCCCCTTCTCTTGCTCGCGCTCTCTCTCTCACACACACACACAACATCTAGAATATTTGTCCATTGTACTGCATCACTTGGCATATGTATGGTATGCTGATTTAACTGTGTTTGTGTTCTACATTCCCAAGATTCTCCTCTTACACCTTTAAAACATGCAAACACAATGAAATAAATCTATTGAACAGTGAAAATTGTGTTTGTGTGTGTGTGTTTATGTTTGTGTGTGTGTGTGTGTGTGTGTGTGTGTACTTGTGCATGTGTATTTAGGCTGGTAAGCAGTGCTTGCCTTGTGAAGAGGGCTGTTTGAAACCCCGCCCAGCTGGCTGCCCCCACCCTTGTTCCCGCCCCTGTCACAGTGGGGACTGCCCACCTTGTGGTCAGATGACACGCCTCCGCTGCCACTGCAAGATCTCTAGCCTCTACATCGAGTGTGTGTGAGTAATGCATACAACACACATTGTGCACTTGTGGAGCTAAATGTGTCCATGTGTTTTCTAATGCCATGCAAAAGGTTTGTTATATCATGATGATGGGAGCATAACAAACAGCACCTGTTCAGACATGGTTTTGGCAAACCATGGGCAAAGTAGCAGTGGGGAAATTAAGGCCCGGGGGCCCACGTGTGGCCGGTTGGGCTATTTAATCCGGTCTGTGGAGCCTTCCCAAAATAGAATGATTTCTCATTTAGCCAAGGTGAATTGGATAATAGGCCTGATTTGTCAAATGTGTTGCATTCATTAAATACGAAACTCCGCCTTTTAACCCTACATGTGTTAAATGGGATCAGCAGTGGTGAGTAGGGTGGAGTTTATTTGATTTATTTGAATTGCCTTCATGGGAGGGTCCATAGTAGAACCTCTAGGAAGGAGGAGAGTTGGTCCTAGTATGAGTCACATTCCACTCAGGAGGGACTGATGCTCAGGGCATGATGCTCAGGAGAGATGGAAAACAAGCAATTTCTATGGACTTGACGCACAGGTTTTAGAACATTTTTAGAATGGGAGACACACAAGCGAGGTTTCATGTGGGCTTTGCATCAAACTCTTCCATGGGAGGAAGAGCTTTCTGCGACAATGTGCCTCTCTTGTGGAATTCTCTCACCCTCTACCTGAAGTGGACACCCTCAATACCTTCAATATCATTTTCTACAACTAACAAATTTGTGTGTTTGCCATTTCCATTAAAGCTGAACATAATTATACCGTTTGTTATAAATAATACTTCATAATCAAATTTTTATTTTACTTCACTTCAATACAACTGTAGAAGGCACAGCATATGGTATACTGTAATACAAGTCAAAAGAAGTACCACACAATAAAACACAAGAAACAAAAACAAACGCAAAAAAGAGAAAGGAAACAAGAAAAAGACCTTTTACATACAAAAAAACACTACAGACATAATATCAACACACAGTACGCACAGACAGAAACATAGACAAAGCACAAAACACAGGGGACTAAATAATACTTTCTTTTTTAGGCTTAATGGAGACGTATAGCTGTGGGTGATCTGCATAGGAATGGAAACTAATGCCATGTTTCCTTATAATTGATCCCAGGGTTAGCATTTAGAGGAAGAATAACAAGGGGCCCAGAACTGTACCTTGGGGTACAACATATCTAACTTTGGTGTGGCCTGCTGATTGGCAAGAGCATGCATACACACACACACACACACACACACACACACATACTGTACACATACATACACACACTGTGTTGACTCTGAATGAAGCCTTACGATATATGCATAGAGTTTTACCTGTAGTCCAAGTCTGTGAGCCCAGACCAAATGGTCTCATTTCTCTGTCCTGTGCATGTATGTGTCGGTTGCAGAAAATTAACTTCAGCAGATGAAGAGGCTAATAACCAGCTGGGCTCCTGCAAGAACCAGTGTCCCAAACAGGTGGGTGGTAGCTGTACCTGCACACCGTAGACGTGGCATAGCTGGGGAGAGCAGAGCTCCACCTTCCCAATCTCTGACTGGAGAGCACACATGGCTCCACCAGTCTGAAGAAGACCAGCTCCCATCATCTCACTGATGCTAGAGGAGTATTAGGATGCGTATGCAAGATGCAGAACCACACACACGTTTCTGTCCCTCTGTCTGTCTGTCTCTCTCCCTCCCCCCATTTTTCCCTCTTTCAAGTACCACAGTTCCTGCTGTTTCTCTGCAAGTGTTTATTTTTTCACATGTGTTTCTGTTTTCATGTGAGTTTTTTCTTGGTGTGTGTGTGTGTGTGTGTGTGTGTTACCGTCATGGGCCACTGAGTTGGCTCTGTGTTGGCCCTCATGCAGAGATTGGCATCACCTGGAAACTGTTTGGCTTGGACAAACAGCTGCTCTCCCTCTCCATCCATCCCCACTTCCCTCTCCCTCCCTCTCTTGTCGTTCTCCTCGTCTTCTGTTTCTCCCTTTCCCTCTGTTTGTCCGTTCTTTCTTTCTTTTCTGTCAGCTTTCATCAATCGGTGCACCCACATACTGCCTTCTCCCATCAAACATTAACAAGCAACATGCAAGCAGACAAACCATTACAAAGCACAGCAGCACTTAACAACAACACAGCCACAGCTCTTGGAGACTCACACATGTAGTGGAACCATACAAACACACACATACACACACAAAAGAGTACAAAGTTTTGGACTCTTAATCAGAGGGAACAAATTAGTTGGTTTACACTGAATAGGGCAGGCCTGGGCAAACTAAGGCCCGGGGGCCACATGCGGCCCGCTGAGCTATTTAATCCGGCCCGCGGAGCCTTCCCAAAGTAGAATCATTTATCTTTTAGCCAAGGAGACTTAGATTATTGGCCTAAATTATCAAATTTATTGTAGTCATGAAATACAAATCCCCCCTTTTAACCCTGTATGTTAACATGTCCTCTGAAGAAAGTGAGGCTACTGGTTTGAGACTTGAAAATTTACCGGCATCAACCAGTTGACTGTTAACACCCGGCCCATTAGTGAAAATCTACACGCCAATGTGGCCCTTCGACCAAAATAATTGCCCACCCCTGGAATAGGGTCATGGAGGCCTTAAGCTGTGAGTGAGTGAGTGAGAAAAGAGAGTATGATGGATACATGTATTTAATATTATTGTGCTCCATGTTACATGTGGCACACACATTTGCTGTGCTGTGGATATTATGTGAAAGAGATTTTGTGTTTGTGTGTGTGTGTGTGTGTGTGGTGTTGTGTTGTGGTTGTAGCTTGCTTGTGGGCATCGCTGTAAAGAACTGTGTCACCCTGGAGACTGTGTGGAGTCCTGCACTCAGAGAGTCAAAGTGAAATGCCCCTGCAAGAGGATCAAGAAGGTACACACACACACACACACACACACACACACTTGTAAGGAGACATACACACACATAACGTTACTCTCTGTAAATGCATGTACTCACTTTGGTATTAATATTCAGGTGGCATAGTACCAGCTCAATTTGAGTGGATCCATTGCTTACTGAAAGTGAATCTATAGTACTGATAGAGGTCATATATCTCCCATAGTGTTCTAATGGGAATGTTCTGAGCAAGCCCTCTGCAGCTAGGTGTCAGTGTTAGCATGACATGATGACTGAGAGCAAATAATGTGTCTAATGTGTCTTCACTTTCTGGCATATGCAGCCACTTACCAAGATTAAACAAAATAGTCTTTATTTTATCCATTGTAGAGAGTCCTATTTTTTCACCTTGGTGATGTTAGGGTGGTGTCAACATTGCTTGAGTAACCAATTACATTAAACAGCACTAAACGGCTGCAGTGATTTATGTTTTATGTTTTATTAAAGGAACCCCATTAGCTTGTGCCATAGCAGTTTGCTAATCTTCCTGGGGTCCTTAAAATCCAGCATTATAAAATGATGAATACAATACAAACATCTACACAAAAGCTGACAGACAAAACAGCAGAAAAGCAGATGGAGTTGTCTAGTGCAGGTGTACAGTATGTTCCTGTTCTGACCGACCTTTTGACCTTCTGGCCTTCTTGCTTTCTCAGGAGTTCTCCTGTTCTCAAGCCCAGCAGCCTGACCTAGTGCTGTGTGACCATGTGTGCAAGAGCATCCTGAAGAAAGCTACCGAGGTGTGTGTGTGTGTGAGTGTGAGTGTGTGCACCATCACACATTTAGGGCCCTATCTTGCAGACGGCGCACCATGCCTTCGCGACTTGCGCAAGCTGTCATTGCTAATTTGTGCAAGCGCATGGTTCGTTTTTCTGTCAAGTAATTCACGTTGTCTTAGCAAGTGACTTTGCGTCCTCAGAGGTGTGTCGAAGGTGTGGCTGGGCGCAAAGTGCAACAGATGCTATTACACAGACGCAGAAAGGGATCCGCCACTGACTGGGAAAAACCTGGTCATTCGTCATTCATGCATTCCTGAAATGCTATTTTATGGGCGCACAACGCAATAGGTAATGCAGTCCTCGTTCCAGCATAACAATGACTGCCACAATAATAATTATTACAATCTGAAAATCATTATGATTTTCAGGAAGATGTGGTTAACCACAATTTATTAGCCTGCAACAGAAAACGCGTGAGGATATATGAAGGGGGGACGTTAAATGGAGAATCAAGTTTACTTTCGCTTTCGAATGAATATTCCGAGATATCTATCAGGATTATCAGGACTTCCTTCGTGTCTTGTGCAGCCTGTAGACATCAATTTAATATTACCAGACCCGTTACGGCTCTGACTATTACTAGACCCGGCGTGTGAGCTTTCTCGCTATTCAATATTTTAATTTCTTTAAATGCACAAGGAGGAGATCAGCTGGTGTGATAGCAATTCACCAGGCGCTTTGCGCTCTTCGTTCTTAAAGGCAATCAGAGAGTGATCTGTCATTGGTTATGTCTGCGTTACACCCATAACACACCCATGATTAATTAGGCATCATAAGTCCAACCTTTTTGAACTTTGCGCCGACGCGAAGTTCATTTTCTGCGCTGTGAAAATAGCAAAAATCCGCCGGCACGCCCCCAAAACCATATGCGCCATCCGTCAAACAACAGTTGACTTTGCGTCGTCAAAATAGGGCCCATAGAGTAGCATGTATTTAGTCTTTTAACTTGTGATAGCTGTTGAATGTCTTTGTTTAAAATCTGATTGTTTTGTGTGTTGCTGCTTCATCAGTTCCTCACAGCAGAGAATTTCTCAGTCTAACCTCCAGCATGATTTACATGTGGAGAGCAGCAGCACAGATTCAAAGACGCTCTCTTGGATGTTCAGATAGCGTGCGTGCGTGTGTGTGTGTGAGTATTCCCCTTACTTATGTTTCCCTCTGATGTCTGTCTGTGTCTCAGATGAAAGAAGCAGAGGAGCAAGCTGCTTTAGAAGAGGAGAGGAAAAAACAGCAGGTGTGTGTGCGGGGGGGCGGGGGGGGATGAGGCAGTATACATGTTTGTGTGTGTGTGTGTGTATGTGTGGCAGCAGGTCTCTTCATGTGACTTGTTAGTTACAGTACTTGTAGTTCAACTGTGTAAATGAAGTTCTTTGTGTCTGCATATAGGAAAAAGATCGATCCATGCAAACTGTCTTGTAATGATGTATTGGTGGTGGTTGTGTGTGTGTGTGTGTGTGTGTGTGTGTGTGTGTGTGTGTGTCTAGGCTGAGCTGGAAGCCTTTGAAAAGCGGCAAAAAGGTCGGCGAAAGAAGAACCGTCGGAACCTAGAGGCGGAGCCTGAGGAGGCGTGGTGGCTTCAGTACAGGAAGTACCTCCTAGTGCCTGTGTGTGGCGTCCTCCTGGCTGCAGCCGCCGCGTACCTGCTGCAGGTCTCCTAGAGCAGCACAGCCGCCGCGTACCTGCTGCAGGTCTCCTAGAGCAGCACAGCCGCCGCCCCCGCACAAGCCCCCTCCCCGCCCCTCCCCGCCCCGCCCCGCCGCTCCAGCAGACAACACAGGACTAGACTAGACTGGACTTCAGCACTGCACTGCAGCTCTCACCAGGCCCACTCTGGGCCTCTCTGCCCTCTCAAGGGCCCAGTCAGGCGGAGCGGACACAACACTCACACACTCACACACACACACAGGCACATGCTTTTTAGTCAGTAAGCCTGCCATGGTGTACACACACTGTACGCACACACACACAAGCACATGCGTTTGTGTTGATGAATCTGTTGTGGTACACACACACACAGGCAAATGCGTTTGTGTCGATGAGCCTATCGTTGTACACGCACACACACATACAGTACACACTTTACACTCACACACAAGGACATGCATTTGTGTCTGTGAGCCTGTCGTGGTACACACACACTCACACACTTTACACTCACACACACAGGCACATGCATTTGTGTCGGTGAGCCTGCCATGGCACATAGACACACACACACACACACACACACACGTACTCACACACACTTGCAGGTAAGGCAAGATGGGTGCTCTCTGCATTGTCTGATTTGGAAGCATTCACTTGTCAAAAGCAGCAGAATACTGAATGCTAGGAATATGAATTGCTAATGAATTGCTAAACAAATGGCCCCTTAAGGAGTTGGGATGTTGAGTCTAATTTGCTTTGAATCTTGGGCTTATAGTCTTTGTTTTCTCTAATTTACCTTTTGACCTTACAAACTAAATTGTAGAATAGAATCCCATATGCAAATGTGATGGCCATAATAAAAAGTCTAAAAGAGACTCTTGTTTTAGTTTGTTTTTTGCCTCATCTGTTGGTGGTGAATGTGAGGATCATGCTACTCTAGTTTGACACTTTTTACACTAAATTCAGCAGTTGAGGGGAAAAGGGGCCATGTGTCTTAGCTGAAGCCTTACATCAGGTTTCTTCCAATCAAGAATGAAGCAGGTCTTTCCCCCGTCCTGTGGAGAGCTCAGAGAGGTCCATGTTGATCTTCAAGCTATGTGACCAGGATAGCTGTGGTTTGAGCTAAGTGGCCTGCCAAAATAGGTTGGACACACCCAGCACACAATCCTGGTAGTACCCCAAAATATGCCCAAAAGCAGACCAATTGCAGCAATTTAAGTCAGTCCTGAAGAGCACAGCAAGTGCATTAGTGTACTCAAACTTGCTGAACATGAAAGCTAGAGTACATCCTCTTCATACTATGACAGAAACATGCAAGCGCTTTTCAAAGAGGCCCTGCTAGAAGCTTAGAGTATCATTAGAATATTTCAATGAAATAAAACTTCACTTCTCGGCAGATAGCAGGGTTAGTGTTATCCCTTGTCTAACCCAAACCCAGTGCACTTGATGCAAGTTACACCCATATTACTAGTGACCTATCCTGAGTGACCACTACAACCGCATGTTCCCTCTCCCATCTCCTACAGTATGGACTTCTTTAGTAGAGCTGCAGGAATGTATTTCACTTAAAACTTTGTCCTCCAGTTTCATTTCAGGTTTTTAGTTGCAGTACATTGGAATACTGGGGCAGCTAAACATGTTTTAGTACACCACCTGGATTGTTTGAGTACATTTTTAGTTGTGTGCATTTATCTGCTCATAAAAAAACCTGAAATACGTGTAGAAATAATTATAGCGCTTGGCACTGTTATTTGAGAACAGAAAGTGCACCTAACTGCTTACTGTGAGGAGGAGCTTCTAACATGTTAAATACCTCAAGGAACTCCAGTTAACTCTGTTACACCACACACACTATCTCTTGCGCACTGACAAACAATGCAAAGCTGAACAGTCGGATGAACCTACCCAAATGCGCTTGGCAACAGTGGCGCAAGGGGTTGGGTTTGTAAATGCAGCGGGCACTAAGGGCTAGGTGAGGGAAGCCCCCTCCTGCCCCTCCTCTACCTCTCCTTTTTGCTCTGGGTGCTCTGCCCTCCGTTCTCACAAATGAGTTACATGGAAACCGGGTAATCCGGCACGGTTCTCACCGGTGACGGAGCGCCTGGTGTCATGTTTTCCACGGAGAATCTCCACGCGCAGAGCCATGGAGATCCGCACAATCAGACAGTGGTAAGGGGAGCTGGGGAACCTCCTAAACATTCCTTGTGAACAAATTCATTATATTAATGATAATTCTCCAATTAGTGTGTTGTGGAGACGGCATATTTTATTTTCTTTCTTCATACGCAGACTGTAAATGGTGATGGACGAATCGTTTATTCATTTGTCGTATGTGTATATTTTTCTAAATATTCGTATCTTTTGGGGGAAGGTGGGGTAATTCAACGAAATGAACAAAATTGTGCACTCAAAGTTGCGCAAGCAGCATCCTTCGCTGAACTTTTTTCAGCACAAAACTTCAGTGACGTTTCTTCTTCATGGGACAACTAGAGTTTCAGATTTAGTGCTAAGATTTATGTTGGAGGGGAAATTTTGATGTCAGCTAGACGCTCAAGGCCACCACCATTCGCCTTGGTCTGGCAGATTTGCTAGTAGGCAAAAAGCTTCGTGGTCACAGACACGAGCCTTTGCTTGTTTGATTTAGGAGTTGACAGATGATTGTCGTCCCACCTCACCCTCTCTGTCAACTCGAGTTTTTGTCCAGCTTATACGCGTTGCCGTCTCGCCGTACCGCACAAGTAGACACGCTTCTTGCGCCTGCTGTCCCGATGGAACGCGTTGCTCCTCCATCCCGGGGGGCTCTATAAATAAAGTTCTTCCTCGAGCTGAGATTTCAGATGCCCCCCGTGTCGTCCTGCGAGCCCCCCAGTCACAGGCATGGAAAGTCTGAAGCGAAAAATACCTGAGTAAAAATAACCGCGCAAGCGAGAAGGGGGGGGGGGGTCTTTTTGGACTGGTTGTTGGCTATTCCGCGAGGTCCCCTACCGTATCATTGCGCGATCTCCGTCACCAGTCCAGAGGCGTCGCTGAGCTCGTGGTTACTGCCGTTGGTAAAAATGTCTCTTGAAGGAAAATTAGCCTGCCTGTTCCAAGTGGATTAAGTCGGGACCCTTTAACCGACCCTCATCCACAGGCGAGAGCACGGCACTAGGACCCGCTAGCTTTATGAGTGTCGGAGTGACAGCTTTCGGAAGACCAACCGTAAAACTCTGGCAAGCAAGCCGGGGGCAGTTCACTCGTGCCCGAATCCTTCACGTCAAAACATGTTTGCTGTCATTTAAGCGAATTAAATTACAGGGAGAGGCGTTTTACCCTCGGCGAACCACTGTAGCCTACAAACTGTATGAACACTGGACAGTGTCTGGCTTGTTGAGTAGCCTACCCTGGGGAGCTGAGATAACTGCGGGTAAGTGCGCTTGAACTCTTCTCTGAAACAGTTCTGCAACTTAACCATGCTGAACGTTTAAAGATGTAGCCTAAGCTAAACTTGTTTCGCCGACAGTGGTTTTATATAAGATTTTAGGTTAACAATATTCATTATTATTATTATTATTATTATTATTATTATGTTGTTGTTGTTAGGTGTGCTGTGTAGTTATTTTGTTGCTATTTTACTTTTGACAGTTATGGGCCTATTTCCCCCGTCTACTGTAGCCTGTAGCGAAATTAACGTTTTAATGAGTAGTTTATCTCGCGCGACTCTCCAATGAAGTCCATTGACCCTATTCTGTTGGCTCTCGTTAGAATAGCTTACGGTACTGTTTTTAAGTAGGTCTAAGATCCGTCACGAGTCGTTCTTTCGCACTCCTTTCATTCGGTCGCCTCCGCGTCTCCTCATCAAGTCGTGTCCCAATTAAATCGATGTCAAATCGATGATGTGTGGCTGACAGTCTCGGGTGTGTTTTGTCACGCAGGTGAGCGGCAACGGTGCGGAGATGACGGGGGGCCCGTGCTCCCAGAAGATGGGCTCCCGTTCTGCCAAATACACTCGACTGCTTCTCCTCATCCTCATCCCGGCGATCTGCGCGCTCGCATGCGTTCTCTTAGTGCTGTTGGCATTTACAGGTAAGCTAACATATCAGCCTCTCTCTCTCTCTCTCTCTCTCTCTCTCTCTCTCTCTCTCTCTCTTAGAATTGCTTTGATTTGCTTGATATTTGGAAAAGCAGTTGTTAAACACACACATACAATTGTCTCTGTTTTACAGTGTTTTAAGGTGTGTGTGTGTGTGTGTGTGTGTGTGTGTGTGTGTGTGAGCCTCTCATCGTTTCTTCTCCACCCACACCTCTTACTGCTCTAACACACACGCACACACACACACACACACACACACACACACACACACACACACACACACACACACACACACACACACGTAAACCTACTGATCTCATTCCTGTCTTTTCTTCTGTAAGTGTACAAGATTTTATTGATAGTTGTGGTTTTGTTTGTAAAGCTGTCACATTAGGAATGAGATGCAGACACACTTTCTCAAACACACCCAGACACCAGATTTGAAGTTAATGATCCAGTTTCTGAGATTGATTGGGTCCAAGCAACCAATGAGTGAGATAGATGGGGAGGTAATGGACCAGTCAGAGGGCAGCTGTCCTTTGAGAGCCCTCCCCCACAGGAACTCCAAGCCATTAGGCCACAGATGTGTGTGTGTGTGTGTGTGTGTGTGTGTGTGTGTGTGTGTGTGTGTGTGTGTGTGTGTGTGTGTGTGCGTGCGTGTGTGTGTTTGGGGGGAATGAGGAGTTGCTGTTAGAGCTTTGAACATGTTCTTTAAGTGAGAAATTTTCACAGCAGATGTGAATCCTCATCATGTATCATGTCATGTTGTCATATTCTATGTGTGTGTGTGTGTGTGTGTGTGTGTGTGTGTGTACGTACGTGTACAGGCAGGTACAGTATGTGTGAAGACTGTAGTCACACAAGCTAATGTCACACTTAGTTGGTTAAAGTGCTAATATACTGGAGGATAGTTTATCGATTTGATCTTTCTGAGCTGGGTGTGTATGTGTGAGCTGGCATTGTGGTCTGCTTATATAAATGTGCGTGTGTGTGTGTGTGTGTGTGTGTGAGTTTGTTACAGATGGTGTGGAATAGAGCAGGATTTTGAATGTGTCTAAATCTGTCACATCATCCTGTGACTCATCAATGCAATTCAACAACAGCAATCCATGCTCTCTCTCTCTCTCTCTCTCTCTCTCTCTCTCTCTCTCTCTCTCTCTCTCTCTCTCTCACACACACACACACACACACACACACACACACACACACACACACACACACACATAAAAGTCACGCTCTGTGATGCCAGTCTTTCAATGAGAATGACAGTGGGAGAGCACAAAAGCACCACTCTTCATCAAGAAGTAGTTTGGAAAGTAGGGAGGAAAGTTATTCTTTAGACAGCTCATATGCATCTTTAGTTGACAGACTAAAACATGACTGGAATTTCTTCTAGAACCAAGATGGAAATACTGTAACAGAAATGAGCAACGATGGTGTATTACAGGACTTTCACAACATACGCATGTGTGCACTCACCTGTGTGAAAAGAAGTGACGACGTGTGTTTTAGACTACAGGTTCTCAAACAGGAGTCCGCAGCACGATGCCAGCTGGTCTATAAGTTTGCTGTAAAATACAAACTTGGCTTATGGAGAGAGAAATACTACTTAACATTTGCTTTTGTAAATAGTGGCCCTACAGAAAACTGCACATGCCAAATGCAACATGTTGTGGTATAAGAAATTACGCTTTTAAAATGTCAAAGAGGTCAAAAGTATTTGAAAGAAAAAAATGGCTGTAAACTTTGTTTTATCTGAGGAGTCTGTGAAAAAAATTCTGCGTCATGAGGGGCCCCCGGCCCAGCAAAGTTTGAGAGCCCCTGTTTTAGACAATAACTTTATGACACCCACACTGCTATTACTTGAAGGGTATGCATTATACGGACCAAAAAGGTGTATTTTGATTTTTTTTTCCCAAAGTCTCGGAATTATGTAGACGTGCATGTGCGTGCGTGTGTGTGTGTGTGTGTGTGTGTGTGTGTGTGTGTGTGTGTGTGTGTGTGTGCGCGCGCGTGTGTGTGTGTGTGTGTGTGTGTGCGTGTGTGTGTGTGTGTGTGTGTGTGTGTGTGTGACTGAGCATGATCTGATCTGTCCCCTGCAGGTATGCGTGTTCGCTCATGTGTTTGTGCTGTGATGTGCACAAATACACACACAGACACACACAACACACACACACACACACTTTATTCATCCACCTGCCATTTTCCCAAAGTGTGTGTGTGTATGTGTGTGCGTGTGTGTGTGTGTGTGTGTGTGTGACTGAGTGAGACTGAGTGAGTGAGTGTAATAGACTCATAGACAGGACTGAAGCACCTGTTGTAGAGTAATGGTCCCTGACAGCCCCTGGGGTGTAGCTGGGAGGCCTGGTGTCAGCATGCTTCATTTGACAGCAGACACACAGCTAGAGGAAGAGGAGGAGGCTGGGAGGAAGAGAACACTCTTGAACACTCTCTCTCTCTCTCTTTCTCTCTCACTCACTCAGTCGCTCACTCAATGCAGTGTCAGTTTAAAGGTGCTTTGAGTCACTCACTCACTCACTCACTCACTCACTCATCCACTCTTTTATTCACTCCCTCACACATTGGCTTCCTGTACTCCATGTTGTTAGTCTAGCACACTATGGCTGCACGCAGTAGGAGGTCCCAAACACAGGCATATACATGTAACGGAGGCCAGCTAGCTCGGCTAGCTTGGCGGCAGTACGTGTAAATCCTCATCACCCAATTCCATGGGCGCTTCTAACGGCTGAGTTAGAAGCTCAGGCTTTTAGCTCAGTTGGTTAGAATGTCCCACTCCCACGCCGGGAGTTTGTAGCTAGCGGGGTGGCGGGTTCGAGACCCGTGTGCGGTGCGGACCGCCACCGGCTACATACACATAGTTCTCTTACACCGTGTCCTAACTGAATGCGATGCAACTGCATGTGTGCGTCAAAAAGAGTTCCATCACTTTGTTTTCTATTGGAATGTCCTAACTGAATGCTATGCGATGCAACGCGACTAGTCACATTGCTACGTGACTTTTTAAAAAGAATTAGTCGCTCGGTCTGTTTCTATTTCAGTTGCGCAAGTCCTGTTGCTCAGCCAGATTGAGTGGAGAATGTAATCGAATAGAACGTCATATTTAACGAACTCTATGTAGACAGTGAACAGTCAATGCAGCACGACAAGCCGACAGTCGCTTTCAGTTAGGACACGGTGTTACTCCACTCTAATGACATGGAATGAAGACCTTTTATAATATTGGCTGTACAGCATTACCAAAGCAACTCTGAAAAATAGCACGGTAACGCAGCTAAAGACCTAAGTAACATACAGTAATGGTCATTCAAAGGAATTACAGCAATGTGCCTGTAAGCTGTGAACACAAGATCTCTCTCGCCTCTCTTTCCTGTCTCTCTGTTTCATACACACTGGAACGCACACACAAAGATACACACACACACACACACACACACACACACACACACACACACACACACACACACACACACACACACACACATCTGATGAGTCATGTAGTCTAATGGTATCTGTGGGGGTGAAGCTCAGCTTTAATTCAGCTAATTTGAGAAGGAACTTAACAAAACAAAAGCCCTCATCAGCCTGACCTGTCAGCTCCCCTCCCCCTCACCTCCATGAAGCAGAGAGAGAGAGAGAGAGAGAGAGAGAGAGAGAGGGTGAAGGACAGAGAGAGACAGGGATAAAGAGAAGGGCAGAGAGAAAATATCAGTATGAGAGGGAGTATGAGAGAGAGAGAAAGACAAACAGAAAGAGTGTGTGTGTGTGTGTGTGTGTGTGTGTGTGTGTGTGTGTGTGTGTGTGTGTGTGTGTGTGTGTGAGAGCGAGAGAGAGCAGGAGTGGGAGAGAATGAGGATGAGAACTCTCTCACACACAGTAAGTGAATGATGGAGTGGGAGAGATAAAGAGGAAGATAGAGAAAGAGAGGGAAAAAAGAAAGAAGTGGGTGAGATGAAGATAGAGGGTAAGGGAGTGTGTGTGTGTGTGTGTGCGTGTGTGTGTGTATGTGTGTTTGTGTTTGCCTCAGCTGTGGAGGTGTTTATATTTAAACACCAGCAGTATGCAAATGAGTTCATGACTACTGTCTCCCACGTCATAGGTTTAACTGCCTGCACACACAAACACACACACACACACACACATACATACAGATCTGTCTGTCTGTCTGTCTGTCTGTCTGTCTCAACTCTCTGTCTGTCTGTCTGTCAGCATAGCTCTATTCATGCAGTACATATAGGCCTATTATGTGATCATGCAAGTAAAGGTGCAGCTAGATTATCATTATATCTTTGTTCTGAATGTAAGTAAGGAATAATGGCCGCCGAGGTGACTGGCTCTATGGAAGTAATGCCGAGGTGGAGGTCTAGTTTCGGCGTGCACCAACATTATTTCCGTAGAACCAGTCACCTTGAAGTCCATTATCCCACTTATCTCCTGTTTGTATTTATGTATTAAAGAAGCGTGTAAAACATAAAAGAAACATGCAATTCCAATTTAAAAGAAGTTAACCTGTTCGCTTTGGGTACTATTTTCAGTTGAAAGTAGATCTATAAGGCTGCTTACTATTGCTTTAGCTACCATTCTAAAAAGCATTGATATGGAATGGTGGTGACTTTCTAAGGAGATAAATAGAACGAATAAAATTATGTTTTTGTGTGTGTGTGTGTGTGTGTGTGTGTGTGTGTGTGTGTGTGTGTGTGTGTGTTTACCAGGTGTCATAGGGAACTCTTTCCTGGTGGCGACTGGTTCTCTATCTCTGGACGTCACAAAGAGTCTGGCCACTGCGGACAACAGCTCTTCGCCTGCCGTTCCCATGCCGACGTCACTGCTTGGGGCCACTGATGTCCCCCTGCTTCAAACACAGGGCCTGGCTCACTGGAGACCCCGTGCCGACAACTCTTCATCAGCACCATCACCATCATCATCACCTTCAGCATCATCATCATCACCGTCATCATCATCATCATCTCCTTCATCCTCTTCACCGTCATCTCCTACACCTCCCTCAGTTTCTACTTCCTCCTCTCCACCCACCCAAACCACACCTCCTTACAAACTCCCGTATGATTGGCAGACCACCACAGCCAGCATCCTGGGAATCTTAAACACACCCTCTGTTGAGCCCACCACTGCTGTGCCAGATCTAGGTATGTGTGTGTGTGTGTGTGTGTGTGTGTGTGTGTGTGTGTCCGAGTACATGTAGGATATTTGTGACTAACTAGCTAAGAGCTCCTTAGTCTATTTCTTGTGTAGGTCCACTTGTGCAAGACACCTTCTGTTGTCCTTAAATGTTAGTGGATGTTTAACATTCACCCAATCTTGTCTCCTCTCCAGTCCTCCGTCATTCTTATCTATCACTCCATTCCTCTGTCTTTGTCCATTTGCTTCATGCTGCTGTAGGGACATCACTTATTCCGCCCCATACTCTTCCTCCACTTCCACTCCTCCCTCCCTCTGTCTCTCTTTTCTTCCACTCCTCCCTCTGTCTCTCTTTTCTTCCACTCCTCCCTCTGTCTCTTTTCTTCCACCCCCCTCTGTCTCTCTTTTCTTCCACTCCTCCCTCTGTCTCTTTTCTTCCACTCCTCCCTCTGTCTCTTTTCTTCCACCCTCCTCTGTCTCTTTTCTTCCACTCCTCCCTCTGTCTCTTTTCTTCCACTCCTCCCTCTCTCTCCTCTTTTCTTCCACTCTTCCCTCTCTCTCCTCTTTTCTTCCACTCCTCCCTCTGTCTCTTTTCTTCCACTCCTCCCTCTCTCTCATCTTTTCTTCCAAATCTCATTAGTATCAGTCTGTATGAGGAGCACTGACACTCACATTTATCTGGGTTCCACTGCTGAGCCCTCTCTCTCTCTCTCTGTGTGTGTGTGTGTGTGTGTGTGTGTGTGTGTGTGTGTGTGTGTGTGTGTGTGTGTGTGTGTGATTGTCACTAAATGCTCTACAGAGTACTGAGAGTGAAAGTATTTGTCCTCAGTGAAGGTAGACTTTTGCCAGTGACTAGAATTCTGATTTTCATACACTCTGTGTGTGTGTGTGTGTGTGTGTCTCTGTGTGTGTGTGTGTGTGTGTGTGTGTGTGTGTGTGTGTGTGTGTGTCTGTGTCTATGTCTGTGTGTGTGTGTGTGTGTGTGTGTGTGTGTGTGTGTGTGAGAGAGAGAGAGAGAGAGAGAGTGTGTGTGTGTGTGTGTGTGTGTGTGTGTGTGTGTGTGTGTGTGTGTGTGTATGTGTACCCGTGAGCACTGGGAGAGTGTGTATAGGAGAAAGACAGAAAGTTGTCCGACAGTTTTGACCTCCCAAGAGAACAAATTAGAACACTGCTTCTCTCCAAGACTGACCGTTCAAATACACTCAGGATAAATCATTTAAAGAGCAGAGACACACACACACACACACACACACACACACACACACACACACACACACACACACACACACACACACACACACACACATACTTGTATCTATACACAATGACTTTAAAAGACTTTCAGGTAAGCAATGAGAATGAAACTGCTACCTCAGGCACACACTGTCTCACACACACACACACACCCATGATACTGTGCTCTTTAATGGCTTTTTAGTCCCCTTTTGCATGTCTGTGTGTGTGTGTGTGTGTGTGTGTGTGTGTGTGTGTGTGTGTGTGTGTGTGTGTGTGTGTGTGTTGCTGTGTTCATCTATTATGTGTGGAATTGTATTCACATGCATACTTAGTGTTTTTTTTCATGCGTGTGTGTGTGTATGTGTTGCAGGTGTGTGTGTAGAGATTACTGAGCCTCAGTGCCACATGTTGCCGTACAACCGGACGGGTGTGTCGTCGGGGGCAACGGTTGTCAAGAGCAGCGAGCTGGAGATGTTCCTCAAGTTCTTCTCCTACCTGAGCCGGCTGGGCTGCTACACTCACATCATGCTCTTCGGATGCAGCCTCGCCCTCCCACAATGCATCAGCAACGCCACTGACCGGTGGGCGCTTCTATCTATCTATCTATCTATCTATCTATCTATCTATCTATCTACTATCTATATATCTGTCGTAGTTGACTTTTTTATTTTGCAGTTTATCTCAGTAACTCGGGTGCATGTCTGAAGTTTACACACAGTCATTGCAAATGCAAATGGCTAAATTCCATGAGCTGCATCTAGATGAACTAGTTACTGTAAACTGAGGCTAAAAAGCTGTAGCTGTCTGTCTGTCAGTCAGTCTGTCTGTACCTCTATCTGCTGTATCTGCTGTCACTATCTATCTACTCATCTCTCCATCACTGTACCCCCCCCCCCCCACCCAACACACACACACACACACACACACACACACACACACACACACACACACAGGCGTCTGGTGTACCCGTGTGTGGGGTTCTGTGAGGCAGCACGT
>JAODXP020000028.1:9785328-9832828 GCA_027497455.2 Sardinella longiceps | reverse complement strand
GACCAAAACCACAGACAGAAATGAAGGACAAAAACCAGCACATTCCAGCAAGCATGCAGACAAAAGCACATTAGAGATCAAGGGGACAAATAAGAGCAAACTTGCAGAAGACATCAATGTGAGCTGCTGAGGAAACACAGGCGTCTGCAGATGGAAAGGCAGGAAATTGTCCCTTTTTGAGAACACAAGCTGAGTTTGGCCTTTGACACCCTGATGGCTTTACCACACAAGTAAAACACATTCATTCCCCAGCTGCCCTGCAGTCATGGGGATTTTACAAGAGTGTTATGGACCAATGTAGAGCTCTTAGACAGACAGGAGAACACACGCAAACACACATACACACACACGCAAACACACACTTTAAGAGGAGTAATTGCGGTACAGTGTATTTTGTGGTGGCATGTTCTTTTATGGGGGTGGGTAGTAATACCAGAGAGGATTCAAGCGGAGTATTCCATGATCTTTGGTAATACTGCATCAATATGAATGCTTATAACAGGCTTATAGCAGATGAAATAACCATTGTAGCTTACATTTCTTTGTCTAGGGACCCAAACCAAGTCTCATTCATTCATTAAAATGATTTTTCTGAAATGCCAAAAAAGGTGTGTGTGGGCAGAGGGGTGTGTGTGTGTGTGTGTGTGTGTGTGTGTGTGTGTGTGTGTGTGTGTGTGTGTGTGTGCGCGTGCATAGTCATACTTCATGTTTATGTTGCAGGATTCATGTTTACTACACTTTTGCACAGCCATTTATTCTGCATTCTGCAATGTTTTGTATGTTAAGACATGCTTGTGTGTGTGTATGTGTGTGTGTGTGTATCTCTGTGTGTGTGTATGTGTGTGTGTGTGTATCTCTCTCTCTGTGTGTGTGTGTGTGTGTGTGTGTGCAGGCCACCAGTGTCCATAAAAGAGCTGGAGGAGTCTGGAGTGGGCAGGCGGCGGTGGCTCCATGTCCATCAAGACTGGCACCAGCGCAACAGAAGCGCTGTTCAAGGCCTCTTGGAGAAGAGAAGGTTTGTGTGTCTCTCAGATCTTGGTCATGTACATTAGGGTTCTGCTGCCATAGTGGGGATGAGATCTTGGTCATGTACATTAGGGTTCTTCTGCCATTAGGGTTCTTCTGCCATAGTGGGGATGAGATCTTGGTCATGTACATTAGGGTTCCATCCAGTATATGTTTGCAGTGTTCTTTTGCACTCAATAAACTTAATTACTTAATGATGAGGGAGAACAAGTACATGTGGTGGTTCTAAAGATTTAGGCTTTATCGCCTCCTTGTGGTGAAATTGAAACAGAGCAGGCAGGATAAAACAGGCTGAACTCCTATGGTGTCATTGCAATTGCTTATGAGCTCAACCCTCCACTAATGTCCCACCACACTGGATTAAAACATTTCTCCTGCAAATAGTCATTTTGGAACAGTTCACTGTGAAAAATAAGATTAGACTTTCTAGATAAGACTTTTTAGAGCTTCCTTCTACACTGAAAATTGCACGTTCAAGTCTGGACTAAAGGATATGATGCTTCTCTTTCTCCCTTTCTCTCTTTCTTACGCAGTCATGCCTGTGTATCTCGTAAACATGTGGCTGTGGAGTGTGGAACAGAGGGTAAAGAACACACACACACACACACACACACACACACACACACACACACACACACACACACACACACACACACACATTCACTCAGTCCCACATTTCATTTTCTGTATACTTATGCACAAGCACAAATTCTCCTTGAATTTATATTAATTCATAGAAACACACATATACACACACACATATACATATTCAGACTTACTTACATGTATTGTTCAGCACAAAAACACAAGCACACAAACACACACACATACATACAGCACATTCACACACACAAACACACAGTCACCCTCACTGTTTTATGTTTACACAAACACACTAAGACACCCAGACACAGATACAGACCCAGACACAGAGTAAACACACACACACACACACACACACAGCACTTCTCTATATTGCTATGTAACTTAAACTGCTGTGACACTGCCCCCCCCCCCCCCTCCACGTGTGGTCTGTCCTCTAGACTGTGGGCGGCGGCCTGCTGTGCGTCTGGTGAAGAGGATTCTGGGAGGTCGCGTGAGTCGTCCGGGCCGCTGGCCATGGCAGTGTTCCCTCCAGAGTGAGCCCAGCGGACACATCTGTGGATGTGTGCTCATCGGCAAGAAGTGGGCCCTCACTGTGGCACACTGCTTTGAGGGGTGAGACCATACACACACACACACACACACACACACACATAGAGGGAGAGAGACACATATGTGTATGCACACACACAGATACCGAAATACATACAGATAGCTTTGCATACTGTAAAAAAAAGGTAGACACGGACACACATACACATGCACCGACCCATATACAGTAAGTGTGTAAATACATGCATACAACTCACACACACTCACACATTCCTACTCATGCACACATACAGTACACATTCAAGCACATGCATTTTCACACAGAGATGCGTAAGCACTCCAGACACACACACACACACACACACACACACACACACACACACACACACACACACACACACACACACTTCCAGGTCCAGAGGTCATGTTTCTGACTGGGAGCTCATTGGGAAGAGGAAGGTTAGCAAGAGGAACCTTAACACACAGCCGAGGGCTGACACACTCACAAACATACAAACATGCAAATTAACACACAAACATCAGTTGATTATGCAGACTAGCAAAATATGAAAAGTGGACGCTTGAATGAAAATGCTCTAAGAAATGCCATTTTTATGTAATTAAGTAAAACTACATGTTATATCTCCCCATTTACTGGGTTTAACCAATGACATTTAAAGTTAAAGGACAACTTTGGTAAATTTCAATAAAAGCTCTATTTCTCAAGCTGCTTGAGACCCAGTAACGAAGTCTTGAGACATTTTGGTCCAACTGGCAACGTTTCCTTGACCAGAGAATATGCACAGTCCACTAACACATGGGGCACAATTTTAAACTGTGTTTTTAGCATCTTAACACGCTGCAAATCTCCTCCAAAAGCTATACAACATCAGTGAACACCGTACAACACAGAGCTGTAGTGTTTATGACCTCAAATGACAAATGATAAAAAAGTGGCTAAAGCAGTGTGTTTGTGAGAGCAGTCACATACGGGTTTGTTTACATCCTCGCTTCTGCTAATCCAAGTCAACTCCCTATACTTCCTCAATGGCAGAGACAAAAAATAATTTTGCAGACGTGGACCATATTCCAAAATCTTCTTTTTTTGTGTTCAAACATTTCTGACCATTTTACAAAAGCTAGTCGTGACCCACGAGCCTTACAATAGCCGTCATGAGCCTGTACACTGAGTGCCAGTTCAGGACATGTGAGGTTGGCATAGCTGAGTTGTGGCATGCACCAATGCCATAGCAGAATTATAGATTTATTCAAAAGTTAAACTAATGTATAGATGTATAATGTATAGATAGCATTTTCTTTGAAAACGGGGACAGTGAATTCAGTGAAAATGCACTTCTATTAGTTTCACTTTTGAATAAACCAAAACGCCTAATTCTGCTATTGCATTGTTGCATGCCACAACTCAAATACGGCAACAGATTAAAATTGTGCCCCCATGGGTTAGCGCTGTGTGCTAATTCTCCGGTCAAAGAAATGTTTCGAGTTGAACCAATATTTATTGCGTCTCAAGTAGCTTGAGAAAAAGAGCTTTCGTTGAAATTGACAGAAGATATCCTTTAAAGCAACGCTAGGGAGTTTTGTGTGTAAACTAACTGTTTTTTTACTTAACTAAGCCAGCCCTATGCTGGATAAGGATTTGTGATTGGCTCCTTCGTTTTTAATGATTCAGAAATGGTCTGTAATGATTTCATCTCCAGGCAGGTCTACAGAGCTCTTGAAATTCTCTTGAAAGGTTTCTTCCCAAGGTTTCTTCCTACATAACAAACTATTTACAAAGCGAGGGAGTTTTTCCTTGCCCCTGATTCTCATGGATGCTTCCCGTACTGTCTGTAAAGCGCCGCGAGACAATGTACTGTATTTGTGCGCTCTACAAATAAAATTGAATTGAATTGAATTGAATTGAAATTGATAGCAGTTTCCCTGGATTTGTTAATCATATTCCTCTTCATAAATAATTGGGCAAGCATTTCTGCCTGTCCTGAGGAATCTTCCAGAACCTTATTTATCAGGCATTTGCATGATGGTGTGGCATTTAGAGAAAGACATTCATTTAGAGACACACATTCATCACAGAACAATAAGCCCTTCTAATGAAGTTCAAGAAGATCAATTACAGAGTTTTGTTTGTTAAGTGTCTAATTCAGACCATTTCATCATGTCTCTTGCCCTTTCTGTCCTCTGGGCTTGCATTTGTCTTCTATTTACTCTCTCTCTGTTCTCCCTCTCCTCTCCCTCCCTTCCTCTCTCCATCTCTGTGTGTGTGTGTGTGTGTGTGTGTGTGCGTGCGTGCGTGCGTGCGTGCGTGCGTGCGTGCGCCACCCCCCACTGCTCCTGTGCAGGCGTGAGAATGCGGATGTGTGGAAGGTGGTCCTGGGCATTAATAACCTGGACCACCCGTCGGTGCACACTCAGACGCGGGGTGTGGCCAGCGTGACGCTGCACCAGCGCTACAGCCGTGCGGTGGTGGACTACGACATCAGCGTGCTGGAGCTGGACCAGGAGGTGGACATCACCAGCTACGTGCGGCCCGTCTGTCTGCCACGGCCCGGACAGCTGCCCAAGCCTGACACCTACTGTTACATCACTGGCTGGGGACACGTGGGCAACCGCAGTGAGTTTCAAATACACACACATGCTTACCAGGACACACACATATGAAACCAAAGTTTCATTGCGTAAACTATGAATAAATGAATTGATGCCTGTCTCCTCTCTTTCTTTCAAATCAATCCTTTCTCTCTTCTCCCTCTGTGTGTCTGTGTATCTGTCTGTCCATCAGTGCCGTATAAGCTGCAGGAGGGGGAGGTGCGACTCATCTCTCTGGCTCAGTGTCAGTCTTATTTTGACATGAAAACCATCACCTCACGCATGGTGTGTGCGGGCTACGAGTCAGGCACCGTGGACTCCTGCATGGTGAGTGTGTGTGTGTGTGTGTGTGTGTGTGTGTGTGCGCATGCGTGCGCCTGTATGTGTGAGGCAGTTTGAGACCAGTGGAATCCACTATGAACAGAGACTTTGACATTTTTATGTGACATGTTTATGTTACACAATTATGTGCTGATATAGTGTGTGTGTGTGTGTGTGTGTGTGTGTGTGTGTGTGTGTGTGTGTGTGTGTGTGTGTGTGCAGGGTGACAGTGGTGGGCCGCTAGTGTGTCGAGAGGAGGACGGGCGCTGGCGTCTGTATGGCCTGACCTCCTGGGGCTCGGTGTGCTTCTCTAAGGTACTGGGCCCCGGGGTCTACGCCAACGTCACCCACTTCACCAGCTGGATCCAGCGACAGATCTACCTGCGCACCTACAACCTGGACTAATCACACACACACACACACACACACACACACACACACCTCTGTAGTATAACAAAGACCCCGTTCATGTTCATATTCAAATCAACAATACAAAGTTCACCAATACAAAGATATTCACACACACACACACACACACACACACACGCATACACGCAAGTGTACATACACACGTCACTCATACTGTGACTCACACATTTATGTATGTGCACACACTGTCTTGACATGAAGTCAGAAGGAGCCAGAAGTACCTGTGCTTCTCGCAACTTAGTCTAGAGAGAGAGAGAGAGAGAGAGAGACTGGAACTGTGTGAGTGAGTGAGAGAGAGAGGGTATATAAGCTTTCAGTGAAAGTGCTTCCCTGGTGCCTGTTTGTGTCTATGTGTTTCTGACTTACAGGCGCAAGTCTTAGCTTTTTTCTTATTTTGTCAAGCTTTCCAGTGACAACTTTTTGCACCAAGTGTGTGTCTGTGTTTGTGTGTTCATGTGTGTGTAGAGGGAGGTTTAAATGAGATTTTAAAAGTGGATTATGACCAAATGTAATTGCGGTTGGCAAGCATACGTCTCTCTCTCACTTTCTCTCTCTCTCTCTCGTTCCCCTCTTCTTTTGTCTCATATGGGGACCTGCATTGAATGTTTTCTTTTAGAGTGTTATGTTTCCTTATGGTATGAAGTTGCAATGCATAAATGCATAGTGATGTATACAAACACACATGCACACTTGGACACGCACTGTCTGTGTCACTACTGACACATTATCACATTATTACTGTATAATAGGTGTGTGTGTGTGTGTGTGTGTGTGTGTGTGTGTGTGTCCGTCTAGAGGGGGCTTGTCTGTGACTGTTAAGCAATGCTGTTACAAAGACTCACTTGTTGATAGTGTATTTGGTGTATGTGTGTGTGTGTGTACTGTATGTGTGTGTGTGTGTGTGTGTGTGTGTGTGTGTGTGTGTGTGTGTGTGTGTGCTTGTGTGTAAGTGTTCTCTTGGCTTTAATGTATTTGCTGAGACCACACGCACACTCCAGCTGTGAATACACTTCCTGGCTCTTCACCATTTAACATCAACATTCACTGACCTGTAGCAAGTCAGTTCTGTGAATAAGTGTGTGTGTGTGTGTGTGTGTGTGTGTGCGTGCGCGCATGCGTGAGTGTGTGCATGCGTGAATGTGTGTGTGTTTGTGTGTGTGTGTGTGTGTGTGGTTGGGTTGATTTGTTTGTGTTGTGAAGGTGTCTGTGAATGTGTCTTTGGTTTTCTAGACTTGTGTGTGTTTGTGTGTCCTATCTCTGTGTGCTAGAACATTCCGTGTAAAGTTTTCTGTCATGATTTTTTAAAAGTATTTTTCTACTGCTTTCTGTGGCTCTACTCTCTCACTTGCTCTCTGATGTATCAACAATTAGAAATAAAACATTTCTATCCCAAAAATGACATTTGTCAGCAATGGTGTTGATTGGTCATGGAGTGTCTCTCTTATATTTAAGTTGAATGTAGGCCTATGTCGTTTTCATATGACTGTTATACAGCAAAGTTTATTACTTTATTACTTTATTACTGCCCTCTTCAATCCTCTCTGAATAGAGTGTTGGTAAATTTTTTTCCCATGAAGGCACACACACAGAGACACGCACCATCCTTTCATGCAGATATTATTAATATATTTTGTAGTCTATGAACTTATGAGGATTAATTGAAGACTGGTGAGTTTTAGGGATATCATACAGGGGATGCCACCTAAAATAATGTACGTGTGACTGTGGTAGTCCTAGCCTACTGTAGTGACTTAAGTAGAGAGCTAGATGCTTGTGTGTGGTTGCTTGCTTGGGCATCAACCTCTCTCCCAGGAAGGGCGAAAAGACCCATTTTTCTGTTTTAAATTCACTAGATGTGGCAGCCCATTTACTCCAACACTTCAAACTGTCAAGACGCGGTTCCAATGTATGACAGATGTGCGTGAGCGCGCAGGCGCGCGTGGGGTCTGTAAATCCCGCGTCCAGTCACAAGCATGCCCACTGTCTCGCACTAGTTTTGGTAAAAGGATTCTCTCTTTATTCACTCGTCAGAATCCTTGCATCCTAGTCGTACTTCTCTTGACGTTCCGTGTTGATCCTCGTCGATAACTTCAGACTGTCGACGTGGGGAGAGTTGAAAAAAAAAAACCTCAAAAATAGGATATCATAACAAAATGATGCCTTCACGTGTGAACTCATCTTTAAATACTACTGGCAACTTTACCAATCAGTTCGTACAGCCGACATGGCGGGTGGCACTGTGGTCCTTGGTATATACTCTTATCGTTGTGGTCGCCGTTGCGGGAAACCTCATCGTAATGTGGATCATCCTTGCGCACAAAAGGATGCGCACGGTTACCAATTATCTCCTCTTTAATCTCGCCCTTTCTGACGCGAGCGTGGCTTCTTTCAACACGCTAATTAACTTCGTGTACGCACTCCACGGGGACTGGTATTTCGGAGACTACTATTGCAAGTTTCACAACTTTTTCCCAGTGGCTGCAGTGTTTGCCAGCATCTACTCTATGGCTGCGATCGCAGTAGACAGGTAAGAATTCCCAGATTTTTTTTTTTTTTTTTTTTTTTTAAAAACGTAAAGCATGTTGACAGTTGACGAAACATTTGATTTTTCATTGTGGTGTACACAATAGACAAAAGTTCAAAGACATTCAACAACAACTAGCACCTTTACCATTCTTCCATTTTTTTTTTTTTTTTTTTTTGGTGCACTATGGTACAGTCCTGCTTGTACTCAAATTCATCCGAACAAGCAAAGATTTCCAGCATCAGAAAGATTTGTAAAATTAAAAAAAAAAAAAAAACAGTTGCTGGAAACATGTTAATTTCCTGAAGCACTGAGATCGCCATTCACTAACCCCAACTAACTAAAACCCAACCAAAACATTATTACATCATCATCACTGGCCACAGTGCACACAGTCCAGAAAGGGTTGTGGTGATTTTGGACAGACTGACTTGCAGAGTAATCCATTCTCTACACTAGAAGTGGGCAAACTAAGGCCCAGGGCCACATGTGGCCCTTTGCGCTATTTAATCCGGCCCATGGAGCACTCCCAAAATAGAGTAACTTTTCATTTATTCAAGGTGAATCAGATTATATGCCTGGTTCTGTCAATTGTACAAATCCCTCCCCCCATTAACCCTGTTACCAGCATGTTAACATGTCTCAAGAAAGTGGGGCTACTGGTGTGGGATTTGCCAGTTTACCACCATCAACCTCCATCAAGAGATTGACTGTTAGCACCCAGCCTGTCAGTCCGTATGTAAAACCCAGTGTGGTCCTTCAGCCAAAAAGCCCTACTCTACACCATCAACTAGAACAGACATTGTGAGATAAAGGGACTTTTGGGGGCAATTCCACTGCATGAGATGAATGATGAATTCAATGCCCTATCATCAAATTAGAAAAAAATGTTTGAATTGGCAAGGCTGCGCAAACCCTATCCAGTCATTGTCAACACAGTGTGAACTAACAAATGGACGGTGATTGAGACAAACTCTGAACAATGTTACCTGTTAACCTCACTCAAGTCATATGCAGCGCCTCCCTCAGGCGCATCCATCTGATGCCGCGTCCATTAAAATATATTTCAGGACCGATATTAAATGGACGGACCAACCAGGAGACGCATACGAAGCACCGGGCGAGATTTTTGACGTAACTCATCTCTAGCAAACTTAGAAAACACATCTAACAGTTATAGTTGAAAGAGACATCTATATTATGTGAGTTGAATCGAGTATTCTGTCAATGATGCCGCAGATTCTAGTGTTTATGTTCGTTTGGGACATATGAGAAACTAGAAATCGCATGGGCTCATGGGATACAATTGGTAGGTTTCGATTTAAGTGGTTGAAGTAGGATGACGGACAAGTGGTTTATCCAAGTATATGTAAGGATTATTGATGACGCCCGGTCTTCTGAAACAATTCTCTTATCAAGCAACATCAGATGTATGCACCCAAGGGGACGTGAGTGAGGTTAGTTACCTGTACCTGCGAAGTCCAAACAGACAGGAATTATGCATGGGGTCTGGACCAAGAGGATAGGCATTTTAGACTGTATATAATTAGAATTTCCATTGCTAATCCATAGGTTCTCATTGAAGTACTGTAGCTGTGGGTGTAATGGTAAGCATCTCATTGTCTATACCAGTGTCTGGATCCCTCGTAAATCTCTATAGTGTCTGAATCCCTCGTAACTAGACTTTTATAGTCCTGTCCTTAAACTTAGCAGAGCACTGCACAACACTAGAGGTCTATATGGATTTACACTAACTTCACTCCCACATCCAGCTGCCCTCTCAGCATCCCTCAGTCAGTCAGTGTCACACATACACAGACAGTGAGAGCACAGGTCTGTACATTCTCTGGTACTGACCTGTAAACACTAGACTGGCACCTGGGTCTTCTCCAGCACCCATTTAGATGAGTGACGACAAACCGCCTTAACAACACAGCAACAGAGAGAGGAAACAGCCTGCTTGACAAGAAAAAAACACTGTGTGTAGTGTGTGTGTGTGTGTGTGTGATGGGGAGCAAATGCGGGGGATGAGTTGTGCTTTACAGGACTGTGTTCCAGGGGGCAGACAGAGAAGAGTCCTACCAAAAAGGGAGCCTGAGCTGTGGGGATCTCTGGCAGGCAGAACAAACTCACTGCCTTATACGTGACTGGAGAAAAATGTCAGAGAGGAGAAAGTTGCTGACATCTTTGCATGATCCCTCAGAACAGATTTAATATTATCCAAATATTACTCTCTCTTCGTGTCTCTGTGACTTTCTAACCAATGTTGGAATTTTTTTTTGTAAACGAAGCAAAGTGGGCACCAAAGTCCTCGTCTTTTATCAAAATCTTATACAATGACTGCTACAACATAAATAATAATTGATGCCTGTTGATTGTCCTTTCCACTTCACAAACAACATGGAAACAAAATCAGAGAGTCTGTGAGTTTGAAGATGCTGGAAATCTGTATTTACTATCTGAGAGAAAACCTGAGCAAACCAGCTGTATGGGTTCTTAGGTTTAGATCTACTTGCATTACGTGTATGTGTAAATCTCCAGATGCAGGGTCTGGAGTCTATTCAACTTGATCCTTTAGACCGTGCTGTAGAGGTTTAAAGAGAGAGAGATATATCACTGGATTGCGGGACATATTGGGAGGATATCCGCTGTACGTGCAAGCTCAAGGACGCATGGCTCAAGGACACACCACTCACATTTGATGCATTTGCCAGGATATTCTGTTTTATACAAGGATGGCTAAAACAGTTGATTCTCTTTCTGGATAGATCAGACTAGTAGTGTTCATAGCTTTCCTCACATCAGAATTTTATTCTCAAATTCTCCACATGAAGTAGTTACTAGTTTATACTGTAGTGTATTAATATCCTCTTTGTACCTAAGATACCACTAAAGACAGACAGAGACAGCCATTGAGATTACTTCACGTCTACATTATAGCCACATCTCAACAATCCCTTCTCAGATATGCCTCGCCTTCCTTGATAGCCCTATGTACATGTGTCTGTCTGCAGTACACTTAAAGATGTCAATGCTTTAGAGTCACTCTTATGTGCTGGTAGTATAAGTAGCCCAGCCTGGTGCAGGTTCTTTAGGGGCATTGAGGAGACTGTTGTTCCTAAAGGCTTGAGCTTGATTCAGTAGCTCTGAGGTCTTTTGGCTGCTCCTCACTCATTACTCCCCTGGCCATGTTCACAGGCGTGCTGCTCATCTGGGTGCTCCTGCTCCACTGCTGACTGTCTGCTAATGCTGTGTGATCTATTCTGGAGTGACCAAAGTTTGACCAAAGATCATGGATCATCCCTCTCTGGTGTGACTGCTAACAGAGAAATGTTTGTGTGGAACTGTATTTCCATTTGTAGCTGTGAGGGCGAGTAACGGTGTGTGGAAGAAGAGTAGTTTGGTATGCTAGCAGTCTCAGAGCAAAGAAAATGAGGGCACACACTAGTGGTATGAACAGAAGCCAAAATCAAAGAATGGGGTCTCCACTTATTTTGTGGCCCGTAACAGGAGAGGTACATGTAGTCCAACAAACAAATCGTTTTTGCAGACTCTCAGACTGTCCACTGCTGGTCATGGCCTGTCTGGACTCGGAGAGGGAAGAAGCGGCTCAAAGGGAGGTGGCTGATTGATTTGGCGTGCATCAGCAGCAAGCATTTGTGCTCTTATTGGAGTAGACAGCCCAGGCCAGCACACAGTTTGTTTAGCATGTGTTCTACATTTTCTGATGCCCTGCTGCCCTTCGCTGCGAGACCTTGTCAAGCAAGCACTGTGGTGTGTCCAGCTATCGGACGCTCAGCAGAGTCAAGTCAAGTGCTTTTTATTGTCATTTCAACCATATACGCTTTATACAGTGAGACCAGGAGCAATTACACTGATATTACTGATTTCATAGGATTATGAATATTATGGCTTTGGAATAGAGCAACAGAATGGGTGTGAATATAGAATCTAGTGTACCAAAGGCATGCAGAGCTCACAGTGGATTTGTGTGTGGGCTTAACATTTTCATAGAGAAGTGTGTGTATGTGTGTGGTCTTGGTGCATCTGTGGCCCCAGAGAAGAGCACCTAGTGCCATTGTGCCAGAAGTAATTCAACACACAGTCATCACACACAGATACCCTGTAGAAATGTGTGTGTGTGTTTGTGTATTTGTGTGTGTCTGCCCTTGGATATATGTGTGCACCCACATGGTCATGTTGCTGTTTGTTGCTTGTGAGTGGATGTGATTGCCCTGGCTCAGAGTCGACCTAACAGCCATCTCTAGCAGTTCCCTGTGTGTGTGTGTGTATTCCCACTCCTGAATACTGCGGACGGACATAAGTGTATTTTGTCACACTGTTGCTCATGTACTCTTTTGTATCCAAAACTGACCCATGATGTAACTTCCTGTTGGCAGGTACATGGCAATAATCCACCCCCTGAAGCCCCGTCTGTCAGCGACGTTGACTAAGGGAGTGTGTGTGTGTGTGTGGGCCCTGGCCATCACGCTGGCGCTCCCGCTGTCTATCTTCTCCACCACACGCGTCATGCCACACAAAACTCTCTGCCGCATCATCTGGCCCCGTGGACAACAAGACGCTGTCATGTGAGACCTAAGACACTCTCTCTCTCTCTCTCCCTCTCGCTCTCTCTCTCTCTCTCTCTCTCTCATACACACACACACACACACACACACACACACACACACACATGCAAGACAGAAGTCTAAAACATTGCTGAGACAGATTGCAGGAATGAAGGAGAAAGCTGCTCACATGCTTGTGTGGATGTGGATGGCACCAAATGAAATGAGGTGGTGTTGAATGCACAGGAACCAAACAGGAACACATAAAGTGATGTAGTGTAGAGATGTCACATGTAAATGTGCTGACCTGCATTCAAGACACCTAATAGTCACAGCTGCAATTCATTTCAATTCATTTCAATTCATTTAGTCTTAATTGGCATGAATGTAGAAGTTACAATATTGCCAAAACTGTGTGTATAATACACAGAAATAAAGAAAACAAAAAGCATGCAATATGGAGTAGGGTATAGAGGTTAAAGAATTAAGTAAAATCCAAGAAATGAAAATAAGATTCATGCATTCTCTCTCTCTCTCTCTCTCTCTCTCTCTCTCTCTCTCATTCTGTGTGTTTGCACAGGTACCATATTCTCTTGGGAGTGCTGGTGTATTTGCTACCCTTGAGCATCATGGGAGTGACGTACAGTAAGGTGGCTCTGATCCTCTGGGGGGCTGAGGTACCAGGAGACTCCTCGGAGAACTACCATCAGCAGCTCCTCGCCAAGAGAAAGGTGTGTGTGTGTGTGTCTACATGTATGTCTGGTAGCCTGATTTGATCATCCGCTTTCACATTGTTTCCCTTCGTGCAAAGCGTCTGAAACATCTCCATTGGCAACCGTTTCCTCTCTAGAGGGCACTATGCGAGGTTTTGAAACATTTTGCTGCAGTTTGTTTAAAAAATTAAAAAAAAATTTTGATCTCTTAATTCGAAGTTAGTGATGTCCGGGCACTATATCGTGAAAGATCATGTGTGAAAGATTTATTTTTTTCAATTATAGTTATTAAGGTTTATTTAGATAAGGACAAATACAAAACCATAGATAAGCTTAGATAGTCATGATGCATCGTAGTGTTTTTAGATAAAGCTAATTCTGCGTTCCATTGTGGTCGGTAGTCGGGGAAAAAACTACCTTCGCATCGGGAGGATGCAATGGAACAGTCAATGAGGTCGAAATTACGAGTCATGAACTCGGGGTAGATTGATGTTGACCAAGTCAGTAAAATTGACGTTACAGTTGGAGGCTATGTTAGCCACATGTTAGCTAATAGCTCCAGTAAAGTTGCCAAACATTTAACATAGTTTCAAACTGTGTTGTAGCTTACATTTTATGTGAGTGAGGACCATAATGCGCCCCTTCTCTTAACTGATGGTGATGTATTAGGTCCCTTATGTCCTCATTAACAGATTGTGTACATTAGCAAGTCAAACATTTTTGGGGGGTTATCCACTGGAACGCATTTAGAGTGGAAGTCGGGGAAACAGACTGATATTTATCGACTACCGACTTTCAATGGAATGCGGCATAATTCACAAAATAAAACATGTACAGTTCTAAAACAAAAGGCAAAACAAAGCAGTCAGAAAACTGGTGGGCTTATTTCCAGTCAGACCCCTGAGGAGCGAGAGAGATGGATGGCAAGAGATCTTAAAGAAAGACAAGAATGACACTATGACACAGGAAAGCCATTTCAAATCTGTGTCTTTGTGAGAGAACAGCAGTGCAGAGTTGTCAGGAAATAAAAACAGTTCACAGGAGAGATCAGGAGAGAAAAAGAAGTGGACCCAGAATACTCCCTTGACCCCTTATATAATACTTTGTGACTGAGACATTGTGTCCTCCACATCCGCCACTTGTGTCCTGTCTTTCCGCTGGGAACCAAACCAATTACTGTAACAGCTACATGTATGGAGTGAGGCACAGCATCATATAATAGCATCATGAAAGAATCTAGAGGAAATGTTGTCAAGGCCAGTGGCTTTAGAGCTGTCTTAATTTATTGAGCTTTTCAAATTCCTTGGCCTCAGACACCTTCCCTAAAGAGAAGAGATTTGCTTGTACCCCTAGCTGGGAATAGTACTCAAAAGCATGTCTATTCAAATTGAAACGTTAAGTTCTTGTTAATACATATCACTGATCTACTCACTTCATATCACTTATAGCATGTAAAACCCTCATCTTTACTTTTCCTAAATTTTCACTCTTTTCACATATGCATCCTCAGGTCACTGAAACAACAGTCATTGAGAAACATGTATGCAGGTAGAACCCCTTGAGTTTTAACATGTACAGGGTGCTTGCGCAAGTCTTGAAAGTCTTAAAAAGTATGGAATTTTGAAATGCTGTTTTCCAGACCTTGAAGAGTCTTGGATTTCATGTGAAAGTCTTAATAAAGTATGGAAAAAAGTATGCTCAAAGACACAGAATATTTTGAAATAAGAAATAGTATAAGGGTGTAAAAACTATGATTTAAAACAACGTAAGAAAGATCCCTCCCCTCTAATTTATTGTCCACAGTTTTAATTCACCCCAGTTGAGAAATGCACCCATGTCTGTGATAGATGATATGTCAAACTTTGTTGTGCATGAATGACAGCAGGTAACCTTAAAATTGTCCCTACCACTACAGACCGCCCTAGCCTACTCTTCACGTTATAAAAACCGTGAACGCATTTAATATTGCGATGTGCTCGCCGTGCGCTTATGGATTCCAAATCTATCATTTCTTCTCTGTTTAATAACTTGGTGATTTTTCCTCTCAGAAATGTCATACATATATCATTTAAAAGAGAGTCACAAGTACACAACTACTCATCTATTCTGCTTACTAATTGCTTTGATAAACCGTTTATCCTACAGATTAATTCATGAGTTCGAAGTAGGCTAGCCTATTGTGGAAACAGTTCTATATGCATGATAACGAGCCTGCATCATAGGCTGCATTCCAAAAACAGTGGAAGTCATAGGCATACCTATCTGTAGATCTACAATGAGGTAGCAATAACATCACTGTACCAAGCACAGCTGTTTGTGTAGTCTCCAATATTAGGCTGAAGTGGTAATTTCAGACATACCATGACTGATATGTTGGTCAAGGAATAGCCTACCCTGTGCTAATTAGGCTACTGATTCAGAAACACAAGGTAGGCTACTGTAGCCCATTTCCTTCAAGTGTTTAGACACATTTTCAATGAAATTATTAATAATGAATATCAGTGAATTTAATAAATTGCAAAGGAAGACTGCCCCCCCATCATGTTTCTCATTATTATCCTAAAAGGGTCCAAAAGAATAAAAGACTATGTGCATCACATCAAACTGAAAATTCAGGGGGCAGGGGGGTAGTTGAGCCCCTGAGTCAAGGTCTTGGGGAAAAAGATATCAGTTTTGAAAAAGTCGGGAAAAAGTCTGGAATTTTGATTTGGAAAAAGAGCAAGCACCCTGATGTAGTAGATGTTTGTCCTGGGCTCTGTTTGCCCCTCAGTGTGGCCTCCCCAGATCACACCGTTTTTGGGGAACCACCTGAGCCAATGAAATGTGAGTCCCATCAAACATGGGGTTACACCTCCATGCTGACACCCTCTGTAGACAGATTTTAGACTGTTTTAGTGAAGTAAATTGAGAACCATAATGCCAAAATTTGAAAACTTTTGGAGACCTTTCACAATTTTTTTGGGATGCGACGGTCTGGAGCAAGAACTGTGACTATGAATCTACATGGTGGATCTAAGAACCCTGTTTAATGTGGTTTGATGTTTCAGAGTCCCCAAAACAACTATTTTTCTCCTCCCCAGACATATGCGTGGTTGAAGGCTTCTTAAAACCCATGTACAACCACAATTCTTATGGTTCAGGACTATTCCATTTTTTGTCCATCAACAGTAGACCCCACAGCCCTCATCAGTGCATCAGAGTGCTTGATTGACGTGGCTCCTCAAGACCGAGGTAGCACAATTTTGTTGGCTCAGGTTCTCCGGTTCTCAAGAAAACTGTGTGTGACCAGCAGCCTGTGTTCAGGAGAGGCCCAGCACATACAGCAGGGGGACAGTCTCTTCAACTTTACTACGCGCTCTGGGCCTACGAGAGCCATATACCCAGCCAGTTTCAAGGGCCCCGGGCTTTCAGTGTTCCAGATATCACAGATGGAAATTTGTTTGCCAGCCAATTTTTGTGCTACAACACACGTGGGTGTGTTTTGATTTACCTCTTTGAAACCTACATGTATGTACCACTGAAATTTCATTGTCTCAGGTACTGTGATTCACAAGCTATTCCACCAAACTGTGCCTGACCAACATGTGTATCAGGGCCAGGAGGAGGGGAGACAGACCTAGATTCAAGGGCTCAGGTCACTCAGTGTCCAGGGATTCACTGGCGTTTTTGTAACATAAAGAATTCCCAAAATGTCAGTGTTTTCCATTCTTTGTCTATCAGTAAGTGGCGCTACACCACATATGGGTGTGTATGTCAGCTCGTTTGATGTAGCTCCATGAGACCTGTGTTGGGGGGGGGGTTATTGCTCAAGATGAAGCAGATGTAATCCTTTTGTGTGTGTGTGTGTGTGTGTGTGTGTGTGTGTGTGTTTGCAGATAGTAAAGATGATGGTGGTGGTAGTGGTGACCTTTGCCCTGTGCTGGCTGCCCTATCACCTGTACTTCCTGTTGGTGGGGCTGAACCAGGCTCTCATGCGCTGGCGGCCCATCCAGCAGATCTACCTGGCCGTCATCTGGCTGGCCATGAGCTCCACCATGTACAACCCCATCATCTACTGCTGCCTGAACAACAGGTACTCACACACACACACACACACACACACACACACACACACACACACACACACACACACACACACACACACACACACACACACACACAGAAACTCACATGTACATGAGCTTACATTTAGAAGCCCTAATATGATTTGAAATGTACAGACAAACACAGATATAAATACAGTATATTTGCATATGGAAACCACATGCATAGACAGTAGTTTATGTGCATTGAACTCCACAAACAGTCGTAAACAGTACCTTATGTGCCACAAACAAGCAGGTCGCCATGGGAACCTGACTGACTTCCTGTGTCTCTTTACTGTCCAATCACAATAAAGACATTCACATGCATGTCCATAAACTTACTCTTAGGGTGTGTGTGTGTGTGTGTGTGTGTGTGTGTGGGTGCACATACATAGATTCCGGTCGGGTTTCAAGCGTGCCTTCCGCTGGTGCCCCCATGTGTCCCTGTCGGAGGTGGAGGAGCAGGAACTGCTGACCACGCGGCGCCACACACTCCGACAGAGCAGCGCCTACACACTGGCGCTCACACGCTTCGAGTCCTGCCACGGTGAGCACGGTGGCGGAGACCCACGGGGGCTCTCCACTCGCCGCAAGAGCTCCGGCGCGCGCCAGCTCAGCCTTAACGGAGCCCCACGCCTGCAGCACACGCGCCCGTCACTCAGCAGCAGCAGTTACCATGGAGATGGGAGCAGCTCAAACAGTTGAGTGACGTGAGGAAGAGACAGTGATGAGAGCTGGGTATTGAACACTGATGTTGAACAAGAAGAATGTCCTGAGATTGAATGCTGAAGCTGAATCATTATTTGGCCTGACCCTGGGAAAATATCACAATATGTATAAGGCCACTCATGTCATCTGATTAACCATAAACAATCAAACACAAATGAACACACAGAAAGCGAAACTCTTAGGTCGGTCATTTTCCCGATCAAGCTGCATTATATTTTAGATCTGAATCCTTTCTGTCTGAACATATTCCAGCCATCAAAGACAAGCCACTGTGGATTAAGCGTTTTCATTCCCCCATGTAATAAAGGGGATGTTTCATATTCTACAGACAATAATTTGTAGAGAATCATTTTAACAGGCCAACTGTCCAATTTGTCTGCCAATGTCAAGAATGTTGCATTAAGCTGCAGGCCATGTTTAGGCCACTTAAACATGTGAGTAAAGTGCTGCATCAGCTAGATCAGCTACACATGCTTTACAATGAGCAATAATCCAACAAAAACAAGGGGGGTTGACCATGCCTAACATGAAAGATCCTTGCAGCCAATGATTTTGTTCTATGTGAACACATAGTCTTGACAACATTTTCTGCCTAATAATGAAATGCCATCCATCTTCTATTTAACTCCACACGCTCCAACAGAAAAGTGTAAGTTACAATAAAAAAAAACTACATGTAATTTTAACATTACAATTAAATTAATTAAAAAAATAAATGAGATGGAGCAGGAAATCCGATAAAAAGGACAAGAGTTGTAATATTTGACATGTCCTGCAGTAGAATGAGGCGGTGTAGTGTGGGCCTGGTACTGCAGTGTAGTGGCACAGACAGACATGTAGCCATGAGGCCCAGAGTGTTTGCAGGTCAGATATAAAAGAGTGCGGAGTGAGGGAGTGAGTGAGGAGGGGGCACATCTGATACCCACTCACTCAGTGTTGGCTCCAGCTCTGGGTTGCATAATAGCTATGCTAAATGTTATGCCTCCATATTTGGCTTTAACACCAGGGACCACAAGCTGACCTGTTCCTCCTGATTTAAGAGTCCTGCTTGTTTAGATTCTGTAAGTATGTATATAGGTGACACCTTTTGCCCCTCGTAAATCAGTGTGTAAACTAGCACTGGAAACTGAGGGGGAAAGTAAAGCACCATTGTACATTTGTTCACTGTATGGGCTGCTGTACCATAGCAATGTGTTTTAGTGAGTTAGCTGTCATTGTCAATGTGCTCTGGGTTTAGATGAATGTGATCAGAGTGAAGCCTGCTATGGAGAAACATGTGACTGACTTTGATGGAGTCATATGTGCTTATGAGCCAGTGGTCATTAGGCTGAAGAGGTGCTTCAGGACTGTTTATGTGGCTTCCTTCATGTAATCAGACTGTAAGGAGGAGTCCTATAGCATCTGCACTCTGTCCCCACTATGGTGAAGACTAGACAGTAAACGCTGACAGCCGGAAATGACGAAATCTCGCCGTTATGTGAGTTGCCTAGTAACAATGCCAAACGATATACCTCTAAACGATCTAAAAACATTTTTAAAACTCCAAAAATGAATACTAAACCCCCCTTCTACTATTATTCCCGCGAGATTCTATGAGAACGTTAGCCTAGTTAGCAAAGAATTTGCACAGAGGTACATTCTTATGATATAGTCTGACGTGTCAGGCTATGAGAACGTATGGCAAAGGTTTACCATCTAGTTTTTACCGCAGGCAGAAGAGGCTCTCTCACTTTGGCCCTCTCTGAGTGAAAGGCATACGGTTGAGAAGAGACATTTTGTAATTGATAATCTTTTTTATGCTGCATTATTTCTTGAGCTTGGTGCTCGCCAATATCTGATTGAATGGCCATTTGACATTTAGGTAAAGGACTGTTTTATAGCCCCTTAGCGGAGTCTTCTCACCACTCGCAGTTCCAACTCCAGGCTGTTTCCCACAAGGCACCGATCAGTGTTGTATGACTAATTTGTCATACTTTGGTTCATAGGGTGTTTGTAATAACTCACTGGCTACTAAATAAGAAGTCAAATGTAATGGTCCCTTGTCAAACAGCTCCTTGAAAGTTCTACATTGTGTGAGGGATTCTTCTTCTTGTTCTTCTTCTTCTTCTTCTTCTTCTTCTTCTTCTTCTTCTGTCTGACATCATTGCTTTGTATTCATTTTAATGGCAATATGTTTTTTGAAATTATTGTTATTAGCACTTTGAAGCAAAACATCTGCAAAACAACAAACATGAACGTAAACAAAAATACTCATATGCAGCCTTTTTATTAATCTTCTCTCACTGAGTGTCTTGTGAGTGTACAGCCAGTCATTACTTTTTTCTGATCTAAAACGTTATGAAGATAAAAAAAGACTTGTGATGAACCTTCATTTCATTATGTACATAGGAATTAAAGGAACTGTCATTACACAAAATTGGTGCCAGTTAGAATTGAGTGGTTTGAAAAAAAAAAATGATTAGAATTTTTTTTTCCTTTTTAGGCTAATGTTTGTAGTACATAGAGCGTTGGGTTCTGTTGTAACCCTGGTTCTCTGAGTGAAGAGACCAGCTCTTCAGTCCTCAGGTCGCTCGGAGAACGGTTCAAACTATCAGTGATTACACGCCAACACAGGTGTTTTATAAGATCGGGTGTAGTTATGGCCTTAAAGCCTATCCACGGTCCTTAGTAGGTGTGGGGTCATTCCCCTTAGCCTACATATGGAACATGTAACAGAGTCGAGAGATACAACTAATACAAATAATTGACTAATTGACTTATTTATCAGCAATATCTTCAGAGGGAAAATCCAACTTTAATTCAACTTTATTGACTTGTTTTAGAAATATCCTTTTCATTCAACATTTAGCTTGGCTTATCTTTCCCAATGTTTTGATAGATAGGATAATCTAGATGAATGTATAATGTATCTCAAGGCTATTCAGTAGGGCAAATGCACTGTAACCAGGTTGAAAAAGGGTTGAAGGGGGTTTAGGGGTTTATTAGTTTTAACTTTTAACTTTTCTCTTATACCTTTTGTTTATTTTTGTTGTTCAGCACTTTGTAACTTTTTTTTTGAAAAGTGCCATACAAATAAAGACTATTATTATATTATTTATGATCATTTTCGTAATGACGTACAGTAAATATAATGTGAAAATAGAACAGAGAAAGAGCAGATGTTGTATTTCCTTTGAGAGAAGTGCTATTAAAGTGTATATAATAAAGTACAGAAAATGTACCATAATTTATAATACATTTACGTAAAAATGGACCATGTGTTGAAAGACTGGCAGAGGAGCCTATCTTGAGTGACGTAAGGAAGTTTCCTAGCCTGTGTGAGGATGTTCGAGGTCTTGAGGCAGGTTGTGTTTGGTGTTGTTTATGACGGACACTTTTTGCTGGCGACAGCAGACCCTTAACCTCATGTACACACACACACTCCCAGACGACCGAACCTCATGCTCCCAGACACAAGGCACTAAGGACTCCCATTGTATACACTATGTATTCAAAACACAGGCCGACGTACACACAGGCGTGTTATAGACTCATTCCCACACACACACACACCGAGGGAGAGCCACATAGACGTATAGTCCGGCTTGTGTTCATTTCAATAAATGATCACTAGGGGGCATATCAGCAGTCACAGAGAAAGGCACTACCCTTACCCTATTCCTAACCCTAACCCCCTCAACCACTCATCCTAGGTAGGACCTTGAAGGCAGCGCTGACCTGGAAGGCACCGTTGAGGGCATGAAATACCAAAGACCTCAGAGAGATCAGATAGAGAAGTGATGGCTCTGGTGGCGTAATTGCATTGACCCAGGGATACTCCTAATATCCCATAATGTCCCTCTGTCATGGCTGTGGGTCGGCAACACAAGAGATCTGCCAACAGTCTCCCAAAGATCTCCAAAGAGTTCAGTACATCGCAGTATTTGACCATTATAGAGGAATTAATCCTGTGTGTGAAGTGGTGTGTGTGAGTGTGTGTGAGTGTGCTTCCATTTCTGCTTTCCATGCTTTTAATAGTCAAGGGATTGAGTGAGTCAGTAGCACTCACACATGCATAAATCTGACAGGACAAGGAGTAAGCACTGTTTGGGTAAGCTCTGCCAACTTTGATTCATATTTATTATCATATTTATTTACATCTTTGTGTGTGTATAGAGAGGGAGGGGGGGGTGTATGTGTGTGTATGTAAGAAAGATAACTTGTAATGCACCATGCTATGAAGCATTTGTCACCCAACAATTTAGGTTGCGCAGAATCATAAGTTGTAGTACGAGATTAAGACGCACAGACACACACACACACAGTCAGCATCATGGTTCTGTTTGGCCTTTTACTAACACCTGTAATTCAGACAGGTTGACCAAGCATACATGTAATTACAAGGATATGTGCACCTGTTCAGAATTGTTTGTGTGTGTGTGTGTGTCTGTGTGTGTATGACTGTGAGTGTGAATGCACGTGTTAGTATGAGGAAGTGACGCCATAACAACAAGTAATTTGTCAATGCAACAGAAACGGCCATTAATCAGTCAGTGCGCCAGTACACACACACACACACACACACACTCTCACACACACAGTATAAGCTGTCTGTGTCTGTGTCACACTCCAGGGTCAAAGTTCTGTGGGACGGACAAGCACACACACACACACACATAATTGCAGTCAGTTGGGCTGGGAATCAGCAGGTGTGAGTGAGTTCGGTGTCAAGGGGAAGATTTGCTGTGGGACACCAAAGGACAGCGCCACGGTAAAGAGTTCACACATGTGCACACACACACACACACACACACACACTCTCTCTCTCTCTCTCTCTCTCTCTCTCTCTCTCTCTCTCTCTCTCTCTCTCTCTCTCTCTCTCTCTCTCTCTCTCTCTCTCCTGTCATCACACACACATACATACACAGAGAGTATCCACATGTGAGCTAAATTGGTTTGAACTCTGGAGCTTGTGTTCTGTGCAGGTAAGTGAGAGACAGTTTCATGTATGTATCTTAGAATGGCATCTTGTGTGTAATTGTGTCTGGCAACTCTAGAGCACTACAGGAATGCTCATGCTAAGAAAAGAACATAGATAGAAGAACTGCAAATATTGGAATTGAACAGAACAGGCCTATTCATTAGATACTCACTTTGATCTTCATTCTATTAATCATTAATTGTCTTAGGTTATTGTCAGTCTGTTAATGTGCCACATGATTTTAAAATCCCAGGAGTTTATTTAGCTTAGATTCCTGAGCTTGGTTAGTGCTGCAGTGTAGTTGTATCTCACATGCATATGCATAGCACACATATTCATAGGACTGGTCAAATGATTTGTGAGAGCATAATGTCTTGTGTATTATTTGGGGTGTGTGTGTGTGTGTGTGTGTGTGTATAGATTGAAAATGAGTGACTCAAGTTCCAATAGTTGCTGTTCAAGGCTGAGATCATGCCCAAAGCCCAGAGGATTTCTGTCCACCGTCATCACCAAAGGTACGTGTGTGTGTGTGTGTGTGTGTGTTTGTTCTGTCCACTGTCATCACCAAAGGTACATGTGTGTGTGTGTGTGTGTGTGTGTGTTTGTTCTGTCCACTGTCATCACCAAAGGTACATGTGTGTGTGTGTGTGTGTGTGTGTGTGTGTGTGTTTGTGCTTGTGTGTGTGTGTGTGTGTGTGTGTGTGTGTGTGTGTGTGTGTGTGTGTGTGTGTGTGTGTGTGTGGAAACAGGGCATCATTCACCAATCTCTTTCTAGAAAAATTTTCTCATTTTCTTTATTTTTCAAATATGATTAAGTCTCTAATTGTAAAGATTTAAATCCGTTTATAATTGACAGCTGCAGAATTTGTGAAAATGCAACAGCCAGTTACACACACACACACACACACACACACACACACACACACACACACACACACACACACACACGTCACTGTTCACAGGTTCAAGTGGACATAGATTTAGTTCTTAGCAACAAATGTAAATACCTGTGGTTTTTTTTTGTTTTTTTTTTTTTTTAAAAAAAAAACATTAAAAACTGTGTAGATGGTTTCTTCATTAGAATTGAAATAGTCTTCATAAGAGTGTTTGGTGAGTGAGCCCCAGTGCTCTTGGGTGGGGATGGGCTGTTTTATGCTACAAGTCTAAGTCATTTGTCATGTGTGATGTCTGTGTGAAGAGAAGCAGTGTACTACCCATAAAATCAAGTATGTTGTGATGGTTATGGTAACACTTTAAATTACGGTCTGTGAACTACTGGGTAAGGAGCAGATAAGAACGGCAGAACAAAGTGAACAAGAGTACTTACTGTGTAAGTATGCTGGAATAAGAGCAACATCATGAAAGTAGTTTGAGTTCTGTCTAGATTATTGTTGGTGAGATTGGGTGCATCAGAGAACATGGGGAAATGAATCTGAAATTAATTTTAAAAGTGGTACAAATTCCAGATGGTGTTACAGATCACTGATCACCACCAACATGTCATCACACACACACACAGACAGACAAACAAACAAACAAACAAACTGACCAATGCTGGTGAAAAGATAACCTCTTTGACAGAGGTAATAATTAAATTGCATGACATAAACTTCACTTATAGATGATGTGGGCTATAAGACGCACAATGGGCTATTTTTAATTAATTAATACCTGCAGTTTAGGAAGGCGATGTTGGACAGATTAATTAACCTTTCATGTTGTTTGTCTTATTCCATCATACATGCACAGTGAGTACTCTATCATTTCTAACTTGATACTTAATGCACTGTTCTTATCTCCTCCTCACTCAGTACCTGACAGGCCATCATTTAAAGTGGAACCATGATTATATGATGACCTCACAGTGTTTAAGATTTCTATGTGTGTGTGTGTGTGTGTGTGTGTGTGTGTGTGTGTGTGTGTGTGTGTGTGTGTGTGTGTGTGTGTGTGTGTGTTTCAGCTGTGATGGGTGCTCTGGTGTTTGGCGTGGTGTGGGCCATCACCGGACCGGAGTGTCTGCCGGGGAAGAACCTGTTTGGTCTGGTCATTCTGTTCCTGTGTGCGGTGTGTGGGGGCAAACTAGTGGGCCTCATCCAGTTCCCCAACCTGCCACCCCTGCCCCCACTACTGGGTAAGAGACCTGAGCTGTGTGTGTGTGTGTGTGTGTGTGTGTGTGTGTGTGTGTGTGTGTGTGTGTGTGTGTGTGTGTGTGTGTGTGTGTGTGTTCGCTACGCTGGATTAGGATACTTGTGGATGTCTATGTTGTGTTTGTACGGACCTTCATGAGTGAATGTGCCAGCAAAAGCTTGACTGGCGAGTGCTGATTACACCTCACTAGTGACCCATACATGACATCATGAGCCAAACACCTGTGAAAACCTGCTGCCCTTAACGGCCAAGAGGTGACAGTAAGTCTCTTGAGTTGTATGAACTTTACAAGAGTGGCCATGTAGCTGCAGCACTGAACTGGAGCTGCTGTAAAACTCCACCCCCCCCTCTCTCTCTCATGTGTCCCCTGAACACACACACACACACACACACACACACACACACACCTCTCTCACTCATGTGTCCCCTCCTCCTCCCCCTCCTCCACCTGCCTTTCATCCTCCCTCACTTTCCTCTCATCCCTCGTTCCTCTCCTCCTTCCTCCTCGCTTTGTTCCTGACCAAACACTTCAGATTGGAGTCAACAGTGTGACTGAGGGTCCATCACGCACACACACACACACACACACACACGTCAAGGCTAAGTCAACAGCTCTTTCAAGACAGAATACCTGAAGGTGACACTGACCTATTTAAGATTTAAGACTCTCTTTCTGTGTGTGTGTGTGTGTGTGTGTGTGTGTGTGTGTGTGTAGGTGTGTCTTATGATAAACGAGGTATTGTGATGGGTGATATAAATATGCTGTAAAACTGACATACATGTTTATATGAGACTGAAACTCTTTGTCTGCTGTGTGTGTGTGTGTGTGTGTGTGTGTGTGTGTGTGTGTGTGTGTGTGTGTGTGTGTGTGCGTGTGTGTGTGTGTGTGTAGGTATGTTACTGGCTGGTCTGATCTTAAGGAATGTTCCATATATAACGGATGCAGTATATATTGAACAAGCCTGGTCATCTGCGATGAGGAATATTGCGCTGGCTATTATACTTACTCGTGCAGGCCTTGGACTCAACCCTGATGTAAGTGTGTGTGGGAGTTGTGGTTGTGGTTGTGGTTGGGGGGTGGGGGGGCAGGATTGGGTGGTGGAGCTGGAAAGTAATGGAGTTTTATTTTTTTGCGGACATGTTGGTAATGAAATAGTGTGTGTGTGTGTGTGTGTGTGTGTGTTTTCTGTAGGCTTTGCGTCGTCTGAAGGGCGTGTGTGTGAGAGTAGCTGTAGGACCCTGCACTATTGAAGCTTGTACGGTCGCTGTGGTTTCTCACTTCCTCTTGGACTTACCATGGATCTGGGGCTTCATTCTTGGGTAATACTACACACACACACACACACACACACACACACACACACACACACACACACACACACAGCCCCCTGTGCAGCTCACACATGCCACAAATAGGGGGCTCTGCCTCTACACCTGCTCCCATGGCCATGCAAATATGCCTGTGTGTGTGTGTGTGTGTGTGTGTGTGTGTGTGTGTGTGCAGATTCGTGCTGGCGGCGGTGTCTCCTGCAGTGGTGGTGCCCTCTATGCTGCTGCTGCAGAAGGAGGGCTATGGGGTGCAGAAGGGGATCCCCACTCTGCTCATGGCTGCTGGCAGCTTTGATGACATCCTGGCCATCACTGGCTTCTCCACCTGCCTGGGCATAGCATTTGGCACAGGTATGAACAAGCACACACACACACACACACACACATACAGTATACAGTACACACACACACACACTTGGTGCATTGGTTCTTTGTGTGTGTCTGCACCACAGGATCTATGTGGTTTAACCTGCTGAAGGGGCTGCTGGAGGTGGTGGGTGGAGTACTGGCTGGCCTTCTGCTGGGACTCTTCATCCACCTCTTCCCCAGTGAGGACCAGGTAATGTCACACACACACACACACACACACACACACACACACACACACACACAACCTATCCTTCTCTATTTCACCATTGTATGCACACACACATATACACTGCCCTCCATTGTCACACACACACACACACACACACACACACACACACACACACACACACACACACACACACACACAGCACTGCTTTATTAAAGAAAGTAATGACTTCTCTTACTGCTTCAGACTGTGCTGTTTGGTTGCCATCTGGTGGTTTAGTGTGCACACAACACTGTCTGCCCATCATGGGTCTGTACTTACAGTTTGACTTTTTATTCATTGCTATCAAATCAACACCACATTTGCAAACCAGTTAACACACAGGCCTAAACACATTTCAAAATGACATGTTTTATTTGTAAAAGGCTAACCATGTCAAAACATTTGAAACTAGAAAAGCACTCAGAGAGAGCAGATCTCCGCCACTGCAATATTGACACAATATAAATCCGCAGTTTTAATTCCAGATGGTGTCCTGGATCACCAAAATGTAATCATCTGTGACTTGTCCCAATCCACACGTTGTCCATATCATCCATATTCATGCAGTACTTTTGGAGTATTTTGTACACAGACGCCAGCAGAGGAAATAAATAATCATTACACAATGGACAACTAAATACAAAATACTGCAGTCAGTGTGAATCAGTGCACCATTCCTTGTCATTTTATCCTACTACAATTTTTCTTGATTTCTTTGATGCCATCACTTCACAATCCACCGTTTCCCCAGCCTTTTGCAAAACAGTTCACGTGGATGTCATTCATGCAGTCCGGACTCCACTGATTTAGCTGTGTTAATCTGTATTATATTATATTTCAAATCAAATCTAATTGAATCTACATGTACCTAGATCAGTATGAATTCAGAGCAGAACTGCTGAGAGTTATACAGATTATTACAGATATTTGTATGTGCTTAAATGCATCTGTGATGTGTGTGTCCTTTCTCTCTCTCTCTCTCTCTCTCTGTTGTCTGCAGCCTGAGCTGGTCCAGCGGCGCTCCTACACACTGATAGCCCTGTCTCTGTTCTCTGTGTTTGGGAGTCGTGCTGTGGACTTTGCTGGGGCTGGAAGTCTCTGCACACTGGTACTCTCCTTCATTGCTGGACTCAGCTGGGGATCTGCAAAGGTGTGTGTGTGTGTGTGTGTGTGTGTGGTGACATGTGGTAAAGCACCTGAGACTAGAACATGCCGAGTGCAATTAACATTGTGCTGTGGAATATTTATTTATTCACCACTAGACGGTCTCAGAGAGCACCTGAAGCATATACATAATACATATACCATATTTCACCAGCCTGGGGTAGCCTACACAAGTAAGTCTGAGCAAGAATGTAGGCTACAGATTTGGCATTTCACTTATGGATATGTTGTATAAGTAAAACTAACATGATAAGGCATAGGCAACTGATAAAAATACTTGGTAACTAGAATTAAAAAGTTGCAATCCACCACAAAAAAACACCACTGGCAAAAACTCACAAGTATAGTCAAGATTGTCCAGCCAAAATCAAACAAACTTCAAAATGGTAGCTCCGTAAACTAGACCTCAAACTTCACGTCAATTTTTTTCCATTTCAACACACACCTCGATATGGGGCTTTATCATGTGACTTACTCAACACACACTTTGAACTCTCAGTACAAGTCAGCCATAGTTATCACAGTGTATGACTGTATAGTTAATAGAGTACTGTGTCAGCAGAATAATGTTCATGCCTATAATAATAATGAAAACAACTGTGTGTGTGTGTGTGTGTGTGTGTGTGTGTGTGTATCAGGCCCCTGTTGCTGCTGTTGTGGGTGTGGCCTGGGACATCTTTCAGCCCCTCCTCTTTGGCCTGATTGGAGCAGAGATCACCATCTCTACACTCAACCCCAACACCGTGGGTGGGTATTATACTTTTGTGCAGTATGACTCTCTGCTCCACATACAGCGCATGTGTCACAGCATTGACTTCCTCTTTCTTCTTCCTCCTCTCTCTGTCTCCATCTCTCCCCTGGTTCTCCACCCCCACCTCCACCCCCACCCCCACCCCCTCTGTGTGCCCTGCAGGCCTGGGTGTGGCGGCGCTGCTCGTGGGTGTTGTGGTTAGGGTGTGTGTGACATACCTCGTGGTTCTGTTTGCTGGCTTCAACCTGAAGGAGAAAATCTTTATCTCACTTGCCTGGATGCCAAAAGCCACAGTACAGGTATATGCAAGCTCTGCCCAACAACAAAGTTGCGTTATACCATCCCTGGCTATCTGGGGCAACGACAAGAAATGAGCGGAGCCAATAGGCGGCATTTGCCAGCCTGATTGATTGAAAGTGTTCCTCTTATTGTAGATTTTGATATTCTCAAGGTTTGAAGGAGGTAAGTATTCTTCCAGGGCGGTAGGGCTGAGTACTGTAGTCTTTAATACATGCTGAAGGCATAGAGGGCTTTATAGCTTAGGAGGAGAGATTTGGCTTCTGACAGGGAGCCAATAATGTAGGTATGTGAAGCAATCATATTTTGGCCTCCTGGCTCTTTATCAAACCTGGGTAAAACTCTTGGTCCCCTATCTACACATTTCCCAGCGTAGTTAAAAACCTTTGTTATAAAACCTAAGTTATTGTAATTGCTGATCATTGCTTTATTTGATCCCTTAATTATATGTAAAGAATTGTGGACCATCTCTGTTGTGTGAAATGTGTTATACAAATAAAAGTGACTTGACATATTATATATCTTAACTGGTGTTATCTTTACGTGTGTGTGTGTGTGTGTGTGTGTGTGTGTGTGTGTGTGTGTGTGTGTGTGTGTGTGTGTGTGTGTGTGTGTGTGTGTGTCCAGGCTGCTATTGGCTCCACAGCTCTGGACCTGGCGCGTGAGAAAGGTGACAGTGTGCTGGAAGTGTATGGCCTGCAGGTGCTGACTGTGGCTGTTCTGGCCATCCTCATCACCGCACCCATAGGAGCCGTGGCCATCGGCCTCGCTGGCCCCAGAATGCTGCAGAGGTACACCAGCATGCCCGATGAACAGTCAGGTAAGGACATACACTACACTACATGCACAAGTCTTACTATATTGAAAGGATCTGTTGAACACACACACACACACACACACACACACACACACACACACACACACACACACACACACACACACAGATTTCAACTCACTCGTCTCATGATGTACAATCTTACAGACATACACACCCACATAATGTGTACAGCACAGTATACAGTATAAACATACAAAAATGGTAGGCAAGATCCTTTCCCATGCAAATAATTAGGATAACCAATTAGGATTAGGATAACCAAAGATATAGAAACCGGGCCGACCTGTTGCGCCTCTCTCTCTCTCCACAGAGAAACCACCAGAGGCAGCTGCAGCAGCACCTGATGGCAAAGACACCACTACCTTTGAAAGCAAATTGTAAAAAGGGAGAGAGTGAAGAAAGAAAGAGAGACAGCGTGTGTGTGTGTTTGTATACATATTGCATAGCGAGCAGCTAGCAATGCAGGATGCTACTATTTGGTATTTATACTTTTATTTTTGCGGATTTCATTTTTTGTCTAACTTGAATTATCCTGAAATCTTTCAGATCTTGTCTAAACAGACATATTATTCTGCTCAAACAACTTGCAAGATTTGCTCAACATCAAAGTGAAATATTGCTTTTGTAAAGAATTGCTTTTAGTAAATGCTCTGAATAAATTGTTAAAAATGCAACCTGGCTGAAGGAGTGTTATTCTTCAAAAAATGTTGATGAATTCCGGGCTAAATTCCGAGTGTTTATACAAATTGTTACTAGGAAGGTCAATTAGGGGCTTTGGTTGAATGCACATGACTTGAGCGACACACACTTCCATGTTTAGGTGCAAATCAGCAAATCGGTCAATTATACCGTATGAAGCTCTCCTTCCCACACACATACAAGCCCCCTCTCTCTCTCTCTCTCTCTCTCTCTCTCTCGCTCTCTCTCCTCACAGTCACCACTTACGTACAGATACGGGAGTAATAACTTGATTTGTATGTGAATGAAGTTAAACCAATAAGATCTGAGGTTGAATAATGTGGATGAATATGGTATCATTATGTGATTATGTCTCACACACTGTATTGTATATAGTTGATGGATTGATGTCTGAATATCTCTACCTGCAGTAGAATAAAAATATTTGAGAAATGGGATAAGATGGTCAAACACCGTATCCATATCTTATTTGACAATTTATCACCAACCAAAAAATATTGGGGACATTAGTGGTGTGGTTTTATTGTTTTTTTGTCCAATTTATCACAAGCTCTGGTACCTCCTGCTGTTCCATGCCAGCTGACCCTTCCTCATGGGCATAGAGCTGTAAGGCCTTCTCCTCTCCTCTCCTCTCCACTGCAGCATGGCCCACAAACACACTCTCTGCTCAGCCTGGTCTGGTCCTCATGGTCTCCAGCCTCTGGCCTCAATAGCTTCTCTCCTCTTTTTCCTTCAGAGCCCCTGGAGCTAAACACATGGGGACACTCATTCAAATTCCATAACAAACTCAAATCAGGTATTGATTTTTGGAGTTGTGTCTGGTGAGATGTGAGCTGCTGACTTCTACTCACCCAGAGCTGAGTCCACTTTATCAAGCAAGGTGCCAAGGAGAGCTTTCACCTCATCCTCCCTGTGGTCATTCTTCTCCATTTCTTTCAACTCTCTCGCTCTAAGAATGAATCCAGATTAGCGCGGACATTTTGGACGTCTTCTGGCACATCCATGGGCAGACTGATTGGCTCTGACCTTGTCTGTGCTGTCCCTCTGCCCTGGCCAATATGTTTGATCTCCCTGATGAGGAGCGTCTGGGGTTCTTTCTTACTCCTCTTTTTACTTCCAGATGGGTTCTCATTGACATTGACTCCCAAAGCCTCCAATTCTATCCTGAGTTTATCCATGTTGTACTTTTTAACTTTTTTCTTCAGTGCCATTCCTGAACCTCCATTATCATGTGGACACGCTCCACCTCCAACACACACACAAGCTCACCACCGCCACCATTCCCCCACATACACACTGCCCGCCACCCCTGCCTTAGTAAGGCCCCCGCCCCACTTGAGAGACAGGACAGATTTCCAAAAGCGTATGAGGTTTATGTGGTGCAGACAGGATAATCAGTTTCAAGTGCAGAGAGTCACTCTGGTATACAGTACACACCTCAGTAGCACACAGCCTCTCTGTCTGTCCACACATGTTAGACTGAAACACTCCCTCACAGCATAAACACTTGCAAGACCATTTCTATCTCACACACCCTATGTAATCTCCAGTGACCACAGTCATTTCTTCAGCAGAGGACACCTATAACTGGGATCATCACTAGCACATTGCATCAGCCTCTCATGAGCTTCAAATGTTGGAGAAAAGGGATTTCTCCTTCTCCAGTGCTTTTAAATGCTCACCCCTCAACAAATGCCCAGGCTGTCAGTGTGTCTGTTAGTCTTCAGCAACGTTACTTACAGTGCTGCAGTACATCTGCTGATTTTGTGGATCACCAAAGATACTTGAATAGTTATTTTTCATGTTTGTAAAGGAGTATTTGAGTTAAGTGAGTGTGTAGGGAGGACAATGAATTTAATGGTGTTTCTCACATCTGGATTAATCCTGTTGATTCTACTCTGTGGAGGTTCTTCAGGTGAGCGCACACACACACACACACAGGTTCTGGTAGGTTGGCTCAGAAGCATAAAACTAAAGTTGAGTGGTAGGCAACTACATATCAAATCTAATATTTGTCAGTTACCGGTAGTTTAACAGCTATAAAGGCTTTTGCAATGTGATTGGTTGCATTTTACTCAATCATTACCCATTTTAGTGCTGCCATTTATAAATGTAGTCTACATGTTATTAGTAGGCTATTCATAATTGTTGTACATCTGTTATTGCTATCATTTTGCATCATTGTTTTTTCTTTTAAATGAACTTGAAATTGAAATCCTTTTATACATTGATACTATGCTGTTGATGTATTAAAGTGGATACAGTAGGTCATTAGTGCCTATGTGTCTCCATGCAGAGTGCAAGTAATATTTCAAAATGTAGAAATGCTTTTGGCTGATTTATAGGACTGGGCTTGCCATGGTTAGATGGGTTCCAGCCACCAGAGATTGATGGAGCTCCTGTGCCACCAGTCTGCAGGCTTGTCACCGTGACTCCACCACCACCACCTCCACCTCCTAGCACGGCTGCCCCAGTCCCAGCCCCATCTCTACAGCTGGGCACTGCATCCCCACCACCTCTCCCAGACCCCATGCCTACCACACTAACCCCTCCCCTCATTAAAAGAAACCAATTGCTTTCTCTGCTGATCTTCCTCCTGTCCAATCAGAGGGGCTCTGCTCAGAACACTGTGGTCATGGCAGCCAGCCGCCGTCGCAGCACTGCAACTGTTTTACCTTTGTGGATGCTGCTGAGTCAGGAAAGGGGCGGGACCAGGCTGCAGGGGAGAGTAGAGGCTGTGCAGAGACTGGCTTGGAGTCAAGTACTTCAAAAAACATCCGACTCGGACTCATCTGAGGAACTCAAGTTGCAGACTAAAGTCAAAAAGTCAAACTTCATTCATGCTTCACATTAGGATGGTTCAGTCCATTTACTGTACATTACGATTTTGACTTCTTTTAATCAGCACAAAAGCAGCAAAAGTACACCTTTGTTACAAAACTGATAACATGTCATACAGCAGCTGTTTCACATGGACACAACAATTCTGAAATAATCTCAGGTGGATTGTATAATCTTCTTTCATATGTATGACAAACAATCTCCTATACATCTTTCTCAAACTTTGACTAAATATGCCAAAATGTGTCATATTACAAGTTGTACTGTACATCATCTATTTTGCTCCAAAATGTCAAGTCTTAAAAAGCGTATTAATACTTGACATCTATCCAATGGATATCATAGCCTATGAGCCCTTATAACATATAACATCCTTATAACATTCTATTCAAATATGTTTGTCCTCACAGTGGTTATTAATACATATCATACATGAATACATGTCATAAAACACAACTATACTTTCAGTCCGTCTGAGTGTACAAGTGGGAACAGTGAGGCATTTCATAAATAAAGTTTTATAACCATCACAGTCACTCCCTGCTGATCCATGTCTCCATTACATTAACATTCATGCTGTATGACACATATGGTCTACTGTATAAAGTGGGAATCACCTAGACTGCCCTATCTTGGGGGACCACCTCCAAATACACAAAATGTGGCAGAGGTAGCCAGCTTAAGTAGGACAATGTGGGGCAGACATAATAACTTTAAAAAAGATATAATGTCTATCTAATTACCAAGAATAATTTGATCCTGCAATGTAAAGTTAACTCTTCCTCTTCTCACATGCCTGACTGTCACTGTGCTGTCAAATCTGAACTTTAGACAACCACCTATGGATTGACTGCCATATAATATGGGAGAATATTTTTGAATTATGCCTGTATGATGCTAAGCCAAAACCATTGACAAATTGTAGTCTATCTCTTAAGATACTGTAACTACCGAGTGTACTTGTCCTGCAAGGCCCCTGGCAGTTGGGTTGAGCCCTTGAGCCATGAATCAGCACAAGGTTTCTTCCTAAATAACTAACACAGGAGTTTTTTGGATTGCTCCAATTGCTCTTGGGTGCTCATTGTACTGTCTGGAAAGCATTGCGAGAATATTGTAACTGGCACTGCACAAATATAACAATTGTGAATTTGATTGAATACATTTACTTATTTACTCATGTAATTGATTATTATTATTACAATGAAACGTTTGAAAAATAAATGGACAGTATTTGAACAGGAGGGATAAAATGCTCAAACAGAGCCCTAGAGCCCCAATTATGTTTCATATCAAGATGTGCTTTAGTATGTGTGGGGGAATGAGGGCTATGAGTACAGTATGTCTGTGCATGTGAGAGTACCCATCAGATATTTGGACTGTGGTAAAGATCCACGGCTGCTATTGATGGAATCTTTGTGTCTTTCTTCAGATCTTTCTCTTTAGTTGACTTGTGCTTTCCTGTGACACACAAAAGATTTGATTACATTTTGCACTAAAACAAAACAAATAACGGTGTAGCCTTCTCTCTGGAGTACACACAAACATAAGCATACCCTCTGCTCCTCTGAGCTCTAGCAGCAGTGTGTTCCTGAGTTCTGGAAGTCGGAGATCTTCCCGATGTGTGTGTGTGTCCCTTCTTTTCATCACTTGTCCCACTGATCGCTCACACACCAAACTTCTCTCACTGGGTATCTGAAAACAACCCAAATACACACACACACAACAGTCCTGTGTTCAGTAATCATTGTTTTGTTCGTTGCTCTCTAGACATTGCATTTCCAAATGGGGCTTGAAGGGAATTAGATAATTTAATATTAATTGTATAATTAATATTGGCATAACCATATGCTTTTTACGTCTTTGTGTTTCAGCTATAGCCTGATTCAACTGTCTTTCCATGAGATACAGTATGTGTGTGCGTATGCGTTTTAAGTCATTCTGTTCCTACTGTTCCACCGGATTACAGATAAGACAGAGTGTCATGTCCTTGTATTTACATGGCCTACTTTTCTCTCCTGTGTCTATCTATCAATGGCTATCTGCTCTCAGGTTACCACGCTGGCACTATGGTCTGACTTTGTGGGGTCCACGCATTGGGTCCACGTCAACTGGGGACGTCCAACATCATCTTCCGTCAACCTGGGGCTGTATAAATAGTCCGGAAACTTCCTGTTTAGTTAGAGCAGCAGAGCAGCTGATGGGTTTTTGCGAGTAGCATGCTGTCTCTCCCTTGGTGCACCATGGTTTTTGTTTTGCTTTTTGTTAATAAACTCTGCTCCGGATTTTTTCTAAACCGTTGTTCGACTGGCTCTTTACATAGCTTTTGGCATCCTGACTTAGCCTAACTTCTCTAAGTTTGTGTTTACTTATGTAGTAGTAGTAGCCTGCTCTTTCCATCTCTGCATCGCAAGTTCTTTTTCCCTCTTCTGTGACCGTGCTCTTCTCTATCCTTGTGCGGCCCTAATACTATGGCATTTTATGGAAAATTGGCACAAGCTTTCAATTAAGAAAACATGGGATTAGTCACTGTTAAGAAGACAGGAGTGATTTCTTTTAGCTGCTGAAGAACATGTTGTGAATCCGGCATAGATCTTTCTTAGGAAGATTCTTAAGAACAAATAAATGAAATTTCTATTGGTGAATGAGGACCAATGTCAGCAAATTCTCTTTTTTTATCTTGACTTTAAAACCACCAATAGTTAGTGTGAGAGCTAATTTGTAAAGGCAAGTCTTGGGCCCAGCTTGGGTCCAGCTACTAAAAAAGCACAGTCACCTTTGCTCTTTAGGTGACTCTGATGTACATAGAGCAGTAGCTTATCAGAGGACCTCAGAGTTCTGGGAGGGCAGTGGAAGTGTACAATTTCACTAATGTATTGGGGAGCTTGGGGAGCATTTATCAATCCCAATGAGTTCTAAGCGATATATATAAAGCTACAATGAGGAACATCTGAATTTTACCTAAATCCTGCTTCAAAGATAAAGACAATAACGTTGTATTCACCTCCAACCATTGCAGGGTTTTCAACGATGGAGAAATTAGTACGCAGCCCTGCAGTCACATTTTGCACAATGTGAAGTCCAATAGTGACATCAAAATACAGTAATCCAGGCCAGATGAAATAAAGGCATGAATCAAAATGACTAATCAAGATGACTCAGGATGAAACCAGGGCCGAGTAGAAAGCCAAGATTTCTTGCATAAGGTTTTACATATCTAATCGCACCAATAGCAGCGCCATGTGCTTTGGATTCATTCAGTTTTAAAATGGTGGTGAACATCCATTGTTTAATCTCTAAAGGGGCCTGCACACCACCCAGACACCAGCTTACAGCCTACAGCCAACCACTTGCAGACATCCCAAGTCTCACAGAAACTCTGGGAGTCTCCCTGATAATGATAGTGCCTCCCTTGGTTGTTTCAGGCAGTTGCAAGCCGTCGCAAAAGATTTAACATGTCAAATCACAGTTTCGAAATTTTAGAACGTCCAGGTTTTTAGAACGTCGCAGCCCGTTTTGTCACAGACTTTGGTCTATAGGCACCTTTACTGAATGCGGAAGTTGTAGGCGTGAGTGCCAGGTGAGAGAATATGTCATATCCAAACGGAAACCTATTTCAATTGCATTGGGCCAGACTGTATGACGGAGTCAACAGTCGGCTTTCGCCCAGGCTAGTCTCTGACAGCTCAATAAACTCAAAAGGGTTCTTTATCTCCCAGGCAACCAGCCAATTCTGGAACATGTCCTTTTCCAATCAACAGCTTTGTCACCTGATCCTGTCAGGAAGGACATGCATGTCTGTTTGCTATTGATTTTCTTGATTACAACAGATCTAATGTTACAGGTATCATAAAAAAGTCATGCTTATATTATGAACGTATTATCAGGCTACATGCTCATTTGGAGCAGTCACACACTAAAACCCACTTCACTCTCACACACACACAAACACACACACTAAATAACACACCTGTACAGCAAGATGGTTGGAGACAGAATGCTGGGAGGTCCGGTTGAGGATGTTCACATGTTTTTTAGTCTTGTCAAAAGATCTTACACACACACACACAAACACACACAGGATGCAAATACACAATTCAGTCCACATTCATACACTAAGGCCCAGTCCCATTTCTCTCCCATAACACTAGCACTTGTTTTCGAGTGCCCTCTAAAATGAGACACCCCTTGACTGTGTAGTGAGAAGTGCAGATCTTCCCCTATTAAATTAAATTCACCTGTTTTACGCGTCTATCGCTAAGACTGAACGGATATATGGCTGTAAACCGGGGTAAAGTATTCAAAAGCTGTCATCCATAAATTATATTCAAGAAAATCACCCACACGAAAGGCTCTGGTAATTCTGGTGGGTTAGCGTGTATTTGTGCTCTTTGAAAAATATTGATCTTTTTAATAGTGATGTTTTAACACACCAGTGCGGAATTCAATTAAATTCAATTCGACAATATTTGTGCGCGCTACAGACAGTCGGGAAGCATCCATGAGATCAGGGCAGGAAAACTCCTTTGTAATAATTTGTTATGTAGAATTCAACTGAATTTACATCAAACTTAGATATCCCGACATGAAAAAATATATACACACGCTTGATTGCAATAGTGTAGCTATATTTTTCTTATCCAGAGCTGACAGAACGGGGACACAGTTCGTGCATTCGGACACAGATCGGGTACCGACAAGCAATCTTGCAAAGAATCATGGGTAATTGCATCTTCACTTCATTCAAAGTCTGCACCCGACCTCCTTCCGTTTGAAGGGGCAATTTGAAGGGCTGAAAGCCACTAGCCCTTGGTCTGGAAAGTATTGGGACACACTACACTTACACGAGAACGCGCAAAACCGAGTGGTAGGGCTAAAATCGAGGGGAAGTGGTAGAAATGGGACAGGGTATTTAATATAAGACACTTTAGAGTTATACGATTTTGGAAAATGTAGTACTTAAGTGTCCCTGGCCCCAGTCCACTTGTGAGTGGGTTCTGGGTAATGGGAGGGATGGGTCTTGAGGAAGTGGAGGCGGGCTCCTGACTGGTGAGGGGCCAGGACTCAGTCTCATCCTCATTGGCTTTTGCAGCTGCTGTAGGAGTGGGGTCTTTTGGAGCAACGGCCTATAAAGACAAAAAGGACAATCATCATCATCATCATCATCCATTGTTTATTCAGGGAAAAATGGCTGAGCATCAAGCTCTTTTACAGCATTGCCCTGATATTACAATAATAATAATAATATTAACAATAAAAAGATACAAGCAAACAAGAGAACATAAGGGAAAACAAAAAGTAGACAGAAAAAAAAACTTATAAGAATAAAAAATAATGAATAAAATAAAAATAAATAATCAATTCAAAAACAAGAACACTTATGTACAGGATTCATATTAATAATTAAAGCTTTGAATTTATCTGCAGATACAATTTGATTTAATTTCAACACTTCTTGTACCTGGTTCCACTTATTTGGTGCAAAAAACTGAAAGGCCAATTTACCAATCTCAGATTTAACTGTTGGTGATTCAAGTGTTATGAAACCATGGGACCTTGTATTGTGTGCACTGACTCTAATTTTTAGGAGAGAAGTAAGGTAATCAGGTAGTTTACCCTGCAATGCCTTATAAATAAATATGATGAATGAAATGAAATGAGTTGTGGCAGGTTCACTAGAGTCAAACTTACATACATGTCTTGTTATAAAGTCAGACATAGTTTGAAAGGAGGAGTTGAGGAGGAGATGGGCAGGAGGTGGGTGGCAATTTGGCTGGCAGGGGAAGAGCATGGAAAAGCATTGTGATGCAGCTTTAAAAATGCTTCTTTATGTTGACATAGTGAATAGTAAGCGTAGCAGGGAATCAGCTAAGCCATAAGGCTGATTAGGATCACTTGGTGTAGAGGCCTGAGCTTGACTCTGTTGCTGAATTCTATGAACGTATAAATCAAGACACCGGCAGCCAGTGTTGAGAAAGTGCTTCTTCAGAGTAATTACAATTACTAGTTACTTTTCTCAAAAAGTGACTCCATTAGTAACTGTGTTCCTGCATTGTAAAAGTAACTAGTTACTAGGGAAAATAAACTCTTGCATGATATTTACCATATTATGTTCAAAGTAGTGCTGTCAAAAGATTTAAAAAGTAATCTGATGAATTATGATAGTAAATAGTTTGTCTTCTCAAATGGGGCAATTCAGACATGTCCCCTACCCCCAAGGGTTCCCCAAACATGTTGTTGGACAGTCAGGAGCTAGGCCATAATCTTTGAATAGTTTGACTTGATAACTGAGCCATTTTCTATCTGAAATTGAACATAATATATGCCATGAAAGTGGAACCATATCCATTAGGATTAATCTGAGTTAGTTTTTTTAATCTGAGTTAAATTTATTGGATTAATCACGTGATTAATCAGTTAATTTTGACAGCACTAGTTCAAATATAGGCTGTCAAAAATGCACCCCGCCCTCTATCATAGGACTTCAAAGCGGAACATCAGTGAACTTCGATTGTAAGTCTATGAAAGTGAGGAAGTAAAAGACAGAGAGTGAGAGAGGATGGGAAAGAAAGAAAGATGGATGTCCAAAGGTTTAAAATGCCTCTTCACTCTGCTCTGCTTTTTGGAGTCAGGCCATAGGGCAGGGGCCAAGGGTGTCACTGTGTATTTGCCTCACCTTCCTCTCCTCTGTCTCCTGTTTAGCTGCCCTGCCACCTTTGGGTGAACTAGTGGTTTCCTTCAGATCCTCTCTGGAACTTTGCACCTGAAGAAACCTGTACAACAGGGTTTAAAGAAATGGTTGAATGTGTGTGTGTGTGTGTGTGTGTGTGTGTGTGTGTGTGTGTGTGTGTGTGTGTGTGTGCGTCTCTCTCTCTCTCTCTCTGTGTGTGTGTGTGTGTGTGTGTGTACGCATTACCTGATGTTAAAGCCATCTTTGGTAAAATACTCATGTTGTTGAAGATCCACACAGCAAGGTCTATTATCTGGGTCAATCTGCAGACAATCCTAACACACATGTGCAGACAGTTCATACAGCATACAGTACACATATGGCAGTAACTGCTTAGAACTGATTATATTAATATTAAATATGAGTGTCCATCTGTATTCCAGGATAAGGATTCTCAATTGTGTGCTACTTAGTTTTACAGAATCTGTGCCATATGAGACTGAGAGGGGTAAAAAATGAATTTCAATATTTCTAACTTTTTAAATCTGATCTGGAATGGTTTAATTTCAACAAACTACTCAAGAAAAAAATATGTGATATTACAATTAAATTTTGCATGACTTTTTTTTTTTTTTTTAAGATTTTGGCACTCTTTACACCATACCATCATTAAGACTTTACTGATGCAATTTTCTCAAAAATTATGTTCAATGGTCAAACCAGTTTTTTAGTTGAATGATGGAATGGAAAACATAACAGGGTTGACCAAAAGGCAGGGATACAACAGTTCTGCTTCAATTTCTCATATTTGCCATGATATTTTGTGATGGCTGATGGCGACAGGGAAAGTTCCATATGAAGTTTAGCAACTTACAAACATACAAATGTATTAATAAATCACTTTTTAAAAGTATCTAGACTTTTACACATTGGAAGCTTGTCAGACTTTAATATTCAGCAATTCAAAAGTTTCAACAGTTTTCTGAACAGTTATAATAGTAGTACATCTGGGCACAACGGACCTCATTCACCAACCATTCGTTTGAATAAATCTGTTCTTAAATTCCACTTATGCAGTTTTTAAGATTTGGATTAAGTTTTTAGAACAAATTCCAGAAAATTCTTACGAAGATATTGGTGAATGAGGCCCAATTGTGTTATCTAAATGGAACCTGTAGAATGAGCAACATTGATTGATTAGTTGCATGTATGTATGTGTGTGTGTGTGTGTGTGTGTGTGTATTCTACCTTGGTAAGACAGGCTGCAGATGGGGTGAGTAATGGAAAGCGCATGTCGAGTGTGTGAGTGTTTGTGTGTGGAATTTCAGGAAGAGTGACTCCAGAAAACAGTGGGTTTCTGTAAAACATCTCCTGATGCCGTGGTGTGAGACTACCTACACACACATACACACACACACACACACACACACACACCAAAAGCAGTGTTAAACAACAGCAGTATAGTTTTGGCAATTACTTTCATACTTCACAGTTTCATTCACATTATAGTTGCATATGAATGAAGAAAATAAAAACTCTGATATGCAACTTTGGTCTGGTATGCCCACCTGGTAGTGTAACCATACAATATATTTAACAGAAGCGAAGTGTGTGTGTACTTACCAATGCATCTGATGATGTGATAGAGCTGGTCAATGTCTGAGTCACCAGGAAATAGAGGCTCTCCACTCAGCATCTCTATAAACACACACCCAACAGCCCAGATATCCACAGCTCTAAAACACACACACACACACATACATATTAATCTCTTCTTCACTCACACGTGCCAGTACAGATATCCACAACCATGCACGCAAGTATGGTAATACAGAAAAGGCTACTGACAAAACAGACCTTGGCTTGGATATTTTCAGTTTTGCACATGCAAAAACACACACACTTGCATGTACACAAACACACATTCAAAGTAAATCTCACTGCTACTTTTTGGGACCTACTTGCCATATTTGGGGTCTCCTACAAGGAGTTCCGGTGCTCTATACCAGCGTGTTGCCACATAGTCTGTGTAGGCCTCCCCTGGCAGAGCCAGTGTCCGAGCAAAGCCAAAATCACATAACTTCACCATGCCCTGCTGCGACACCAGAACATTCTCTGGCTTTACGTCCCTATGGATGATCTACACACAAACACCACATATTATTAATAGGGGGTAGCATCAAGAGACACATCTGTTTGGGTTAAAGCCAGTAGCTTACTGGTGCTTTCTGAGCCGTGATTGTTGAGAGTGTGTGAATGAATGGTGTAATCAGTCCCAAAATTCAATGCTTGCAACTCCATTTTTCCCTTGTCTATTGAAACAAACTGGTGCCAAACTTTAATCTGAAGTTCTGGACATGCCAAATAGGATTAAAATATTCATCACCATTGTGACGGAATAACATGAAAGTGATATGGGGTGTCTGGGTGACAATGTGTACATGTTTGGGTGTGCGTGTGCCTAATAATTGCTCGGTCAATGCAGCATGGTGTGAGATCACCTCCAGGATCACTTTTCACCACACACACACACACACACACACACAAATTAAACGAGGGAGAAGAATAAGATGGAAGATGTGTTACAGACGTGTTACACATACCTGCAAGAGACACAATTTCTTTGACTAGTTTTGAGGGGGAAAAAAACACACACAAACACAAATAACAGTAGCCTTTTTTCATAATGTAATGAGAAGTGCTTATGCTGGTAGCCGGTCTTTGATGGTCTCATCGGTAGAAACTCTACCAGCTGGACATTGCAACCAGCTTGCCAAGTTGGTGGTGCTGGTGTCAGCTAAATTGCAGGTAGATAGCCTGAACCCCACCCCCATCATCATACCTACATACAACAGCACATCAACACCATGCCCACTTCCCCACACACATTGCCCCATCTCTCCTGTCATTCCCACTCCCCCACCCTGGCAGTTGGGTTATGCCAGTGGATCTGCCCAAAGTTTCTTCCTTGTAGGTCAGAGAGTTTTTCCCTAGAACTACCCGTTGCTCCTTGTTAGTGCGCCCCCGCCAACCCTCCTATCTGGCCACTTTCCTACTGCACTGTACTTTTACCAGACACAATGTCACCGCGATTTTTACACCTATTCATATTGTACGCAACCAATAAACTCTTATCCTTGTGGGCCAAACTTGCATTTTGTTCATACATTGTGCTGATGACAGTAGTTGAGAGCCTTCAGGATCTGGTACAAATAAGCCCGGCACCGGTTCTGCTCCAGCCCACTGGGATGAAGCTCGAGCTCATCCAACAGGTTGCGGTCCACAAACTCGAACACCAGGTACCAGCGCCGTCTCCGTTTGCACACCTCCAGCAGGCTCACCAGATTCTCGTGCCGCAATTGCTGCCAAACAAAGACCATTGTTATACCTTCATAGTCTAGATGACTATACTAGTCAGGAGGGAATTCGTCCAAAGTCAGGAAGATCGTGCACTTCTGGACAAGTTTTTGATTTTTGGCAGGGTGTTAGATACAGGTATAAGGTTTTCAAAAATCAATGGATACAAGTTGGGGTGACCCCCTAGTGGCTGGTATTCATACAATCCAAAATGGCCCCCAACAGAAAAAGAAAAGACTATATCTAGGTTTCCTTTAGTCTTAAATTGTTGTATGATGTCATATTTCTACTTTGTTTGACACAAGGAATTCAATTTGGATATGTTCCTCTCATTTTAGATAAAATGTTATACCAAATCTATTATCATAGTTATCTTTAGCTAAAATAAACGGTCAATGTCTGTAAAAAGGTCAAACAAAAGGTAGCAGGAGGTAACAGATCATTATAACACCTTCCAATTGCATGCCAAGTTTTGTGATATTCCGCTCATTGATTTACGACATTTTATACCAACTGGCCAGCAGGTGGCCGGACATTTTTCTGCAATATCTAAAGAACCATAGGGCCTAGGGGGACCACATTTTTATATGCTTGTCTTCAGGGGCCATGTAAACCTATCCCATGATCACCCATTCCATGTATAGCGCCACCTGGTTAAAAATGAAAATGCTAGTGTTAACAGCTATCTCTGGCTGACATGGTCAAAACTACACAAAATAAGGCGTGTCAAAATGCATGCCAAGTTTCATGTTGGCATGTTGGCAGGAGCTGGTCACTAGATAGTGACTCGATCCCACCCAATATGGCTACAAAAAGTTTGACTGGAAAAAAACCCTGGAGTGATGGAGGAAGATGACTCATAGGTGGCCCACATGGTAACGGACCTTGCAACGTAAACAACAGCTCTGGTAGGACACAAGCTACAAAGCTGCATATGTATCTGGAAAAAGATAACATCAGAGAAGGGTCTCAAGATCCATCAAGTTAGGAAAAAAGGGTCGAATCTTGTCAGAAAAATGAGTGGGGAACCATCAATATAGACATAGTCCTTCTCCTGGAGGGGCTGAAAGGTGGTGTAGAGAAGAAGCTGGACAAGATTGGAGAAGTCATCTACAGCTATGGGGCAAAGAGATTTGGGCTGAAAAGCGAGCGCCGTAAGGTACAGAAGAAACCAGCTCATTCCAAGTCCAGAAGGCAAAGAGATTGAAAGGCTGGTGAGGGAAAGAAGGTGCCTGAGAAAACAGTGGAAGAATGCAGTAGAAGTGGAGAGGAAAGGACATGAGGCACTGTAAGGTGACATTAAGCAGTGTCCCTCAACGCTGAGAAGAGCTGAATGCTTGAGAAAGCAAAACAAGAAGGAGAGAGCGAGGAGTGCCTTCTACAGAGATCCCTACAAGTTTGTGAAAGCCCTCTTCGTCAAGGAGAAATCTGGGACCCTCAAAGCTACCTTCAAAGACCTACTCCGATAACCAGAGGCACATGCCAGCCAGCATTCCGGGTGACATGCCACCAATCCAACCAGCTGAACACCAGATGGAAACAAAGGCCCCTACATAGAGCAAAGATAACATCAGAGCACAGTAAAGCGGGCAAGAGCATATCCAATGGCGTTTCATATAGAATCCATATAAGAATACGCCGGGAGTATTGAGGTACCTCTGGAAGCTGATGAGAGTGGGAAAAATGAGTTATACCAAGGCATGGTGAAGGGCGGGAGGGATCCTGATTCCCAAAGAGAAGAATTCCTCAACCATTGACCAATTCCATCACATCAGTCTCCTGAATGTGGAAGGAAAGATATTCTTCAGTAGTGTGGCTCAGAGGCTCTCAGCTTTCCTACAGAAGAACAACTTTGTTGACAGCTCAAAGCACAAAGCAGGGATAAGTGGATTCTCAGGCTGTCTGGAACACACAAATGTTATCTGGCACCAGATACAGACGACGAGGATGGAGAAGAAAGACCTGCATGTGGTCTTCCTAGATCTCGCCAATGCCTTCGGATCTGTGCCGCATGAGATGTTGTGGACAGTGTTCAACTTCTTCCAAGTCCCAAGAGGGCATCACAAGGCTGGTCAAAGCCTACTTCCAGGACCTTCAGTTTTGTGTTGCAGCACAGGCTAGCACAACTGCCTGATAGCACCTCGAGGTTGGCATTATGGTGGGCTGCACCATTTCCCCACTTGCATTTACCATGGCGATGGAGCTCATCATCCGGGCATCACGATGGGTGGTTGGAGGAAAGCAGTTGAAGAATGCGCTGCGTCTTCCTCCAATACGAACTTACATGGATGGCATGACAACAATAACAACAACACCTGCATGCACCAAACGCCTACTGGATAAACTCCAGAATAACATTCAAGGGGCACGGATGGTGATCAAACTCAGCAAATCCAGACGCATCTCTATTGTCAAAGGCCAGCTTGCTAATGAAAGGTTCCACATCAACAGAGCCAATACCAACAGTTAAGCCTGTCTAAAGTCTTGGCCACTGGTACAGCGCAAAGCTGAAAGATGGATCTTAAAGATGTGGATTATTCCTTTAAAGCAAGGACATCACTAATTTGGAAGGATAGAGGGGCTTAACCCCTTGGGTCTATGGAGTGTGAATAAATTCATAGACCTGTGGTTTGATCGCCTGGCAGTACCCATTCTCCTTTACGTGCTCTATTTAATTTCACTCTGCAAAGCAGCATGGTGACCATGGTTGATTTTCTTGCCTGCTTTTAGGTAGCCTGGCCCGCCCTCCCAGTGACGTAACACCTTCAGGCAGCATTGCTTCTCACTGGTCTAGCCAGCTACAATCTACACAGGGTTTCTGAGCTCCTGAAAGATCGGGACATCTACTTTGTCGAGAATCAATCAACTGTGCAGCTCCAATGGCCCTCGTTAGAGGCGTGTTCTAGGCAGTGACGTTACTCAGTCCTGTTACTCAAGCAGTTCCCTTCATGTCACATACGTCAGAGGAAAGAGTGGTTTAAGCTTCAGCACAGCTTTTTCTGACATCGACCAGTAGCAAACTGAGGCATTTGAGGGAGGCCTCCAGTTTTGGCCATGTCAGACAAGAATACCCATGAACACCGATTACAATACCTTACTTTGGGTTTTCATTTTAAACTTGGTGGCGCTATACATGAAATGGGTGATCATGGGATAGGTTTACACGGCCCCTGAAGACAAGCATATAAAAAATGTGGTCGTCCTCGGCCCTACGGTTCTTAAGATATTTGCAGAAAAATGTCTGGCCACCTGGTGTAAAATGTCATAAATCAATTTACTGTATGGCACCTCCATGGGCAGAATATCACAAAACTTGGCATGCATTCGGAAGGTGTCAGAATGATCCGACACCTCCAATTCTGTGTGTCTTTTTCACAGATATTGACACTTTATTTTAGCTAAAGATGACAATAGATGACAAAAGATGATAATAGATTTAACATTTTTTTTTTCTAAAATGAGAAGAACATATCAGAAGTGCATTCCTTGTGTCAAACAAATTAGAAAATGACATAATACACCAATTTAAACCTATGTACAGCCTTTTCTTGTATGCATACCAGCCATTTTGGATTGTATGCATACCAGCCACTAGGGGGTCATCCCAACTTGTATCCATTGATTTTTGAAATCCTTAGGCCTATACCTAACACCTTGCCAAAAATCAAAAACTTGTCCAGAAGTGCACGATCTTCGCAAATTCCCTCCTGACTAT
>JAODXP020000028.1:9750516-9785228 GCA_027497455.2 Sardinella longiceps | reverse complement strand
ATAAACAGATGTTGCTTCGTCAGTGTTAGTCGAACTACCCATGCATGCACTTGTGGACAAATTGAGAAAATCTTACTTTTAGCATCTTTATCTCGCGGAGGGCGATTTTCTTCACGCTTTTATCATCCTCACTCTCCAAAAACTTCTTCACGGCCACTATCTTCCCTGTGTCGCGGTTGCGGCACTTAAGCACCATTCCATAACTGCCCTCCCCGACAAGCCCCAAATTTTCATATTTTTCCATTGAGCGTGAGCAGGTTAACATCACCTGCAAAGTACGGCGACGTCTTGTTGTGTAACTTTAGCCTGCCTTAATAATGAAGCATCTCGTGCGCACCCACACACGGCGGCTTCATTTCACCATGACTGCGAGATTAAGTCAAACCATTAAACATTAGCCGTGTTTTAACTGTCTGTTAAAAATTACAGACCTGGGCATCGCGCTACCAACCTTTTAACCATCAAACGGTTTTTCCAGGTGATGTCCCACGGGAATTCAGGAATTCCTTTCAGGTGACAAGGTTGTCACAGGGAGAAGGGGCACCCGTCACGCTCGGACTGCTGTCTTCGCGCCTGCTTGCACCTGGGCTAATTTGCGGGCTGACCAACAGAGGATCAGCTGTCAGAGCAGGTAACCCATAGCAACGTGCCACCCACGTGATACACAAAAGGTGCAAGGGCCCGACTGAATGAAATGCTTAACCCCCATAGATATTTACTTGACTTAGGGAAATTTGTTCAACCAATGATAAGGCTATTCCCTTAAGGGGATTTTTGGGTGGCTGTTGGGATCATGTCTGGCGAGAGGTCAGTGTTCTTGCTTACCATTCTTCCTGAGATGAGAGTCTGGAAGGGCTAACATTAACTTCATGAAATATTAGTCTGCTAAGGTCTAGGATATAGTCATAGTATGGTGGTGTGGTATTTAACTTAATTGCTTTACCTCCTTCATTTAAATCACAACACATTTAAGTTGTACCATACTCATACCAGAACAAAATCCAAACCATTACAATTTACATCCATCAACAATACCTTCAAAAGTATTGTGTTGCATTATGCATCAGAGTAACAGCTTTTTAAAAAGGATGTCCGTATGTGCAGTTTCTCAGTAGTTTCGTTTTTATTGAAAGTTGACACGCTCACGCATACACATACACACAGTTGGGATTGGTCGCGCGGGAGCTGGAAGCAGTGCGACGCCCCCAGCAGGTAAGAGGCGCCGGGGTCTGCAGATATCACCTACATTTTTTACCTTTCTGTAGAAAAGAGCGGAACATTCAGTCATCACGAGCGGGAGCTGTTAGGTCTCACAGAAGGACGCACACACACACACACACACACACACACACACACACACACACACACACACAGACAGACCACACTCACACGCACGCACGCACACACGCACTAAAAGCCTTCCATTCACCACAACACAAAAAAGCTCAACCTGCTCACAAGAACCACCCAACGACAACCACACACAAGTAAACGTGCATGCGTACAAGAATACCAGCATTGATCTTTTTTGAACCATTCACACAGCTGCGGTGACACCCATCTCACAGCACACAGACAGGGAGAACCAAAATAAAGGAGGAGGCGGAGGAGAGAGAGAGAGAGAGAGAGAGAGAGATAGAGAAAAAAGAGAAAACAGTTATAAGGCACCATCTCGCATTATTATTAACTACCAAAATAAATTAATCGAGTGTGAGCGTTGATTTGCGTCCGTCGCGTGCGAGCTGTCCCGGTTGACCAATCCAGAAACCCCTACCACCTCCAAGTGACATCACCAGTTCTGTTTGTTCCGCAGAAATAAAAAAAGGAAACTGGAAAAAAATTAAACAAACAAACAAAAAAAAAGCTTTTCTTCAGGTTCTCTTGTTCTGCTCCAGCAGTTAGGCAGTCCAGGGACATTCCAGAGAGAGATAGACAGAAAAAGAAAGAGAGGGCAAGAGAGAAAAAGAAAAGAGCGCTGTGAATGTTGGGATATTTTGTCGCTTCTTCCCCCCTCCATCAAACATCATAGGTCAAGCTAGCTCCGGCCCTTCAGCGCCTTTGCCCAGCGAATCGGCTCTCTCCGCCCTGGCCGCCGCCTCTCCCAGAGCCAATCCCGCCACGGGAGGACGGGGGCCCACGACCCATGCCGTTTCCCATTGGCCCACGAGGTCCACCGCCGCGACGCATGTCTCCGCCAGCTCCGCCGCTTCCTCGGATCTCCCTCTCCCGCAGGGCGCGAGTCTTCTTCTCCTCCACGTTCAGACGCACCTCCCCTCGGAACATGACGGGCTGAAGGGTAGAGAGGATGGTGAACACATAGCTTTCAGCATGATTACAGGCAGAGATAGACATTACTAAACAATAACAATAACGTGGTCATTCCACGTTCTGGTGAACATTTCACTATACAACAGAAATCTCAAACTAGGAGTGGGAGGTATAGATCAGCATGCATGTGTGTGTGTGTACATATGCAAGTAAGAGAAGGGGAGAGATTCCAACCTTGGCTGCCAGGATCCTTTGCACAGGCTCAGAGTCATCAAATACCACAAAGCCAAAGTTGGGCAGCTTCCCACCGACACCCTTGGTGTTGATGCGCATCTCCACAACGTTCCCAAAAGCTGCAAAACAGATGGGATACAGAGATTGCTCCACAACAACTTCAACTACCTTCTATGCAACAAGTGTGGAACGTTTAACCAGGTTTTACACATGAACAAAGATCATTAACAGTGGAATAACTAGCACAACCTCAGCCAGTGTTAAGATGAAGATTACACAACTGACATGTGGCTAAAGAACAGTTGTCAAAAATGGTGTTACAGGTTTAGAACCACAATTTTCTTCGCATTTTCCCCCTGCCCTCGAGTTAAACAATTGAGTTTTCACTTTCTCCAATTCATCCAACTTTTCTGGACTGGCTACCATCATGGTCTGGGATGGAACTATACACTCATTACTAGTGATATTCCACCTGCACAGCCTAAATGGCTTAATTCTGAATCTTTGCTACAATTTTGATTTCATCCACCACAGAGAATGAGAAATTTTATGGGGTGACTGTTAGCCTACCAAAAGAAATAAAGTATAGGCCTAAGCTCTGCAAAACGGGGAGATCATAATAAGTATACTGATTGACAGAGTACTGGTATATAGTGCACCTAGGAATAACACCATAGAAAGCTTGAGCCTAGTGTATAGGCATCTGCCTTGCGAAAAGAAAAGGTCACATATACGCGCATTGTGCCTTTAAATGAGTAATGTGTCAAAGTGTCTAGAAAAAGTTCATCCTCTCTGATCACTCATCAGTATAGCCACACCGCCTATTAATCTTTGGAATAAAACAATTCTTATGAGTATAGTTTTATTTCATATCAGCCTTGGTACACCTTGTGAGTGCAGAATAGTAGTTTTTAAAAGAATGTTTAGTTACTTTTGAGCAAGATGCCAACAGGCAAGTCCTAATATCAGACTCCAAGAAACGTCAAATTGCTCAATTGTTTCATTCGAGAGGTGGGAAATCTGTTTATTTCATCAAATGGTTGTGGCGTATACCTGTAAGTGCTGCTTGAAATTAAGACAAGGATTGAAAGGTGGTCACTCACTCATGAAGAAGTCTTTCAGCTCGCCCTCATCGATGTCATGTGGCAGGTTACCCACAAACAGCTGATGGGAATCTGGGTATCGCACCGTTCTGCGCACCTCCTGTTCACCAGCCTCGCCATCCCCACGCCCTTTACACACACACACAAAAAAAGTTTCATGTTCAACCATCTGGAAACTGAATCGAGTCCCCTGCAAAGAACTGAAACAGAATGTTGGGGTGTGAGTGCATGTCGGCCATTGAAATTCATACCTTTGAAACTGAAGTAGGGTTTTCCACCGGATTCTGAGGTTGCACCCTCTATAACACAGACACACATATCAGCATTAAATAGATGACTAAAAAGGTCATTTAGCACTATGATAATAGTGACCAGTAGCATCACTAATGGCAGCCTTATCTTGTTACCGCTGAAGCATGTCAAAATCACCTTCTTCATAGTCAAAGGAACTTTACCTTTAAATGCAATGTTTGACAACAGACAACACAGAAGCTGTCAAACATGACCAACAAACAACTTAATTCAATTTTATTTGTAGAGCGCTCAAATACAGTGCATTGTCTCGCGGCACTGTACAGACAGTACGGGAAGCATCCATGCTGTAGTTATGTTAATCCCAAACATAACTACAGCACAGGACTTTTGTAATGTTCAGATATTATGGTGTTCAGGCCAAATATTGCCTCAGCCAATTAATGGTATTCAGCACTGTAGGTAGGGTTTTTCAACTAACAAGCATGTGTATGTGCTCCCTACAGTGTTGGCCAACTCTGCATCAGAGTCCTGCACGGGTTCGAGTAGCCGCGGGTGAAACACAAACTTTAACGCAACAAGTGAAAAATATCATACTACATCGGATATCAGTTCGGTTCGGAAGCAGGAGAGAACGGGTCTTAATTGCGGTCCAAAAATCATGTTCCAAAAATAAAAATAAGAAATGCGAGGCCTATATTTTAGTTACAGCCCACATATAAAATATAAGATGATAAAACGTAAAATCCATCAGCGCATGCCATTCCCAGAACCATCTGCCACTTTCTAACAACGCAATCTACCTAGGAGTTGAAACGAAAACTGGCAAGAGAGTTTAAAGTTGTGGCCAATAGCCTACATCCAGTAAACTCAAATCTAATGTGTGGGGAGAATTTTGTCGTCACAACGAAAATACATTGTTGTGCTTAAGTGCTTGCAAAGCATGCCTGAAATTGTTTGTCTTGCCTATGACAACCGCAAATGTGGTGTCATCTGACACTTTGATTCCAGTGACGAGGACGAAGTGGCCGCTTACTTTGATAGCCTACAAAACATTTAAAGATGACTCTTCTGACGTCTTGTCTTGATGGAGATAACATGAGCGTTTGTTCCCCAACATCTCTCTTATTGCGAGATTTATAGCTCCTGGCATCAGTGCCGCAAGCAAGTGAGATTTCTCATGCGCAATTATATTTTATTTCTGACGGGTAAACAGTTTAGGGGTGGGTCTAAGTATGACGGGTACGGGTGGTTGCGGTTCGTCAAAATCAGACCCGTAAAGGACTCTGCTCTGCATACCACTGTGTGCATGTGTGTGTTCTGTCCCCACTGTGTGCATGTGTGTGTTCTGTCCCCACTGTGTGCATGTGTGTGTTCTGTCCCCACTGTGTGCATGTGTGTGTTCTGTCCCCTCACCTGGTCTGTTCCCTCTCGGGGCAAAGCCTGGCCTTTCCCGAGCTCTCTGGTCTCTAGGCAGGGCAGCCTGGGCATCTGTCTTCACCTCCACCCTGGGCTGCGCACACACACACACACACAGACACACGCAGACACACGCACCGTTGTCAACCATTATCAACCACAGAATACACATATCACACTCTAAATGTAATGTTGATAAATAACTAAACGAGGAGAATTCCCTTTGTGACAGGTGTGTAGCCGGCCCTTACCTGTGGGCTAGAGACTTTGACCACATGAGGGGGGATTCCAGAGGCGGGGAGAGTTCCACTGGGGGGCAGGTTCTTACTGGTTACGGAAGCCCAGGAGAAAGTCTGAGGAGTTCCAATCACAAAGTAGCATTTAGTGCTTCCTCATAGCAACTATTGAGGGTTATGGCGACAAATCTGTTGGATTCCTGAGGCCCTACAAACTGCTATATCAAGGATAGTATTTCCCACTGCCATACGGGACATTACGTTATTATGTAACACAACAGGTTGGTAAAAATTCACTTTATACTGAAAAGAAAAATTGCGGATGCTGCGGTTACCTTGGGTGGTTCAGGTGTTTGTGGGGGTGGAGTCTGAGCAGGTGCAGGGGAGGGGCCCTTCTCTTCAGGCTCTTCCGGAACCTTCTCATCTTCCTCTGGCCCCACCTCTTCAGCCTGGGGCTCCGCCTCTGGAACCACAGGCTCAGCTCCCGCCTCCTGACTGGCTTCGGGCTCTGGCTGTGCTTCTGGCTCCGCCTCTGGAACCACCTCCTCCTGAGGCTCCTCCACACCATTACTACCAACACACACACACACACACTTACTTCTTATGGACTCAATGAGAAAAGGGCATTTAAGGCATACATGAAATTCAATGTGCCCAAGATGGTCCCAAGTGGATGACTAGTCATAAGAAGCCCATGTAGGCATGACAGAAGGTGTGTATTTCAGACATAGGTCGACGTTTTTCTTTATGTTTCAAGTTGAAATGCGTGTCCAGTTGTGTTTACCTGACAGGTTCGTAGTAGGCTGTGCTGGAGGGCGTCTCCTGGGGCTCAGGGGAGGTGTGGGCCTCCTGCTGCTCTTCCTCAGCCTCCTCTTCCTCCGAATCTGGCCACACAAGCACACGCTTGTCAAAAATAATCACTACCCACATACTAATTTTATATATTTAAAATGTTTTATAACCTATGAATTCGCTAAAGTAAGAAAATGGCATCTTTGAATCGTTCAGCTGAGACCCAATTTCAGGCACAGAAACTCTCTCTCACTAACAGCTATAGCCTCCAACAGTGACTGCTACAGCTGTGCAATTACACACTGAATAGGATTAGAAGCCTCATACTCAGGCTACTTAAGTACATGCACACACAAATGCTAACCAGTGTTACATCCTATGTATCTTCCAGTTTTCAACAGGATATTGTGATGAAGCTTTTGGAGTGCTACCTGGAACTAGCTGCATTTCCGAAATTAGTCCCTAATCACTACCACTTGGTCATGAAGTGCACTTCGGTGGAAGTCACCTCCGCGGTTCCCTTCGTAGTGGGAAGGGTATAATTAGGGCAAGATGCTTTCGAACAAACTTCCCTACAGTAGGCGTGAAAGAAACTGACGCAACATGGATCTCGTTTTCACCCACCAGACGTGCGGAACTAACATTTGAATGAACTGCTCCATCACGAGCGGTAAATAACATAACACACTCTCGAAAAGTCCGTATCGGTGCTGACTCCACGCTGAAGGGTTTTATAACCCACTTCCACTTTGGTAAATTGCTTTCGGATGGCACTCACCCTTCACGTGGACGCGCAAACGAAGGGGAAGTGTGTTGGGGAGGCTCTAGGGACAGGTTTCGGAAAGGGCGTAGGTCTTAGGACCGTTTCACACACAAACTGCATATTCCCGGTGCGGGAGCTGGGCGGACAGTGAGCGGTGCCTGTGGGCTTGGGCATTCACACCAGAACTTATCTCTGCGGTGTTCTGCGCAAAGCGGCCGCCCGAGCTCTGCATTCAAAATCTATGGACACCGCGCAAGTCCCGCTTATTGTGCTGAAAACACTTGGAAAAATATACAGGGTTCCCACTCCAGATCAGAATTAAAATTCCCTGATTTTTTCATGACTTTCCCTGACCAAAAAGCTGAATTCCCATGACCTCCCGTAGAACAAATTATTGGGCGCCAGGCAGAAAAGGCCCTTTAAAACTAGTCCTAATGTCCTCCCTTGTGTACTTCCTAACACTTAAATGGCATGAACCAGCCAATCAGAATGTAAATTCATTCCAGTTAAATTGAAAAAATATAGAGAGACAAGATAGAAGGATGTGTGGCGATACAAATAATAACAAAATTCCCTGATAATCCCTGACTTTCCAAGCAATATGGTCAAATTCCTTGACTTTTCCTGCCTGGAACAGCCTTTAACTAAAGTCCCTGATATTCCAGAAATTCCCTGACCCGTGGGAACCCTGAATATAACTCATTTCCATTTCAAAAAAGCAGCGCGGGAGCTGCGCGGCTCCCGAACACGTGTGCAGTCTGAATGACCTAACCTGTTAACATGTATTCTAAACAAAAATGGACCAAAACAGTCCCCGCACCGCTCATGCACAGGTTTGTGTGTGAATCGGCTGTTCATTTTTAAGACAAATTGGCGCTCTTTGGTAGAGGGCTTGTTCAAATAAAGTCTTTATGGGACAGATACTGGAATACAGCCACAGCGATTAATGTCAATCGGAATGAGGAGTTTACATAACTAGCATGGAAACCAAACACTGTCACTATTCTATTTAAAACTGGAATAGTACCTGCGGTCATTGATGGCAATGTAAAAGAAAGGGGTGAATAAACTAAATATCTATGGCTAACTTAAGGGGGGTTAGCACATAGGCCAAGCAGTACTCACCACCCAGTTCAGCCTCAGAGTCGTTGAAGATCTCCTCCTCGTAGCGGAAGATGTCGTTGTGCACGTAGAATTTATTTGCTGCAGAGCCCTAGAAAGACAAGAGCAGAGTTAGTGGGCTAGTGAATACAGATGCCTGCGCCTGCCTACTACTACACCTTCAGTGTGTCCAGACAGAGTAGCAGGGTTCCTACACAAGTCCACGGTCAGAAGTATGATAGTGTTGGGTCTGTTGATTTTGTCTATGGCCCAATTCGGAGCGGTATGTATAGCTTGGCCAGCTCGTTTGCAGCATAGCCTGTAGTGCACTCACTGTATGGCGTAGAGCAGCACACAACATGCCATTTAGGATCTACTCCAATAGTCTGGAATCACAAATATTTTTCTTGTTTTCCATACTTTCCCAGACATGGAAAATATTAAAATTACAGAGTTCCCACACCAAATTTGACTTAAAATTCCATGATTTTTCCATGACTTTCCCTGACCAAAAAGTAGAATTTCCATGACCTCCCGTAAAGGACTTACCTCACTCACGTCAGATCATGCGCTACGTAACTTTCGTAAGGCACTTCCGCGCAACGATCTGATGTTGAAGCCCATCAGAGATTTCAAGCCATTATTCTCTAACCGGACCAATCAGGGCCGCTAGCTGCTGTAGAGGGTGTGACGTAGCGAATAAGCAGCTGTTTTGAATCCAACCAATCCAACAAACGTAACCAGCATCATCGGTTGGTTTCGATGTGGTTGGCTGCAGTGTACGTCAATTAAATTGATGGACAAGCCGTTTGCCCAGTTAGATTCAAGGATTTCTGGCTCCTGAAATATCTCGTCTATCGCTGAATATCAGATGAACGCGCGTAGCGCTACATCTGACGTGAGTGAGGTAAGTAAAGGACTCCCTGGTGGAAGAGATTATTTATCTTAGCGGGACATTCCTAAAATAAAGGTTTAAATGAAAAAAAATAAAAAAGGAAATGATGGGGTGCCACGCAGAAAAGGCCATTTAAAATGGACAAAAACGGCCAAACTAGTCCTCCCTTCAGTGTACTTCCTGGAATTAATCAGCCGATCAGAGTGTAGATTCATTCCAGTTACTGTAAATCAAAAAATATTGAGAAACAAGATAGGACACGTGATGATACACATAACAACAAAAATCCCTGATATTCCCTGACTTTGCAATCAAAATGGTCAAATTCCCTGATTTTCCCTGTCTGGAACAGCCTTTATTGAAATTCCCTGATATTCCAGAAATTCCCTGACCCGTGGGAACCCTGAAATTAAATTCCATACTTTTCCAGACTGCTTAAGAACCCTGGAGTAGGTGCCCTGATGGCCATCACTGTGGAGTGATTATAGTTCTCTGTGGTGGGAGTGTGCTTCCCAACCATGCAGAACTTGAACTAGAGTGTGGTTACGTGAACTCACAGATAAAACACAGACATTCTGGATGGAAGCATTGAAGTTCAATTGGTTTGTTCATCTCTCCACCAAGGTGTGTATGAGTGTGAGCCCATACCTCTGGTGCCAGCACAAACGTCTGCATGAACCTCCTCATGGGGCGGCCGCTGTTGGACAGTTCCCCCATCACCTGGACGACGACCCCGTCTCCAAGGGTTGCATGAGCATCAACATGACGAATCTTGGTGTGACACTCACTGAACTGCAGCGACATCACCTTCTTATGGATCTCCTGTAGGCAGAGGCAAACATTTTACAGACTGTAAAACCACATGCATTTAAAACCATTTCCAGACATTTTTGACAAGTACTGTCCATGTTTTGTTGCCATGTGGTCAGACATGCCACTCCCACAAGCTGCTCAGTCTCATCAGCCAGTTGTTCAGTCACACAGGAAAAATGTATGAATAAAAAACAATGTTGGCCTATTAAAGTCTAAAAATATGTAGACAGCTTTATAATAAAGAATTTAAGTGGCATAGGGCAGCTGCGGTGTGTCTACAAACCTGACCAAGTTAAAAGGTAGCAAAATAATACCACTACACAGCAACTGAGTTTCCTAACAGTTTCCTGCAAGGCATAGCCCTTTTTCAAGCTTTTATTCTCTCAATTGAAGGTTCTTGTGTGTGCTGGCATAGGGTGTAGACTAACAGTTCAGGGTTTCCCATACATAGATCAATGTGTGGCACAGCACCACAGATTAAGACTTAGCTAAATAATTTCAAATGCTTCTTGTAGCTTTAAAATTGTCAGCAGGTGACTCTGAAGAACAGCATATGGGCCTACATGCATATACTTAATATGACAGCTCAAAAAGTGTGTGTTTGAATGCTGCCTGCTGCAAACACTTTGCACACCCAGATGACTGACTTCCCATTACATTTGATTCCCTCACTGGTGCAAGAGGAGCACATTGCTGCTTGGTCTGTCGGAAACACTGAAATTAATTCACAGACACTTGCAGGTTGAGCTTAAAACCTATATTTTGCTGTGTTACACACAACTTTGTGAGTGCATATGTCTACCAAGTGTGACTTACAGCCTGCCCATAGACAGCCTCCTCTGGTTTCCCACTGCTGTCAAGGCCTCCATGGACATAGGAAGAGTTCCTGCCATAAAACCTAGGAAAGGAAAAGAATATTGTTATGACAGGACTGACACCCCCTGGAAACTACTCAGCAAATCTAACTAACATAACATATTCTGCCTAATATGGCTCAGGAGGTTCAATCAAGCTTTCAGTGATGCATGTCACACACCTGTGCAGGTAGTCAGGAGCCTTGTTCAAAAGTGTGTAGTACTGCCTCACAAACTCGCGACCTACGAGCAGGGGGCTTGGTTTCTCCATAACCATCTCTTAGGGAGCAGGGAGCTGCACTGGAAGACAGAGGCAGGTTAGTGGTACCTTGAGAACAATAGAGGTAGGCTACAACCAAAATGGCTTAAGACCAAGGGAAAACGATAAGTATTAAGTGGCAGTACATAGACTGGATGGGGCAATTGTCTAATGTTATCGTACGCAGAAACGAGAATAAATTGACGAAATCGGGAGTGGTTCATACGATTTAACCCCTGCGGACATCACCTAATCATAACCCAATCACTGCGGTCACTACTTGGACAGTAACGTTGACTACATAATTGTCAGACGTCGATTGGAGAACAGAGTGGACTACTATATAAAACACTCTAAATGTCAGTAACGTGTAATAAATCCATCATCAGTCGAGATATATGGGATAGGCGTCGTGAGGTTTTATGCGACATGAGTCCTGCTAACATAAAGGCTAGCTAGCGTTAGCTAACAGTTAATTGTCTAGCGTTGGGCAGACAAGGAACACTTAGCAAGCTAGCTAGGAACTGCGCAGTGCCATGAAACCCGTCCAACATCAACCAACGTTTGGCTGTTCTCTAAGGTTTACCACGTTCGATTAAATGCGTGTGTACCTACGATCTCAAGTATGTCAAACGAACTGCCTTTGTTAAGATGTTCATCAAAAAAGAACCAACACGTTGACAACAAGGCAGACTGTAGTGAATTGGGGAAACTGTCCCTCACCAATGGCGAAGAGCTTGGGTAGCCTGCTACATGCCTAGCAGAGCAGCTATCTAGCTAACGCACCAAAGAAAATCTCATTAGTTGATGACTGGCGTTGATTTCTAACTATTTTGTTATATTCAATGAAATAGTATTTTATAATCAGTCAATATTAGTGGAACGCCAATGTAAGACAGGCTATTTTTAGAAATGTTTCTACATGAACGCAAGCGAGACAGTGAGTCAGGCTAGCTACTTTCAGACAAAGCAAAGTGGGGTCTTGCTACCTGAGTTAGCAGTCTTTCTGTTGCCACAGGGCTACTCACCAGGATGAAAAGTGTTGTTGGTATGGCGTTGCGATACTCTGTATGGAATCGGTTAACTAACCGTATATTGATGTCACCAATCCGGCGAACAAATGGCGTTCGGGACACAGAATTACTCTGGTCTTCACACACCAGTTCGGCGTCTCACCCCCTGCTGAGCGAGCAGGGAACCCCAATGCTAAGCCGGGTGTGACGCAAAAGGCATCTTTTTCCCGCCGGGGTCGCGGCAAAATTACGTCATTCAATCTGGAATGTACTTCACCCTGTTCACACATGCTGTTTCCGAAATGGTATACTGCTATACTACATACTGCATATGCCCTAGTGCACAGTGCCTCACAAAATAGACTGCTTCCCACAATTAATTAATTAGTTGCAGGTGCTCCACTTGACTGGATCAAAGCCCCATAATAAACTGCAGTATGCAGTATGGTAGGCTAAGAGCAGTTAGACCTGGGCCAAATTGAAGACGCATGAATCAGTGCAAGACGATTTATTCAACAGAAACAGAGGTGAGCTGAACACTTTGTTGTCTGCGCATACATAGCTGAGAGTGTTGTCACGTGCATTTCCTTTTTTTTTCAAGCATGATAAAATTATTATAAAGGGATTACTTCATTTTTGACTCTTCACTCTTTTTTATAACTGGAGGTGAACACGGTGCTCACTAGGTTATTAATGTGGTGGGTTCCTGATCAGGCATGGACTGGCCTTAGGGCATACAGGGCAATGCCCGGTGGGCTGATGGACATTTTTGGGCCGGGGCTGCCATTTACTAGCCTACTCATCATTTTTAAGAGTGATATTGGGATAGTGTAATTAAATCTCTTATAGGCCTATCCTTGCAATATGTCCAACTTAAACTTAGCCACAACGCTATTATTATTTAATAAAGTCATGGTGGGCCGCCAGGAGCTGTTTCTGGCATAGGCGATATGGATGGTCGCTCAGGGCGGCATCGTCAGGGGGGCGGCATCGCGGACCCGTTTTTTGTTTTTTTGTTTTTTTTTGCGCATGCGAGCGTCAAAAAATACAACCGAGGGTGAAGCGGTTTTGCTTCATTGTCTTTCAGAAGCTTTGGTATGGGTATATCTGCGCCTACAATGGAGGTATTTGGTATCAAATTAAAGTAGACAACCAGGCGCATGCATTGGTAGCCTACCAATTGTAATGTACTTGCTTGAAAATAAGGGGGTTCAATTTCAGATAAGGTGTTTGCCCAGGGCACCAAAGAGGGTAGGACCGCCCCTGTGGGCCGCCATGGCCAAAAATGCCCGGACCATTTTTTGGTCCCAATCCTGCCCTGTTCCTGATAGACCTCATTGTTGTGTAAAGTGCTGGAGTAGAGGAGGGGAGTAGAAGTAAGTACTAAGTACCATATCAAAAAAGTGTCTTGAGTAGCCTAGAAGTTGAAGTGTTCTTTAAACCTATACTTAAGTGGAAGTACTGCCTACATCATCAGAATATGAGACTTTCAATTTGCCTTATGGACGTGACGAAAAATGGACAAGCTTTTATGGGAGATTTATGGGAGATTACAGTTTTCCATCTGTCTGTGAAATTTTCAGAGAAACATAAATGTTATTCCATTCATTCCAAACAGGACACCTCAGTGAACACATAAAAATACTTCATTTAAATGTAAATGTTAAGTTGGTTTTCATTGGGGTTATTTTAGGAAAACTGGCGTGACGTTACGTTATGGACGTGACGTCTGAAAAACATTCCAAAAACTATACAAAACAAGTGTGAACGGTGGATTTTAAAATTATGTATCGACTGAAGTAATATAAAAATAGAAAATAACAGATAGGCTAGCATTGCAGCTTTGTGTGTGTTATTACCCACTTTATGCCCATTATAAGCCCCTCCATAGACTTACATTACATTATGGCTGAATAGTTTAAACATTTTAGGGCAATTCCAGCGTTATGGATGTGACATTTTCGTGCATTATTGATGAACAAAAGGCCACATAACCTCCGCAAACCAAGCAGTATTTCACAATTTTTTTCATATTCTTCTGCAAACTCCATGGCTGAATACAGGCAAACAGAAAAAAATAATATCATGATTTGCATCATAAGAATATGAGACTTTCAATTTGCCTTATGGACGTGACGAAAAATGGACAAGCTTTTATGGGAGATTTATGGGAGATTACAGTTTTCCATCTGTCTGTGAAATTTTCAGAGAAACATAAATATTATTCCATTCATTCCAAACAGGACACCTCAGTGAACACAGAAAAATACTTCATTTAAATGTAAATGTTAAGTTGGTTTTCATTGGGGTTATTTTAGGAAAACTGGCGTGACGTTACGTTATGGACGTGACGTCTGAAAAACATTCCAAAAACTATACAAAACAAGTGTGAACGGTGGATTTTAAAATTATGTATCGACTGAAGTAATATAAAAATAGAAAATAACAGATAGGCTAGCATTGCAGCTTTGTGTGTGTTATTACCCACTTTATGCCCATTATAAGCCCCTCCATAGACTTACATTACATTATGGCTGAATAGTTTAAACATTTTAACAAATAGATATTCTTTCGAAACTTCCATGTTGATTATTTACTGTACATTGAGACAATACTTTTTATATTGCAAGTTTTCTGAAACAATTTGTATGTCCATGTACATGAGACTTTTATTTCTATATACAGTAGGCATGGACAAACTCACGAAGGGGCTCATTTTACTCCGGAACATTTATCAATCCCAATTTATATAAAGGTATAATGAAAAGGAAACACCCCAGATAACCCAGATCTTGATGTGTAATTATCTATATAAATAAATATATACAGTAGGCTATATGGGCAATTCTCTTGCAAGTGGGGGTTTTAAAGTACCATCTATTACAAAATGCAGATCGTGATGTCTAGTTATATAGTCAAGTCAATCAATTGATGAAATATATATATTTCCCCTAGAGGCAGATATCGCACTTGCAAGATCAGTGGGAGCCAGTTTGTTTTGCTTAGCAAGCAAGCTACAGTAGGTGACGTGACTTAACTGGAGCTTACTATTTGAAGTACAACACAAACCTTCTCAGCCTATTCAGTTGTCAATACATTTTGTTAGCGGCTTTCTCCATCGAGGGTATGTCAAAAGTGTTGCCCCCCCTGAATGTTTTTTTTTCTTCAGAAAATGACTATCGGTATTTCTTCTAGAAAACTATAGCAATCACAGATATTTCTGCATGCGTGTTCATTTCCTTCATGTATATTGGAACATCACAAAGAAGTAAAGAATTTTTTTTACACAAATCAAAATATGGTCTTGACAAAATTATTGGCACCCGCAACTTAAAATGTGGTTGCATACCAGTTTAAAAGAAACACTGAATTGCTTCTTATGATCATCAACCAGCTTCTCACACCTCCCAACTGAAATTGTGGAAAAGCTCTTCTTTTTCGAACTGCTCCAGATCTCTAATATTGTAGGGGTTTCTCCTCACAACACCAGTTTTGGGATCTACCCACAAGCAATCAATCAAATTTAGATCTATTGCTGGCCACTTCTTAGTAGGCCTACTTTGTCTCCAACCATTGGTGCTATGGATTTTTGCGTTAAAAAAATTCATAGTCATTGTATTGGAATGGACTGTCACATCATTCCTTTTTGTTATGTGACAAAACAACATGTCCTCCACCAGATGATTATGAAATCAAATATCCTTTAATAGTTTGGTTTGGTAGACCTGGGAAAACAATGAATTACAAAGACAGATACAGTATAAGAGTGTGAAGGGTGTGGATTTTGAAATGTTCCGTCAGTATGCAGCACAGAGCTTTTAGAGTTATCCAATGCACCCTGACAAAAGACATATCACATCATTGGCCTAGCTAGTTTATAATAGATAATATAATGGTATAGGCCTATGCAAATATGTATGGAATTAACATCATTATTTACACAGTTGTGACTCCACATTCCTCATGAATACCCTCAATGCTAACAGATTACGTAAAAGAGAAGGAAAAGCTTTATTGTATTTACAACAACTAGTGTAAATGGTTGGAATTGCTAGCCTAAATGTTACTGGGATTTAACTTTTTTTGGTAATTGACAGTAAAATGATCCTCTAACCCACTTTACTCAACTTCTCCAAGGGTGGCGATTATGTGTAAGTGTATGTCAAGTTATCATCTACAGTCTCCTCTACATGCTCCTCTTGTAGTGTCTAATGGCTTTGAAGTTGGTGTTGCTGGTGGATTTGTAGTGGTTGGTGGCTTTGAAGTTGGTGTTGCTGGTGGATTTGTTGTGAATGGTGTCTTTGAAGTTGGTGTTGCTGGTGGATTTGTCGTGAGTGATGTCTTTGAAGCTGGTGTTGGTGCTGGATTTGTCGTGAGTGGTGCTTTTGAAGTTGGTGTTGCTGGAGGTTTTGGTGTAGGCGACATTGGTGGTTGTGGGGTTGGAGTTGAGGGTTTTGGAATTGGTGGAGGTAGATGCATTCTTATTGGAATTTCCTGTAAAACAAACACACCCAATGGTTGGTTTTAAAACCTGTAAACATCTGCAAAGATCTAACCACCTTTTAACATCTCATCATATTTCCTTTATCCCTTCCTTTCTCAAATAAACACAGTTCTATCCACATTTATAGCCTGACAACAAAAAAAAAATAAAAATAAAAAAAACATAGGCCTACCATACAATTAATGGAACATAAGTGTAAGATTGTGTGAAGAGAGACACATCAATGGGTGAAAGCCTAAAGTGCCCTTACAGGCCAAATGCAGTTAGGCCACCTGGCTCTAAGACCTTTAGTTTTTGTTCAATAACTTGGTGTAACGGATGTCAACTAGCTCGGCTAGCTAGCAGCAGTACGTGTAAATCCTCACATCCCCTATCCTTCAAGAATGCTTCTAACTGTGTCTGGGCATCAACTCAGTTGTTAGAACGTTCAACTCTCATGCCGTGGATTTATTGTAAGTGACGGGTTGGCGGGTTTGAGACCTGTGTGCAGTGCAGACCAACCCCGCCTACATAGACCTACAAGTATATATCCGTATTTTATTACTATTATTGTGACAGTGGAAAGAGAGAACCGATATATTACTTTGAAAAAATAAAGATTGTCGCCTACACCCTTCAGGTTCTCTGATACAGTGATACAGTATGTTGAGGAAGATAATGAGGAAGATGGTAAAAAAGGCAAAAAATGACTGAATTGACAAAGCATGCCATTATTTTGGGAAAAGTTGCTCATTTGCCATCTCCCGGAAACAATTTGCTACTTTTCTCGATTCCATTCATTCTTGTTATTCCAGTCTGATAGTAGGGCGTTTATCATTGAACTTTTGCATGTTGTTAAATACTTCAAGACCATTATCAAAATAATGACCACAAAGCTCCCATATTTGTTGTCTCTCATGTAATTACAAAATGTACTAGGACTGACAGAAATTGTAAAATAGGAAAAATGTACAAGTAAATGAATATTGTGTTGTTTGTGATCTTACATAACGAACAATCACATTCACCTGTGGAGAGAGAAAGAAAAGAAAACTTATACAGGAACCTGCACACAAATATATCCCTTACACTTATTCAAATACAGCAGCAACGCACACCACCACCTCTCAACACATACACATACACACACACACACACACTCACCGGCACAGAGTGGACCCTTCTAGCCCATACATATGGACAGCATAAGGGCACCTATACAGAAGAAAATCATATGTTCCCTTCAACAGATACAGTACTTCTGTGTGAGTCATTCCCATGCTCATTACCCGTTTCAGACTTTACACGTTCATTGACGGACGATGGAGGGCATGTCATACGGAGGGGTCCATTTTGATCGGCTGACGGATCCATTTCTACCTGAAAAGAACATTTTTCAACTTTTCGACGGACGTGACGGAGCTGACGGAACGGACGGACCCACAATGCATTTCAAGAAAGTCCCATGCAAAGTCAATGGGATCCGTCAACGTACGTGTACTGTCTGAAACAGCAGTTAGTCTAATATGGTTCCTCACCGATACTAGCTGATGTACCCTTTTCCAGTGGGAGTAGATTAGGGTAACCTGCCAGAGAACAAATTATAAGGCCAACATTCATTTGATGAAAAAATACATATTCATCAATTACATATTCTCAAGAGAACACACAAAGTGGTGACTGCTGCAGACCTTATAATCCTCTGATGGTGAAGCCTGATTGAAAGATCACAACACATGCACACACAGTGTCTGTTCAAAGCTTATTTATAATACATGTAGGCTTAGGCTTAGGCCAACACTCTGTCTTTCAGTTTATTTAATTCAGAAAGATATCAACTAACAGCCAATTGTGATATCACTAAGTTAATTGTGATACCACTGACATTACCAGGAAAGTAGCATAAAGAAAGAGATTCATGAATATAGAATTTTTCAATTGGTTTTACTCACAGTCTGATGTTGTGGCAAAGGAACGCCATTCTGTAAACAGTTATTGAAATCACTGAGAAATGAATATGACTAGGAATATGAAATTAAATCAATTACAACAAATTCATTAGGGTATTTTAACAAGAAAAAAACACACTAAAATTTCAGCCAAGTTTCATAGCGAGCGAGCGAGAGAGAGAGTTAGAAGTTACTGTCAAAGGGAAGATGATGGCCCACACAGACAGAGTGAAAACTCTCCACATCTTCTGGTATGACCTTGGAAAATGAAGATGCCATTATTACAAAAGCACACATAACTTATGACTCATATTAAGCATAATACAAACAATTACAATTGATAACATTGAATGATTTGGGATAGTCTATGTCTGTCCATATTGTGATAACATAAAATTCAAAGAGTCTTATTTTGACATAGCCTAGAAATATCAGATGATTGATGAAACCTGCATCTTTGGAAATTCTAAGTGTAAGGAATGTTGTGATATTGGCCTAATGAAATTGCCTGTGGAATAAATGACTATCTTAACACTGACAGCAAATGGTAGAACAAGAACTCTGAATTATAAATCATACTGCATTACTAACATTAATAATTCATAATAATAAATAATAACACACAACTTAATAACATAGTCATTATTTCATATTTTCTGGTGTTGATACGACTTTTAACTATTCTCACTTTTGATTCTCATTAGGACATCAAAAGGTTCCACTGTAGCCTATTTCTCAGAGACACACACAACACACACCAATGAACTCTCTGCTTCGCTGCCACACAAAAGCTAAAGAGCATCATAAGACAAAGTTCTGTGACAGTATAAGCTCTATTACAGATTTTTACACTTATAAATTTATTGTTTTCCTATCCTCCATATCTTTGTGAAGCAAGGAGCAACAGTTCCTTCATGAGGCACTATAAAACATTATTATTATTATTATTATTATTATTATTATTATGATTATTATTATTATTGAGGATTACCTCTTGTCCTGTCCTCTGCTGAAGTACTGTATGGGCTACCCCTGTAATGTCTACTGAAATATATTGGTGTGGGTGGGTGTGGTGTGTGTGTCGAGTGTATCACAATTTTTAAATGAAGTACCTTGTTCCAACATGTTGATAGCTGTTTTGATCAGAAACAGGGTATAGTACAGAGGACACTTGTTTTAGTGGTCAAATCAAAAGGCAGCATCTTGGTATGAGTGCAGTAGCATTTGGGCTATGCTCTGCTTACTCTTTTGAAGATATAAAATATCCTAATGCTGAATGACGAATACAGTATGTTTGAATGATGAAATATGAAAATTGTTATCAATTACATTACAACTAATTTGTCATTTGAACACATAAAAATGGTGTTTTGTGAAAATTGACAGCAGGGAAGTTTTTGAATATTACGAGGGCTTGGAGAGGAGCATAAATGGCATTGAAGTCATTAAGTTTTCAATGTTCAATACAATTCAATTCAATTTGTAGAGCGCATCACAGAGCTATAAAGACACTACAGTTCAAGTTTTAGAGTCACTTTTCTGGATTTATCCTGATGGGTACACAAGTGCAGTATGAAGTATGATTGATATTAGCTTTTCTACAGTTTACACACACATCCACATACTGTAGCTAGACGCACTCTAGCAGTAGCAAATTGAATTTGCTCAGCGAGTAAGTCTAGTGATCAGCCATAGGTAGTTCTCAGACATCGTTGGTGTCTGAGCTGTCTATCCACTCGCAACGCTCTAGATTGTATTCAGACATTGTGGTGAATACAACACAACATTCTATCTGGACAGGGAGCCATTGGGCGGTTTAGCGTTGTTTGAATCGGCTTGTTAGATGCTCTGATTGTTTGTAGCCTTACCTGAGGGTCTATCACTCGTGCCCAGACTATACATTTAATGTGATAGTCTGGCTTGTCAGGCTAACATCCACACATACTGTATGTCCATTATTTATCGTAAGTTTCCTGTTTTTGTGTGTTTAGGCTATTACAGCACATTCTTGCTTTAAATCATTACTCACATTTCTCTGTGTGTGTGTGTGTGTGTGTGTGTGTGTGTGTGTGTGTGCCATTTATTAATGTCAGTCGTGCCTTCCTTGTTCCAACATGTTGATGTTACAAGTATGCTGAATCAGGTATTGTGGGCACAGGGAACAATTTGGATTTTCAAACTGGGTTGCCATTCAGTACAGAACATTGTTTATGTTGTGTTTGATATTGTGTGAGCATCGAAAATGTGCCCATAACAACATACAGTACATGTATTTACACATACACAGAGGCTCAGATCAACTAGTTAAAGCTTCATTTTAAAGTACATCTGTGCAACTTTTAAATCTCTAACGGCTTTGAAGTCAACAGACCTTCAGTAAAAAGAATTACAGGTGATTCGCCCGGTACTCTAGCCAGTAATCCAGCCTTGCAACTTCCCTCTCCTAAATCATCTATGAGCCTTATGAGCATGTGTTCATGTGTTATTACCTGCTCAGTCAACATAGCCCTTCCAAAATGGTCCTAGGTGCTTTCTATCCTATGGCTTATCCTTATGGCTTCTATCCTATTTGTATACAAGCCATGCATATGTAGTATGAATTTAAGACAGGGGGGTTCCTTCATGACAGAGAGATTCTTGGACTTTGTGACTGCCTATGTGTGTCTCTTGCCATTCTAACTCCCATATCTTTGTGTGTGCATGTGTTTTACCGCATCCCAGAATTTTAGCATAATTACATAGATGCTGCCTTGTCTTGTGTGTGTGTGTGTGTGTGTGTGTGTGTGTGTGTGTGTGTGTGTGTGTGTGTGTGTATTAGAGAGAAAGTGTGTGTGTCTGTGTGTGTAGACTATTCCGTAATTGCAGACGTAGTGCCTTGTTCCAACATGTTGATAATTCTGACCAATAATCATTCTGGGGGCTGTGACCCAATATGTGGGGTTTCAAAATGTTGGGTTGGTATTCAGCACTGAACATTGCTTAAATACATTGCAGATCTCTAAAACATGTTTACACACACACACACACACACACACACACACACACACACACACACACACACACACACACACACACACACACAAGTTCAACATAAGACACACACAAACAAAAAGCCACAAAGCTGAAATATATTTTTTATTGAAAAATACATCAAATTGTATACTACTGTATATTATTTTCCCAGTTTTATTTACACATTTACAGTCTACACTAGATAGATAGATAGATAGATAGATAGATAGATAGATAGATAGATAGATAGATAGAATTTTGAAATAAGGTCATATTGCGCCCCCTTGTGGGCGCTTACCGCCAGTGTTTTGCCTAGAGCCCATCCTATCTCTTTGCCAAGGGGAGGCAAGCTTTGGACACCTGGGGTCCTGTGGTGCCACCTTGTGGCCACTTGTATGTGTATATATGATTTTTGCACTTCTTTAGATTTGTGCTGATACTTTTCACCCTTCTTGTTTGGCTCTTTGTGTCTGTGAGTTTTATTGTGTTTCTGTATGGTTGTTTAATAGGCTATGTGTGTCTTTGTGTCTTTCTCCTGATGGCACGTAAATTATACTGTGTGCTATGACTCCTCCTCTGCCAGCTCTCGAATGTTGACCAGCAACTCAGAGAAAGATGGACGTTCTTGTGGCTTCTGAAACACAAGACCACATCAGTCATTTTACATACAAGGAGTTTATGCCCGACTCAACACACAAGCCTGACGTTTTTACCTATGAGCACCCCTTGCAGTTGGCAATCTATTAAAAAACTAACAATGTTGCACACTCTCACCAACACAAGGATTTGTTTGCAAAATAAAATAGAGAAGAGTTATGTTGACAAAGTAAACACATTTATGTCTAGGTCTATTTGATGTCAAATAGCTAAATTGTTGCCAAAAAGGGTGCCGCCATGAGATAAGTCATAAGTCATTGTTCTACTTTGTTATACCTGTGTGTGTGTGTGTGTGTGTGTGTGTGTGTGTGTGTGTGTGTGTGTGTGTTTTTTTGTGCGTTGTCTTACCGCATCCCAGCATTTGAACATAATCTCGTAGACTCTTGTGGAGGCCTTGTGTGGGCGGTACAGGCGGTTGCCCTGGGTAACTTCCTCCACCACCTCCTGGTTGGTCCGATTCTCGAATGGAACTCGCCCCTCTGTGAATATCTCCCACATCAACACACCTTCAAACAGGAAACACAATGACCCTCTGTGAATATCTCCCACATCAACACACCTTCAAACAGGAAACACAATGCCCTATTTTTGTCCAACCTGTGACATAAGTGGCAAAAACAAAAGCGTCTCCTGTTCCCATATGATGTTATCACTAAGATAAGGCAGAGTAAATGTTTGTTTGAAATGACCGGCAGGCAGAGAGTCGGACTGACATGACGTCTAACAACATTGACAAGAACCGTTGACAAATGATGGCCTGGTTCCCTTAGTAGTGCGATGACCATATGCTGATCTCTCGTTTCGATCAGCCCAGACGCAGGATGTCTGATGTTTGAGTCTGGTGTGACTCGAAGTTTTTTTTTTTTTTTTTTTTTGATGTCGCAAGGTTTTAATACCATACGTTAGGCCAAGTAGTCACTCCGCAACCCATGTTGAATGTTGAATTGTTGCCATAGATTTCTTCATTAGCCAGACAATCCCCAAACACTAATGCTAAACTGCACTGCTAGTGCTGCAAGGAAGCATGTTTAGTCTATCAGTATTAACTTAGAGAAGCAACCACTGTCACAGGCTGATTTGAATATCTGTGATACGAGATGGAAATGACATGACCTCTCATCAAAACATTTACCTTGGTCTAGCTGTAGCCTAAGAAGCTGCTATTTTATAACCTGGCACATGAAGGAGATTATATTCTTGCCAGCATTAGTTTGTTTGCTTGTTTTGTTTGCTTAGCTGAATTGAATGATAGCTGAAAGATTGGAATAGGACTTGCCAGAGGCTTTGAGAATTAATTAAGATCAATCTCAGTTGCTTCATGTTCAAAGTCACTGTTGCAGGAATGTGGTCTGTAGTCTGTAGACAGTATGTCTATAGTGTCTAGAGGATGGTTTACAGACATCACATCCGTTAGCTCTTAAATTACACTCCTAGTAAGGTATTTACTTGTATTGTGTTGTAGCTTCATTGTTATTCCTCTTTTTGTAAGTTGCTTTGGATAAAAGCGTTTGCTAAATGCATAAATGTAATGTAATTTAAATGTTTCATATCATGCTTTTGCAAACAGTTTGGGGTTTGTCGCTTTGATGTCAGACCCAGAACACTGATAAAACACTAAATATTTACAGTTGAAATCAGTTATTGTCTTAAAAATGTACAATGACCACAAACGTAACTTCAAATTAGCTACAAAATCGCTTAAGGACAACAGAGAGTATTGGAGTGACCACCACAAAAGGCATACACTATGTACGCAAGAAGGCCCCAAAATAAGGCCCAGTCACACTCTTCTGTCAAGAGGAATGGACCAAAATTTCAATATTGTGAGAGGCTTGTAGAGGGATACCCCAAACTTTTGGCTTCAATGAAAAAACTTCAAGGCCAATATCAACCAGGCTAATTGTACGTACATTTTTAACTTAAAATATAAAAAAACTATAAAATAGTTTATCTCTTTATTCTGAGATGTAACAAATACAAAAAATGTGATAATAATGTATTTACTGACTATAAGCAGAAAAGTTTACTTTGATTTAATGTTCCACAGTAAAGAAAAACTGCGTCTTGTCTGAGCTGTATGGTATGTAAATATCTGGTTTCAACTGTAATGTCTGTAACTGTAAATACGTTTAAATGATCTGTGTTCAGTGCTAGACCTACAAGTTACATGAAAGAAGCTTAACTGGTATTGAGGCACACAAAGAGAGGCATGGCTATGACAAAGGTATCTCACCATAGGACCAGATGTCAGACTTGTTGCTGTACTTGTTAAAGTGGAGAACCTCAGGGGGAGACCATTTGACTGGGAACTTGGTACCCATGGAGCAGATGTACTGATTGTCTAGGACATATCTGCAAAGACACAGACATATCAACACAGACGCATAAACTCTAGACATAATAGAAGTATCCCTTTTTATGGAATGGTATTTTGTAGATATACATGTTGTACAGATAGCAATACAAATAACAAATTCTTTCCAAAATACTGGGCAAAATGATATTTAAAGCATCTTGGTTGTATGGTTTGTATCACTTTTGCAAGAGCGTTGTTGTGTGGCGCACAGGTGACTGGGGAGAACGGCCTCTGCCTTGTCCAGCACCCCAGACACATAGCAACTCACCTGGTCATCCCAAAGTCACACACTTTCACCACGTTGCTCATGTTCACTAGACAGTTGCGTGCAGCCTGTAGAAGAAGACACACCTTTACACACAACTCAGCCAGAGGTTCACACTGTTCTGCACTCACTCATACCACCGACTTCTACCTCACACTTACACAGAAAGTTAGTGTGTGTGTGTGTGTGTGTGTGTGTGTGTGTGTGTTTGCTTGTGAACAGTATGTACTAATGATCTTGGTGATGGAATGGAAATATTTGGAAAACCCTGAAAGATTCATATCAGGGAGTACAGCAGCAGACATCTGTGTGTGTGTGTGTGTGTGTGTGTGTGTGTGTGTGTGTGTGTGTGTGTGTGTGTGTGTGTGTGTGTGTGTGTGTAATCACCAGGTCTCGGTGTAAGAAGTTGTTGAGCTCCAGGTACTCCATGCCCTCACAGGCGTCCTGGCACATGGCCAGCAGCTGGCCGCTCCTCATGGTGCCCGTGTGCAGCCGCAGGAACTCCACCAGACAGCCGTTGTCCATGAACTCAGTCACGATACACAACGGCCGCTCTCGCAGACACACACCGTACAGCTGCACCAGCTTAGGGTGACACAGCCTCCTGTATGCACACACACACACACACACACACATATACACACACACACACACACACACACACACACACACACACACATTTCTTATACAAATTGCAATATCAATTATCAATACTCAAATATCCATATCAAGCATGGGTCTGTATTCATATACATGTCGTACTTCATGAGATCAATCACACACACACAGACACACTGGAGTGGAAAACATGATGTGTTGAAGCCAAGGAAGTGGTCATTTGCTTGTAAGTGATGTCAGAAGACCCTAGAAGCCATTTCCTTTTCACACGCTTGTTGCCCACGCATGTAACCACAGTAACACACACACACACACACACACACACACACACACACACACACACACACACACACACACACACACACACACACACACAGAGGGCAAGACAAGGCAGCACACACAAAGCGAAACAGACACAGAGAGGCATATATAATAGAGATATGCAGCTCAAGACAGCAGACATGGAAAGTTAAGATGGAAAATGTGGTTTCCGTGCCTTTTCTGTCTGTGTGTTAAGGGGGTGGATTTAACACTGTCAAACTGAGAAAAAATGAAAGTATGTCAATTGGGGGAATGAGAAAGTTTTTTGTTCAAATAGGTCAGACAGAGATGAAATAATAGTTTTATCTTGTTCCTTATGTTTTATGACAATATGAACGGTACATTTGAAAATGTACCAAGCACATGCAGGACTGTGAATGGTGATGCTGTTAATTTGTCATTATGTAAATGATGTAAACTAATCAGCTCTCACACCCAAATGCTCAATAGCTTATACTGAATGAAAAGCCAAATATACATCATGTTTCCGATGTACACACTCACATCTAATTTGGTTTGGCTGGCTTGCAGCCTATAACCACATAGTTAGACTTCTCATACATCTCATTTGGAGTGGATTTGATTTGTGGAGGACACAGGTTGAGAGAGAATAAGAGAGAGAGAGAGAGAGAGAGAGAGAGAGAGAGAGAGAGAGAGAGAGAGAGAGAGAGAGAAAAGATCATTTAAAATGGTAAAAAGATTAGTTACTGAAACAGAATGAGAGATAGGAGTGTCAAGAAGTGCTGGTGTGTGTGTGTGTGTGCATCTACTTACATCATGACCTTGGCCTCCTCGATGAAGTCGTCCTCAGACATGGCTCCCTCCCTGATGGCCTTGATGGCCACTTTCTTGTCCGTCCTCCACTTGCCCAGTCTGACTACTCCATACTGCCCAGTGCCCAGCTCCTTCATAACGGTCAGCTCTGCCGGGTTAATCTCCCACGTATCTGCATCCACAAGCATTACAACCCTTACACTACAGCATACAGCTAGAGAACCACAGCTCAGCCTCAAAACCACTTTCCAAGGCCATCTCACACCACCACCATTACAATTAAAAAAAAAAAACAGTTTGAGAACCAAAACCTCACAATGCAAACAAGCAAAACTGTTTCTGAAGCACTTGTGAAGCACTTGATACAAAAGAGTACAGAAAGTAGAGTTAGGTTTTAGAGTACTTACTGTCTAAGTATGCTGGAATAACACAAGTGCATGTTGCATGTGTATTAATTTCTCACACGTAGTGTACGTACCTGAGCTGAAGCCTGCCGTAGCCGGCTCACAGCGGCCCGACGCCCCCACAGGGTAGCGCAGCCGCACGATCAGACCTGTTAGGCAGTCAAGACAAGAGGACAGGAAAAAAATGTGGCCTTGGTGTGTGATTTTTACCATTGATTAGACAGCCTAATACTATTCAATTCAATTCAATTTTATTTGTATAGCGCACAAATACAGTACATTGTCTCGCGGCGCTTTACAGACAGTACGGGAAGCATCCATGAGAATCAGGGGCAAGGAAAAACTCCCTCGCTTTGTAATTTTTTTTTAATAATTAGTTTTTAATACTAATACTCTTTTGGGGATTTGGAGCTTCCTTTGGTCAGCTGATTGTCCCTTAGCCCTTGCATTAGCCAATCAGAAAAGAGCCTGGAGGATTTTAGTGTTTTTGTTTCTAAAGGAAGTAATTATTAAAAAAATCATATATATGTATATATGTGTGTGTGTGTGTTTGTGTGTGTGTGTGTGTGTGTGTGTGTGTGTGTGTGTGTGTTTACCTGCAGCATTGAACTGGTGGTATTGGATGAGCTCAGGTATGGAGCTGAAGACATGTTTCTCAGCCAGGAAGAACTGGCCTGCAGGAGAGTGCCTGATCTGGTAGTGCTTAACATCGCCCTCCTTCCTGCAGCCAGAGAGAGAGAGAGAGGGAGAGAGGGAGGGAGGGAGAGAGAAGAGAAGCTATAAGGGACAAAACTGCAGACCAAACAAACAGATGGACTGATAAACAAGGCTGCACTGCATTCATACCTGACGGCTTTAGTGTAGACTGACACAGTGTAATTTCCAGGCTGGCTGGAGTCTCTCACGATGAATCCCCCTTCTTTGCCCTGTGCAGATACATATAGAGATAACACACACACACACACACACACACACACACACACACACACACACACACACACACACACACACACACACACATGAAGTGACATTCGGTTTCATCAGACCACCCAAACAGTGGTGACTTCACATCACAAACTAGAAATGCGAAGAATGCAGACCTCCGCCAAGACCATATGGTCATGAGGCCCCCTGGAGTTCCCCCTAGCGTGTACACATGGGCCTGATAACTGCACTCATGAGAAGAAATCCTTTCAAAACATTCTGTCCAGATCCTGACCCGGATCATCACCAAAATTTCATGGGTGAAGACACACCTCAGGTGAAAATTTCATGCAAATCTATCTATTACAATCAATAGCCCTGTTCAAAGTCACTGAGTGCTGGGACTGAATTGGTTGGACCATGTTAATGTGTATTTAATGTGTTGTGTATTGTGTTCATGAAGCGTGTGTACTGTAGGTGACTACATGTGTTACCTCTTGCTGTAGTAGTTGCTCAGCCTGAGCTCTTGTAATGTTTTTGCAGTACCATCTGAAAACACACACACACACACACACACACACACACACACACACACACACACACACACACACACACACACACACACACACATATTTAGGGTTACTGTATGAAAGCATAATCACTTCAAATCAGTAGTTAAGCAAGTTTAGTGTTTATCTCAACTGTCACTAAAAAATTCTAATGATTGGTGAGCTAATACTGGTGACTGGTTTCTATGAGTGGTGAGTCAACCAGTCTTGAGTTTCGTTCTGTTGGCGTCTTGATAGTCCTGTCAATGGCTGGAACCAGACAACAACAGAAGACAGCAACAGCAATTTCTAGAAAGCTTTCTACTTCTCATGTAGTAAAAGCCTCCAATGAATGTTTCACTCACTCACTAAACCAGCTGCTTTTAATTAGCACAGCTCTTTGGCCAGCAAACTCAATATTGAGACCAGCAGCAAAGAAAAAGATTTTTCCTTTTTTTCCCAGAAACTCATTTTCTGCAACTCTGCTGGCAACAGGTGTGGAGATGAAATCCAACTGGATTGTGGAGAATGAATGTAATTGGCTGGTGGAGAATGAATATAACTGGATGGTAAAATGGAGAGTGCATGTAATGTGCACCTATGTGCAGTTGAAGTGTAATTATGACAGGCTGAAACTCACAGGTTTGCTTCTATTGTGTCCTTTTCTGTGACATAGTTACTGGGGATGAAGCCTTTATTGCTGTAAGACACAAATGACATGAACAACATTAGACACAGAACAGAGAGAGATCTCACATACTCGTATGTGCATGAATACATGCACACATGCTCACCCTCGTTCACACACACACACACACACACACACACACACACACACACACACACACACACACACACACACACACACAATCACATAACCTAGAACTCTAGATGTACTCTAAGGGTAGTAAATTGATTTGTTCAGCGAGTACGTCTGGCCTTGAGCCATAGGGATCAGTTGTTCATACAAACATGCAAATGTAAATACTTGCATCTAAACGTACACATGTAATCACATGCACACACACACACACACACACACACACACACACACACACACACACACAGAGGCCCGTTGCAACAGGGAGCGCAAACCAAAGGGGATGAAGGGGGCTCCTGTGGATGACTAATTGGTATACGGGCCCATGAGAGAGACAACTGTGGGAGCGTCCCTTTAAACTCCCTGCTCAGTCATATGTGGGGAAACCCCCTGGCCTAAAGAGACCCCACCCACTGGCTTTCTGTCAGAAAAGACCCATGATTTCAAAGCGGTAACCTCTGGCTAAATAAAGGCAAGGCAAAAGGAGGATGAAAAGAAAGACTAACTGAGACCTACTGGTGTAGCACAGCACAGTAGTTTTTTATTGATTCATTTTTATGGCATTAGACTTTTTAGGGAAATGCAATATACTGCATTATACAGTACTTTTAGTTATTTATGACATTAGGCCTTGCAGGGAAATACAATATATGACATCTCACTGTATTGTGTGTTTTTCATTGCACAGGTTAGTGCAATTGCAGTATGTTAGATGAATAGTGCCGCCTGCAGATGTCTACTAAATGTCTACTAAATGTGTTTGTCTCTTCTGTCATATGCCTGTACTGCACTGGACAACTACATTACCTTTCAGAGACATTAAAGTCTAACTCTAATATCCTGTTTACCTGGGGCTGCTGAAGTACCATGAAACAGGCCTGCACACACACACACACACCCATATACTTCACACACACGTATTTGTTCCCTGCCTGCCTTTCAAGTCTAACTCTAATATCCTGTTGGGGCTGGGGCTGCTAAAGTACCATGAAACAGGCCTGCACACACACACACACACACACCCACACCCACACCCACACACACACACACACACACACACACACACACACACACACACCCATATAGTGTACACACCCGTATTTGTCCTCTGCGCGCCACCAGAGCTGGTCCTGCTTGTGCAGGATGGTGTACTCCTCCCCTTTGCGTAGCGTCAGGTCTGTGGGCTCACGGGCCACAAAGTCATACATGGCCAGCACCTTCCTCCTTGGACCACTGTCATCTTCAGGAGGGGGCAGGGGCAGCTTCCGCCGTGAACGCTCACTCTGAGCAACAAAACACGCACACACGCGCACACATACACACATGCACATGCAAACACACAGAAAGACACACACAGTGAAAGGCACAAAGTCAAAAGAGAAACATAGCAATTGAAAAGGATGCATCCAAATTGCAAAGCACAGTTGTAAACCACCATACGCGCACATGCACAATGCACATTTTATTCACCCATTTAAGACCATTATGTAAGCATTGGATGTGTATTGTACCCCTACAAAAGCTGTAGTACACACACGCACACACACACACACACACACACACACACACACACACACACACACACACACACACGCACTACTACAACTACACATGCACAGCAGACACAGTAGCACACAACATTGTCTTTTTTACTTGAACTCGGAGGATACACACTAAAAGTTCTCAGTGTATACACAGAATATACACATACACACACACACTCACAACCACTCGTACACACACAGACCCATACTGACTCTGCAAGCATGTTCTGGGCGGAAGTGTCTGTTCTCGTTTACAATCACGTCAGACCTAAGAGAGAGAGAGAGAGAGAGAGAGTTAAGACATGGTGAAAAGGAAGTCATATGACAGTGTACTCATAGTAAAAGTCTTGTTGAAAACATATGATTGTAATGATAAAGTAGGAACAGTATCTGTCTCTGTCTGTCTGTATGTCTGTCTGCCTGTCTGTCTGTCTGTCTACTGTATCTATCTATCTGTGAATGTTGTTGGAGAGAATACTCCAGCAGGTCTACGGCCCTGTCCCTTTTCTACCACTTCCAATCATCTATGGACAGTCATTTTTGCGCATTCATGTGTAAGATGAAGGTGTCCCAATACTTTCAAGAGTAAGGGGAAGTGCCTTTCAGCCCTTTACTGTAAAATGAAGGGAGGTGTGAAAAAAGTGTAGATGATTAGCCAAGATACAGTCCAGAAAACAGAAAAGAAAAAAGGCCAGCTCGGGAAAAGATAAAGCATGTACATTGTACACTGTAGCAATTAAGCATTAGACATTTCAAAATCAGGATATGGACATAGAAAAGAAATGTGAGTCAGAACAGGAATGTTAGGACATTGCTCAAGATAAACAAAAATACACAATGGGAATGCTTTGAGAGGTCACCAAATCAGTACCATTTACAGAACAACAGTATCTCGTTATGGGGCTACCGATGTTCCATTTTGTATAATGTTAAGGATGTGGACTTTCTTATGAGCATGCCAATGACCATGTCCACAACACTGGCCCTTTCATAGAATGGAGTCTGACTGAAGGAGTATCCTAGTGGATGGTCGAACATACAGAAGCCTATGCCTCCATCTACATGCCCATTTTCGTCTGATACAGATGAGCAACTTATGCGCACTCTGAAGTAGCCAGTGAGCCTTCCTGACGTTAACGTTTCCGATGGACTGAGTGACTGTTTTGTGTTTTGTCTGTCTGTGTTTGTCTTCATTATAAGCGCTTTGAGTGGCCTTGGTGCTGAAAAATACACTCTATACAGTAAATCAAACTTACTTACTTACTAGATGATATCTGTGGACGGTACCTACCTGGTCTGCACTGCACAGCAGCAACAACAGAACAACGAGCGTACAGAGTGATCTAGAACACAAGCGCACACACATTACAAAACATTGCAAACACTGACGGATCTCTAGCTCTAAGAGATCTAAAATGAGTACTCTCACTCCTGCTTTGGATTTGGATACAGTAGATGTGGCATTACATAAGTTGTCGCTCTCTCAGACACACACACACACACACCTTTCCATATTTTACTTTGGAACTCATTTTTGCTTGTTTGCTACATCGCTGTATAACTGCCCTCTACGCAGTGCACACACACACACACACACACACACACACACACACACACACACACACACACACACACACACCCATCTCCGCACCTCACACACAAACTGGGCCCTTGCTCGATACAAGTTGCCTACTACTCAACAAGAACTATTAAAGACACCTGCAGATGAAAACACATTAACAGCTGGGTAAACTCCATCTCTTTTCACACACACACACACACACACACACACACACACACACACACACACACACACACACACACACACACACACAAATAAAACAAAACATTCTGTGACACTTGTGTCTGCCATACTGTTTGAACATCTGTGTTACACACACACACACACACACACACACACTAAGACAAAATTACTCACTGAAATGAGCCATGAATGGCAAGAGAGTGACTGGGTTACAGTCTCCGTTTACTTTCTCTCTCTTTCTTCCTCTCTCTCATTCTCTCTCTCCTGTCTACATTGAGTGAGGACTCAACATGCACCAAGTCTCATCCTTGAACCGGAAGGAAAGAGAGTGGGAGGAAGAGTGACGCAGGCCTCTGCTTCACACGTGTGTATATACACACACACACACACACACACACACACACACACACACACACACACACATCTTCACACATACACCCTCTCACACAGACAGAAAGGCACACCTGCCACAAAAACCTCAAACCAGAGATGGTCTCCTCTTTAACATGAAAGGACAGGAAGTTCTTGAGCGAGAGAGAAAGAGGTGTATGTGCATACTGTGTGTGTGTGTGTGTGTGTGTGTGTGTGTGTGTGTGTGTGTGTGTGTGTGTGTGTGTGTCTGTGTGTCTGTGTGATCTTGTGTGTGTGTGTGTGTGTGTGTGTGTGTGTGTCTGTGTGTTGTTCAAATAATATTTTTTCGCGGGGGGGGGGGGTTATGTCCTGTGTGAATGTCCAAACAACATTTATCCACAAACAAAACACACACACACACACACACACACACACACACACACACACACACACACACACACACACACACACTAGGCTATACACAGGGGTTAAAGATGGGGGGAACCCGCGGGAACGCAGTACCGGCACCTCAGATAAATGAACAATATCATCCCATTCGTCTTCTATACATGTTTCTTTGTTTGTGCCGATACAAAATTTGAGAGTTCCCCCTCCTGCCAAATCCCACTTTAACCACTGGCTATACACTCATTCACAGCTGGCTGGCCTTTCTGACAGGACACCAGCAAAACAATGGTTTAGTGCAGTAGACTTCACGTCACATCTGCCTGGAGTATTTGTTAAACAAATTCTCGAGTGCGCACGGAGGGTCGCACACACACACGCACGCACGCACGCACGCACACACGCACATACACACACACACACCACCGCAGCCTGAGAGTCTGACTTCCTTGAATGTCAAGACAGAGGTGGGCTTGATGTCTCACGCTTCCTGGTGTGGCGCAGTCACACAGACGGAGGCGACCGGAGAGATTTCACTATTTATGAAGTTTAAGGGAAGGACAGGTGCACTCCTTTCTGGCTTGGACATTTGCCTTGTTCGCTGGCAGGCGTAATAAATCTCCGCTGGTCAGTCGTTTCATCTGGATTGCGTGGAGAGCAAGGCGAGATTAGGTGAGCTCCACTGTCCCTGCGCTGCGACTGACCGAAACCGAACAGAATGGAATGAAATTGAAACTAAATTGGCCGTCCGTCAGGGGACGAAGAAGACTACAATCAGAAGTCGGGAAGACTGGACTCAGAACTCAATCACTTGCGGGTCTGTTGGTGTTGTGCAGGTGCATGTAACGTTACTTATGATTCATTCATTTCGTTTATGAAGTTGAAGGCTTGGCTGGTTGCTGTGCGTTTTTCATGCGTCACGTTACTTAGTGCCGTTCAGAAGTCAGTAATGTTTGTTTTACTGTGAGGGTTAAAAGTCTAGATGTGAAGATATGATAAAAGATATGATTAAAAAAAAAAATCGGTCAGACATAGGCTCACGACAAAGACGGGAATAGGCTTTCTTGTTTGAATATGTAGAATCTGTATGTTTTTGATTTACAATTTGACGATGCAGTAATTCCAGAAAATGATGCTGTTTAGACCATCACATGCTCACAAGACGCCTATGCAATTGTCACTTCGTACTTTTTTGTAATAGCCTACAGCATATCTAACAGGATGGAATGTACTGTTGTGGTATTAAACTTGCTCTTGGTTATAGCCTACTAAATGATTAGATTATCAACCTGAATGAATGTGTGACATTAATTCGTGTCAATGCTGTCTGTCACCCTCTGCCTTTCAGACCAGTGTATGGTTTGTGTGTGTTTGCCTGTGTGTGTGCATATGCGTGAGAGTGTGTGTGTATGCGTGAGGTCAAGTCCGAGTGTGTGCCATGAGTGCTGCTGTGGTCCTGGAGGAGTTGTTGATCAAGCGCTCGCAGCAGAAGAAGCGCACATCACCGCTCAACT
>JAODXP020000028.1:9718016-9725516 GCA_027497455.2 Sardinella longiceps | reverse complement strand
GAGAGAGAGAGAGAGAGAGAGAGAGAGAGAGAGAGAGAGAGAGAGAGAGAGAGAATGTTTCTATGTGTAAGTATCGGCCTAAGTGTTTCATGTGTGTGTAGGTGTGTAATATACCTATAATGAGATGTGTATGATGTGTATGATCTGTGTGTGTGTGTGTGTGTGTGTGTGTGTGTGTGTGTGTGTGTGCGTGTGTGGCTACCTGGAGAGCGGGCAGGTGAGCGGGCAGGAGAGCGAGCTGGAGATTTAGCATTATGAATGCCTCCGTTGTGATTCTCACTGGGCAGGGCGAGCTCCATCATTGTACGAGGCTTAGGAGCAAACTCCTTCCTGGGCTTATCAGACGACTCTTTTATCCTGTACACACACACACACACACACACACACACACACACACAGATGTTGAGGTATTTATTAGCACACTTTCATTTTCAACCTACAATGTGTGAGTGTGTGTGTGTGTGTGTGTGTGTGTGTGTGTGTGTATGAGTGCATGCATGCCTACTATGGCATGTAATGTATGTCTACTATATGTGGTTTGTATAATCTGTGTCTATGTGCAGCATAATAATAATAATAATAATAATAATAACACTGTATTTATTATATCAAATGGAAACATAAAATAAATACACAAATGCTGTACAATAATGTAGAGGTATAAATGACACATGAATTCCTGACTTGAACCCAGAGGTTACATTTCATAACTGTTGACCAAAACATTACCTTCCTACATTTTCCTTGTTTGTGTTCTATGGTATTAGAGTACTTGAAAAGAGTGTAATTAGGCAGAGGTGTGTGTGGAGGTAGGCAGTGTTATGTAAGGCTGGGTGTTGGAGGTTTAGTTCTGACCTCTCCTCTATCTTGCCCGAGAGCCCCTGCAGGATCTCTGAGGAGCGCCTGTGGTAGTCCAACTGAGCCTGAACCAACGCAGCCAGCTGGCTCACCTGCTCAATCTACACACACACACGCGCACACACACACACACACACACACGCACACACACACACACACACACACACACACACACACACACACACACACACAGCAGCAGCAGAAAACAGAACAGATTATTTAACAACATCTCTACAAATAGGCGTCATAAAAAGAAACTGGCGGACTGCTGAGGGCTTGGCCAGTCTAACAGACAGTCAGGAAGCATAGCAGCTACTGATGCCCTTTGTTGGCACAAAAGCTGCCTATGTAGTAGTACATAGTAGATAGTCAATGAAGATGTGTAATACTGTGTGTCTGTGTGTGTGTGTGTGTGTGTGTGTGTGTGTGTGTGTGTGTGTGTGTGTGTGTGTGTGTGTGTGTGTGTGTGTGTGTGTGTGTCATACATCATTCTCGATGAGGTTGAACATGCTCTGCTCTGCAACCTCCTTGGACTCATCAAACTTCTCAAGTGCCTGGCGGATCTCATCGTCCTGGACCTTCCCATGCCGCTTCTTCTTGTAGTCAAAGTCCAGCCGCCGGCCTTCCATCTTCCGCAGGTGATGCTGCAGACACACACACACACACACACACACACACACACACACACACACACACACACACACACACACACACACACACACACAACCTGTCAGTTTCTCTACTTTGTATGCATTAGTACAGTACTACATTTCCAGCATAGCAAAATGAGAGCACAAATCCAAAGATAAAACCAGCATCACTCTCTTAGTAGCCTGCAGGTTATTCATGTACACACTGAATTGCTTGCAGTATATTACTGTCAACAGTCTTACCTCACAAAAACATTTTCAACACTATAAACTAGCACTACATTAAACCACTGCAGCCATCTATTTTTGTATGAAACACTTGCATAAATGGAACAGTTGATTGGTCTACTACCAATGGATGGGAATGTGTGTGTGTGTGTGTGTGTGTGTGTGTGTGTGTGTGTGTGTGTGTGTGTGTGTGTGTGTGTGTGTGTGTGTGTGTAAGCTTGCATAAAACAGATGGGATCTGATGTGAGTCCCCTGGGTCTCAACACTTTGTGCCATTAATGGCTAAGAGTGCTATTCAGGGCCTCCAGCTGGGAGGGCATACACAGCCTCATGTTTTACCTAGGCACTCCACCTGAGCTCCACACACACACACACACACACACACACACACACACACACACACACACACACACACACACACACACACGTGTACGGGGGGATTATGTACACCCATGCGTGAGTGCTATTTCACATGCTCCCCTAAAAGCTGTGCAGAAGACTTAGGAATGTTTGGAATACAACTGTAAAGTAGGAATGCTCCCACTATTTTCTTACATATAGTTTGGAAAAAGTAAATAAAACATTCCCAACTGACACAGAGATGAAAAAGATGAATGCATTATGGAAAATGTCTGAAACCTTTGCACAGTAATATTGAGCTTGTTTATGTAATGTCTTCTTTTCTCTCCCTACCTGTTTGTCTTCTCAGATCCTATCACTCAGACATTCTGTCTGTCTGTCTGTCTGTCTGTCTGTCTATCCTATCACTCAGACATTCTGTCTGTCTGTCTGTCTGTCTATCCTATCACTCAGACATTCTGTCTGTCTGTCTGTCTGTCTATCTATCTATCCTATCACTCAGACATTCTGTCTGTCTGTCTGTCTGTCTATCCTATCACTCAGACATTCTCCTCATCTTATCTCTTACAGATGAGCCCCAGGCTTCAGTCCAAATCACATTCTACAACACAATTCTACTACACAACATTTACACTGCAACAATGTTAACTCCCATCCTTCATTAAAATGACAGCATCCCAAAGTATGACAAATCAGATTCTCATGCTTTGGTAGTGAAACAGAAAAGCCTCCAGTACTTCCTTCCTCTTCCCTCCTCTCTTGTAGTGTGAGTGTGAGCCGGAGCAGAGCAGAGCAGAGCAGTGCAGTGCATCACCTGTATCTCTTTCAGGTCTTTGTCATGGAGGTTCTGGAGTGGGTCAATGAAGTTTTGTTTCACCTCCATGTCAAGCGCATCCTTTACCTCACCAAGCTCACGACAGCACTCTCCCGCATCTAGCAAAGCCAGGCCTAGAAGAAAAGAGCAGGGTTACACTCAAAACACACACACACACACACACACACACACGCACACGCACACACACACACTCACTCACTCACATATACACACACACACACCAATGCTAGCTGGTGGCATAAATGATGAAATGTATTACAATCTGCTGTGCATATTAAATATTGATTTCTAATGTGTTTCTAATCGGTGATAGGTTGACAGGTAGTCACTGTAATCCCCAATGAACTAACACCCCACGGCTGTGAAGTCTGGCGAGACTGTGAGAGACATTATGTAAGAGACAGCAGAAGCAAGTAAAGTGCTTGTAGATGAGCTTCTATTTCATCAGTAACGATTGCAATATATTATCTCATTTTATATAATTAGTAATGTGTTGACAGACCACCTAAATAGTGCACTTGTAACAGCTTTAGTCTTTAATCATTACTCTTGTATTGATTGGGCCAAAGAAGAAGCCCATAAATAAGATGGAGTAGCCTGGAGTAGCTCAGCCTGTCTGGCACATCCACTCCTTCCCATCACACTGAGCTCCTAGTCTGGCACTGCTCAATGCAAAAGCTTTCTCAGCGCCAACGGTTACGGCTGAGCCAATCAGAGAGTTTGACAGTTGTAAACAGTCAGTTTGACAGTTGTAGGGAGGAGTTTGACAGTTATAAACATTGATAACGCTCATAAACATTGACAAATAGTAGTCAGGATGTCAATTTACAGTATACTTGAGAGGTAAATGCAAATGCCAGGTTAGAACTAAAAAAGAAGAAAATTGACTTTGGTTGTTGTAAGCTAAATGCCTATTACAGTTTTTCTCAATTGGTTTGGCTCATTTCTTGAAATAGAATTGAAATTATCAAAACTCTAAGATCATTTGGCATAACACTCTTACAACTCTGCACAACACCATAGCTAACCTGCAAAATCACATATCTCTTCCAAAACTGTTCACCCATGCTTCCGACTTAATTTCTTTCTCATGTAAAGTGTCAGTGGCACCCAAACTGCAAAGATCCTTCTCAACTGCCAAGCACATTTCCCGAAACAGACTGGATGTTCTCCACACTCTTAGTGCTTTTTACTAAACTAAATTGGACGGTTCAGCAAAACACCATGGATCACCAGCAAAAGCTCACATCTCTCCCAAAACAGTTCACCAATGTGCCAAAATGAAGTTTCTTTCTCATTCAAATAGTCAGTGCCCCCAAAATGCATCATCTCTTTTGCATTGTGTGAGCACTACAAGTCAAAATGTTTAGATGTTTTCTCATGTGGCAGAGGACCAATGAAATAACACTCATTTCCAACATGTCTCTTAGCCCATCCTTCATCGACACTGTTTGAAGAAAATTATGAAAAGTTTAGAGAAATGTGTTATAGCAATTGTGAAAAACACTATTCTCACGATAAAACTATTTTGATACACCAAAATAAAAGAAAAATGTATATTTTGAGTGCACAACCTTGCAAAATATACTGATGAACAAAATAAATAAGGAAAATTATATTTTGGGTACAGTATTTCAAGAGATTTGTATAGTATTGAAGGTATTCTACTCTAGACTAATTTTGACAATTGAACAGACCATTATGCATTTGATGACTTATACAATGAAATCATGCTGACATATTTTGGAGAGAAAAGCCATTAGACTGAAAATTTACTAATCAGTTGAGATCAACAAGATGTAATCAATTGGAATATGTGCTAAATGTAGGCAAACTGTGCTAACTGTAGACTACTTAAACGTAATCATTTCCAAAATGCGCTAAGAAAATAGAGACATGTACTAATGCAATTAACAGTTTGGTTGCCAGGTGTTTTTAACAAGCTTTGGCCCAGAGTGCCAGCAATCCAGGCCACTGTTGCCTATTTTTATAGAGCCACAGCGTATTCTGTGTTATAGCTATGGACACATACTATGGGTCATTTGAAAGGTAAGACTCTGAGCTCTCAGTGGGTGAAAACCGTTTATTTCTACATGCCTCCGTTCCTGAGAAATCCCAAGCTAAACAGTGGGTAGTTTTCATCAAAATCCTTGTTTTTTTCTAGAAAAGGAGATATCGCTTCTTTTATGATTATGATGGAGTGTTCTCTGTCAAGTTTCGAGGAGTGACACAAGCCGAATCATGCCTGTGGTGAGACTGCCACCTAGTGACGAACCCGCGAAAGGACAACATGACATGACGTGCATTATTTGACACAAATGCTGCAATAGTAATCAAATGCTGCCTTGTGATGTGAAAATGTCCAGACAAAATGTGCAGATCGTGAGTTTTTATGAGTTTCCGATCGTAATTTATTTCAGTTCTATTTATCACAGAGTTCCAAAAATCATATATAACCTGTGTGAGGGTTTCTATTTTCGTAAATTAAAAAAAAAGGCAAAAACGTAACATTACGTTTTTGGCACTCAACGCATGACAAGTTATAACGTAACATTACGTTTCTGGCATTCAAAGTGTTAAAATGTGATGAAAGCAATGAGAAATACCACTCTGTTTTGAACAACTGAAGGATAGTTTGGAGATTTGTCCATGTTATTTTGAGAATGTAATCTCAGTTTCAAGAAATGAGCCAAACCAACTGAGAAAAACTGTAAACATTGCAATTCCATACAGAATGTAGAGTGAGAGCACAAGGCTAATACACAGAGTAAGAGAATAATAAATTACCAAAGCTGGACTCCTCTCCTAGCTCACGGCCAAACTTGATCATGGCGTCGCCCAGCACGCTCTCTGCCTGGGGGTAACCTGGGCCCTTCTCCTGCCCCCGGATCTTAGACATGGTGCTCATCATACTCAGCTTTGCCCTGGTGGCTACACACACACAACACACACACACACACACACACACACACACACACACACACACACACAACCCAGTTCATCATCAAATAAGGCTAAAACCATGCCATTGTGTTTAGATTCTTTAAAACATAAGAAAAGAGTAATGTAAATGTCAGTGAGTACAACAGCTTGTGCTGTAATGGTGAACCCTCCCATGAGCTGAGGACAATATGTACAGCACAGGCACGTCCTGACCTCAGACTGTGCATCACATCCACTGTGCGATCGCTTCCTCTTCTTTACATACACTCTGTAGAATCCCACACTCTCTGGTGTCAGGGCAACCTGTCCTTCTCGCTATTTCTGCAGATTTTGCCAATGTGTGCTAGTTTCACTGAACTTCACTTCCTCATGGATTTATTTGACAAAGAATGTCAGAATGGCTTGACACATCTGGAGAGATCACATCTGTGTTGCTGTATGGTGTTCTGGACTGTTTGAGTTTGATTTCTGCTATTTGTGTGTGTGTGTGTGTGTGTGTGTGTGTGTGTGTGTGTGTGTGTGTGTGTGTGTGTGTGTGTGTAGAGAGAGAGAGAGAGAGAGAGAGAGAGAGAGAGAGAGAGAGAGAGAGAGAGTACCTGGGTTGGGTTGCAGGTACTCTGTGGTTTTGGTCATAATGTCCAGCACTGCTCTGCTAGTGGTGTCCACTTTCTGAGGAGACAAATCAGTCAAAATAATCAATTATTCAGTGGAATTTATTAAGACAGTTCAAACAAGTGAGTGTGACAACTTCCAGACAGAACCTGTCTGCTAGAGGAGGAGGCCGCCTGTCGGACTCAAACCCACTCAAGGATGAGCTGACATGGGACAGTGACACAGACAGGATAAGTGTTTGACATGCTCCACAGGTCTAATTAGCATCACCACAGTTCAAATACACGCCAAAAATATCTCAGCCATATTTGACACACACATATACTGATGTTTCAGTCATAAATTGTACTGCAACGATACTGATGATACTGAGCATTTCACAAGTCTCAGTTCACAAGCAGCATACTTAGTGAGGTAACTGTCAGTGGTCCTGAAAGTGCAAGTTGCTAGTGCACACAGCGGTCATTGTCTCTGACCTAGACTTAATCTGGGTAAGGATTAAATGACATAATATAAGGAGGTGATGGCGGCCATGAGGGAAGGCAGGATGTGATGTAACAGGATGGAAGGGCTGACATTAATCTGATAAAATGATGAAGTGCTCTATGAAGAGTCTGGGGTGTGTTTTTGGCATCATAAGAAGCCAGCATGCAGCAGTATGAGAGCTATTACTTAAAGTGATAGTTATAGCAATTCCATTTCTAGCCCTGCAGCTGAGCTTGCCGCCTGCTATCGGTTGGAAAGAGAAGGCTCAATGGTGTTTTTTGCCCCTACCTCTACCCTATTCCTAACGCTAACCCCCTCAATCCTCATCCTAACCCTAAACTGAGTGGAGAAGTGCCTTGAAGGCAGCGCTGCCTGGAAGACACCTTTGAGGGCAAAAAATACCAAAGACCGAAAGAGAATGAGTACTTCTGTTACGAAAAGCTACCGGAATAGGCCTGCATGGTTTGAGGTGAACTTGTTGAAGCGTTCCTGTTTTCTTGACATCGGATAGAGAGAGTTGCGATACTC
>JAODXP020000028.1:9712090-9717916 GCA_027497455.2 Sardinella longiceps | reverse complement strand
TAAGTATTACTAGATGAATTAGGGCGGAGTTTAGAGCGTCCGCGTAGGTCCGCCATCTTTGTCCAGTAATCTTACCCGAGATGACCATTCTGATGCTACTGGGAGTCAACGGCAGAGACGACAGTAAGCTCGGCAAGGTAAGTGATTTGCTTAAATAATAATACTTTTATTGTGCAGTAGTATAAACGGTTTGGTTCCTTATAAACGTTATTAACGTGGTTACGTATCTGGATGCTTGAATATGTTGAAATCACACTTTGGCATCCAAGATTTTAAAAAAGACAAACACTTTGCTAATGGTGCAGTTTATTGTCTGACTAGCTAACGTTAGGTATCGAGAACCTCCTGAGGTCAGATAAGATAATACTTTTATTTCGCTGATATCTTGAGGGATTTACATGTTTGTTTTCTTAAACGTATTGACGTGATTATAACATGATGAAAATGTAGACTCTTGAAGGCGAAGAAAAAGATCTAGCCTATCGATAGTGTCGTTTAGCCTACTTTGACTGCTAACGTTAGCTATGAAATCAGGTGAGGGATCTGTCTTTATTATTGATAATATTTTAATCCTGATGGATTTCCTAACGGCTTGTTTTGTTACAAACGTTATTTACGCAGTTGTATTTCTGGATGCTGGAATATGTTGAAATCACGCTTTAGCATCGTAGATTAAAAGAGGACTGACACTTTGCTAATGGCGCAGCTTATTCTGACTAGCTAACTTCAGGCTACCTCCTGAGGTGAGAGGGGTGAGATAATACTTTCATTTCGCTGACATCTTGAGGGATTTACATGTTTTCTTAAACGTTATTGACATGGTTATAATTGTGGATGCTTGAACATGATGCAAACGTAGCTCTTCTCGTCGAAGAAAAAGATCTAGCATATCGTTACTTCGCCTGATAGTGTCGTTTAGCCTACTTTGACTGCTAGCTAGTTATGAAATCAGGTGAGAGATCTGCAATTAGTATTGGGAATACTTTAATCTTGATGGATTTCCAAGCGGCTTGTTTTGTTACAAACGTTATTAACGCGGTTATATTTCTGGATGCTGGAATATGTTGAAATCAGGCTTTGGCATCGTAGATTAAAAGAAGACTGACACCTTGCTAACGGTGCAGTTTATTATATCTGACTGGCTAACGATAGGTTGCCTCCTGAGGTGAGAGGGATGGGATAATACTTTTATTTCGCTGACATCTAGAAAGGTTACCAATAGGTTACCTCCTGAGGTGAGAAGGGTGGGATAATACTTTTATTTCGCTGACATCTTGAGGGATTTACATGTTTGTTTTCTTAAACGTTATTGACATGGTTATAATTGTGTATGCTTGAACATGATGTGTAAGTTAGCTCTTCTCGTCAAAGAAAAACCTCTAGCCTATCGTTGCTTCGCCTGATAATGTTGTTTTAGGGTGACCAGACGTCCCCTATTTTCGGGGACAGACCCCGATTTTGATGGCCTGTCCCCGCCTGAACCCGTCACCGAAAATGTCCCCGATTTTGGCCGAGTAGCCTACCGATTGCCTGCCACCCCGGTGGCACAGGTCCGGGGGAAAAACATCAACACCCAGCCAGTTCCAGCTGATTGATTTAATTCATGCCTCATAAAATTGCCACCTGTCCCTTTTTTGACTGGATCTGCCTTCTTTTTGGTTGTCTGCCCAGGAAAACTTACACACTCTCCCTCGACATCAACATTTTAAATTGACTATTCTCCTCGCCAATCTATTTTGCGCATTTACGCACTTGACGGACCCGCAACAATTGCATTTAAACGTCTTTGCCGGTTTAGCAAACGCAGGTCTTGTATTTCATTTCAGCGCGATCTTTCTCAAACAGTTCAGGGGTCAACGTTATGTTCAGTAAATAGGTAGGATCTAAGTTTTCTTTCTCTCACCCCAACATTTTTTTTCTTAAAAGGGCAGCAGCATTAAAAAAATCCTTTGATCTATTTGTTATTCTGTTGATATTATACCAAATATGGTAGGTGTATGACTTAATGATGGCAGGAGTAGATAGGCTACATTATGGATGTTTGAATATGTTGAAATCATGCTCTGGCATCAAAGATTGAAAAAAGACTAACGCTATTGGTGCAGTTTATTGTTTCTGATTAGCTAACGGAGTGATTTACATGTTTGTTATTGACGTGGTCATTTGTGGATGCTTGAACATGTAGCCTACATACAGAACATACTGGCTAACGTCATTTACTTTTGGCCAATGGAGAATTAATATAATGCACACATACAGTAGATATATAGAATAGCCATACTATATCTCACACACACAAAAAATATACTTGATTTCTTTTTTTTATAATTTTTACAGGTGAGATGCCAGACTTTTGTGCAGCCTATGGCTGTATTGTCTTGAGACAAGAGCCCAAGGGATCACCTTTCACCTGTAGGATTCTATCTATCTATCTATCTATCTATCTATCTATGGATAATCATTAGGCTAGAACAACATGCTGGTTCTTCTGGAGGAACTGAAAGAAAAAAATCTCATCATGACTGCTATTCAGGTAAACTATATTGTTCCAAGGAATAATTTGTGTATTTTATGTTTTTTGTTGTCCTCCTAGTTACTGTTAAATGAATTATCCTGAGTGAACCAACTGTAGACCTGTCTCACATTTGCAAGTGCTGTCAAAAGGTGTTCCAACCATAGCATGGGGCTATGTGTTGATTGACTTGGTTAATTCCTTTAATACAGTCGTAGACATACTGAATGGCTCAGTTTACTACTGAATTTCAGATGTTCCTGTTCACCTGCTGTCGAGACAGGGTGCAGAGTGTACCCAGGCCCAGAGAGATTTTGTGCTTACTCTACATCTGCTATAACTACTTGAGAGAGACTCTACATATTCATCTTCCACATCCCAGTTCATTGCAAAGGTATTCTACTACACATAACATTTTACACAGAATTAAGATAAGATAGTACTTTATTAATGCCTAAGGATACACATTCACATGATGAAGTATGTAAATAAGCATTATTGTCTTGTCATGGTTGTCAAGTGATGCACTGTACATCCCGACTGGCACAGAAAACATACAAGAGGTTGAAAGTAAGACAAGTATGGTGCCATTCTCAGTGGAAGTGCAAAGTAATTTGTCTGTGCAGACTATCAAATGCAGGGTAGAGTGGGCTAATGTAGTCAGTAGAGGAGTCCAGTTCAACCTATAATGTGTGTGTGTGCATATGGAGAGGGCATAGGACAGATAGGATTGGCTTAGCACCAATAGCGAATACATGTATGTATGCAGGGGTTTACATAACATCACAAATTTCTACTTTGTAATTATACAAGGTGGCTGACTTCTCTTGATGCCAGACCTGGCCTCAATAAAATGATGCTGGACATGCTGGAGAGACGATGCCAAGATGACAGAGACAAATATCCTCTTCAACTCCCATCAGACCATCAGGTTGAGACGGAGTCCCTACCAGTCATCAACACCACTACGAGCCTGTCCACTGTAGACCTGACATCTACAATAGGAGGAGAAGACCTTCCCTCTCCTTTTTCTGACCTTCCTACACTGGTTCAGGACCACAACTCCCTTCCTGTCCACTTCGGTTCTCTTGTGGACAATGCCCTTGTTTACATTTCAGGTAAAGGTTTACGGTTTAGGAAGTTGGTTTAGCCCAGTGTTTCTCAAATTGTAGGGCGGGCCCCACTAGGGGGGCACAGACACATGACAGGTGGGGTGTGAGACATCTCTTTGCGATCGACTGACGGCTGCACCATGACCCCCGAATTCACAGCTATTCATCAGATATGCGCATATGACAGTAAATTGAGCTTTCCAATGGTGTTATTTTGGTAGTTGCTGTGATGACGGGTTTGACAGAAATTTGGCTTTGAATTAGTAACATGAAAATTCTAGCAATGACAAAAATCCTGTACTCGCAGAGTATTCCTCACTGAGATATTGTTCGCAAATTGAGCCTTCCAAGTGGGGCGTGAAAATCTCTTCCAAAGAGGGGAATGACCGGCTAAACCAGTGGTTCTCAAACTTTTTCTATGACTGACAGCTGAACTTAAAAATAGAAATGTCCCCTTAATTTTCCCAAACATTGATTGTTATTATGACTAGTTATGATGTTTTTCTAACTCTAATTTCAGGCTTTGTTGTGCGACGGGCTCTGCTGACCTGCGAAGTCCTCCTCTGGTCTCTCTGGCGCTCACTCACCCCTCCTCTGGCCTCTGGCGCTCACTTGCCCTCCTCTGGTCTCTGGCCTCTGGCGCTCACTCGCCCTCCTCTGGTCTCTGGCGCTCACTCGCCCTCCTCTGGTCTCTGGTCTCTGGCGCTCACTCGCCCTCCTCTGGTCTCTAGCGCTCACTCGCCCTCCTCTGGTCTCTAGCGCTCACTCGCCCTCCTCTGGTCTCTGGCCTCTGGCGCTCACTCGCCCTCCTCTGGCCTCTGGCTCTCACTTGCCCTCCTCTGGTCTCTGACGCTCACTCGCCCTCCTCTGGTCTCTGGCGCTCACTCGCCCTCCTCTGGTCTCTGGCGCTCACTCGCCCTCCTCTGGTCTCTGGCGCTCACTCGCCCTCCTCTGGTCTCTGGCCTCTGGCTCTCACTTGCCCTCCTCTGGTCTCTGGCGCTCACTCGCCCTCCTCTGGTCTCTGGTGCTCACTCACCCCTCCTCTGGTCTCTCTGGCACCCCTCCTCTGGTCTCTGGTGCTCACTCACCCTCCTCTGGTGTCTCTGGCACCCCTCCTCTGGTCTCTGGTGCTCACTCACCCCTCCTCTGGTCTCTCTGGCACCCCTCCTCTGGTCTCTGTCGCTCACTCGCCCTCCTCTGGTCCCTGGCACTCACTTGCTCCTCCTCTGGTCTCTCTGTCGCCCCTCATCTGGTCTCTCTGGTGCTCACTCACCCCTCCTCTGGTCACTCTAGCACCCCTCCTCTGGCATTCACTCGCCCCTTGTCTGGTGTCTAGAGCTCACTTTAATCATAGTCATGTTTATTTACATAGCACAATTTAAAACAATCAGTGGTTGACCAAACCTTTAGGCTCACTTTGGTATCTGGTGCGCATCCCTCTGTGGTCTCTAACATTCACTTAAGGAAATTATCAATTATTATATAAACTATATAAATTTTCATGTGTCATGTATTTTATTTATGCATTCATTGATTCTTATTATTCATTAATTGTTTTGTGCAGTAGGTGTTTGTGTATTGTTTGGCTATGTAATAAAAAATGTTCAAAAAAAAAAAAAAAGAGAGGGAGAAAGAGAGCGAGCCTCTGGCCTCTTGTGCCCTGTACTGCATGCACAGCTTTCCTCAGGGAAATTATCTTATGCTGAAATGTATAATAAATTTATTCATTCATTCATTCATTCATATTACTCATTCATTAAGTCACTGTTTCTGTATTACTTGGCTACATGTGATAAAAATGTCCTTTTTTGTAAAGAAGAGAAAAACAGTCTGTTGCACTTCTATCCAAACATTCAGGTAGGCATATTAAAAAATTGACTTGGACTTGTATGGTACTTCTTTTAATACCTCAATTATTTGCAAGTTGCCAATTCAAGTAGTCAATGGTAATTATGAATGGTTCTTCATCAGTGTCTCAATTATTTATAAGTAGGCAATGGTAAGTACCCAATACTATAAGCTTATCTTTAATGTATGCTTTAATTTAAGGGAAGTTGCGTTGTCTACTTTGAACACTATTACAATCGTTTTAACGTGATATAATTATTCATAAGTATGTAGCGTCGTACATACGTCTTTGCCGTTTATAATAAACCAATCCGTGTGAAAATCGGTTGAGAATTGAGCGATCTATGGCTAAAT
>JAODXP020000028.1:9694590-9709590 GCA_027497455.2 Sardinella longiceps | reverse complement strand
AATCAACCTCTGCGTTTCTGTGTGTACGTGTGTGTGTGTGTGTGTGTGTGTGTGTGTGTGTGTATGTGTGTGTGTGTGAGAGAGAGAGTAATATTGATTATGTGCACATCTGTACACAGAGAGACTGCTGGTGTGTACATGTGTGCATATAAAGTGCTGTGTTTTACAGTGTGCCAATGGAGGATGAGCTTGTACAAATGATGAATAAAATATTCCCAAGTGCTTGGACTACCTATGTTTAATTTAGAACTGAGCATCTCTCTCTTACACACACACGCACACACAGCTTCAATACTACATGCCAGTACAGAATCTCAACCCTCTGCCATAACTCTGTCTGTCTGTCTGTCTGTCAGTCTGTCTGTCTGTCTGTCCAGCCATTTTCTCCTTTCATCACTCCTTTATTCTCTCCTTTCTTCTGCTAGGCCAAGTTGTCATGGTGACAGTAGTCCAGTCAAAATCTGAGAGCACAGGATGCTCTTGGCTGAACAACATCTGCATGCACACATATACACATATACACACGCACGCACGCACGCACGCGCACGCACACACACACACACACACACACACACACACACACACACACACACACACACACAAGCGATCAATATCCTGAATGATGCGTCAGAGGCCCGATGTGGCTTTGTGTTCAGGGGCTTGAGCGTCGCTGTTACTATTTTGGGTTGGAAGTGCCATCACGTTGCCGTGGAAGCAGAGATTGGTGGAGGCGTGAGACCACTGTGGACTGCTATTTTAACTCTCTCTCTCACACACACACGCACCCCAAACTTCCGCTCAACTTACCCAAAATGGCCCTAAATCAGACATCCAGTCTGCCACTACATCTGCAACAACTGTTGCCACTACGATTGCAGTCTGGTGTAAAATTTTGCAATGTTATTCCTGTGAGCCTATAGTAGGCTATAGAAAAGGGGGGGAATGGAATTACTGCTCAATCCCTGGTTAAAGATGCCAAACAGGCCAGTTGTGGAAGATGGATATGATTTAAGGCCTATTCTTGCAGCTATGGTTTAATGCTACTGTATAGCCATATTGCAGGATAAGAGACTACACACGATTTGTTCGCGCATACACACACACGCCCTGTTTTCACACTCACATCACGAGTGCGACCCCCACTACTTCACACAGACACGATGCGGCCCATCACCAAGGCGCAAATAAATCATATTGAGAGAAATAAAGGAAAAAGGGAATTGAAAGACTTCACCACATTTCCCATCTATCTATAAACAACATCGTTTAAGAGTGCCTGTATTAAAATAGCTCTCCAGTGTCCAAGCCCATTTCAGCCCAAGCGGATGCTGTGTATTTTTTTTTTTTGTTATTATTTTCGCGCTCGTCTCTCGTTATTCCGATAGTAGCCTACCAGACTCTTACCTGTGTTGCTTTGTGGAATTGCTTTTTCAGCCCCGCGACAGACATGGTTTCTAATTCACGAATGGTCTTCACAGATACTGGTTTTTCTATTATTACCGAGGAAAAAATATCCCTTTTCCGTTTGCTGCGCGCGCTCAAACGGGCTCGCCTGCTTGGCTCGCGGGCTGTCTGATACAATGATCGGGTTATTGAATGTCATCCTACAGTCCGTGACGTAGCGTGTGCACAGACACACAGATAGTGAGGCACACACGCCCCCTTAAAGGGCAGTTATGTTTCCGGTTGATCGTCATTCCAAACAAAGTTCGTCGCTAAAACAGTGTTTAACTTTTAAAAAAGGTGGGGTTACATTATGAGACTACGAGAGTTGACTGAACGACAAATTCAGGTTTAACAACAGACATGTAGGCTATATTTTCCTACAGCATGTTGTTACCATTTCGTATTCTCCCCACGTTTATGAGAAGAACTATGTTCAGCTCAGCTGTATCAAACACCCAAGAATGGCATGACATTGTGTGAGAGTAGACCTGCACTGGTATCAGTACCTTGGACAGCGACGGAACGGGTCCGGGATATGCCAAGCCCTCAAAGCCTTCTGAAACCCATCAGTGCTGCCACCATATGGTGAGGATCGCAAGAGCAGCGTCCATCTGTACTTGGACCCTTGTCAGCTCTTGTCCCATCAGTCTTATCCAAGAAATCTGCAGGGTACTTGCTAAATGGCATACTACAGTATGTGCTGTCGATTTCCTGTAAGTCTACATAGGAATAAGTCTTACATCATTTAGCATAAGTTCTCTTGGTGCAGTGTACCATTCTAGAACAAATTTCTTCAAGATAACAAATTGTTGTCTCTAATGACTCCAATATGAGAATGATCGTATTTCAATAACCTCTTACATATAGCATACACAGTATACAAGAATGGTTTGACCCATAGACGGTATATATAGAATGGTTTGACCCTCATAAACACCCCATGCATGTATTTATTTTGTGTGTTTTTGTTTTAGTGGTTTGTTCATTTATTTCTTTTAAGGCAGTATAAATGTGAGTATTGTGGAAATGTATTAATTTCTAATAAAAACAGACAGCCGGTTTTAATTTTATCTGTATTTTCTTTCTTGAATAAAAAATAAATAAAAAAGAAACAGTTCTAGTTTTTTTAATGAGAATCAAGAGAATTGTTTTATAATAGGCCACATATTTTCTATTTTATAATAAATCGGAAGTAATGTACAATTAGTAGCTGCCCCTCGATAAGGAAGAAGAAGTTAGTATTTGTGGTCTCTGTAGAAGTGCTAGTATCTTTACTACATGCCATGACTCAGCTAAATCAGCTATCCAGCAGAAATGACTGGAGACTACACTACAGCAAAACTACTTTGATTTGGGTTATCATGGCAGAAGTTCTTACATGTGTGAATGTCAGGTGCGTCATCAATCCCATTACACTTGAAGTTGCAGGAGTCACTGGAACAGCACACATGGACATAGAGTCCAATTCTAGCTTTCTTTTCCTTCTGATCCTCCCTTCCTTCTTGTTCTCCCTCTTCCTCTCCTTCTCCATCTCCTCCTCTACTCAACTCAATCTTCACTGGAGCGCTAGATTTGCGGCGGGGTCTCCTGTGGGCGGGCTCTGCTGATGTAAACGCTGGCCTGGGATTGGTTGGCTCTCCCTTCACTGGGGTTTCTCCCTTGCCCACCTGAACAGGTGTGTAATAGGCAGCAGAGCAGACTTCATCATCACGACCATCATCGTCATCATCATCATCATCATCATGTGCTGCTCCCCCAGTGTGTTTGGGCGCTAGCACAGGTGTGCTCAGGTGTGCTCCAGAGGAGGCAGGACGGCTGGAGCTAAGGACTGTTTGTGAGGGTGTCTGACCTTCAGATGGGACCACACCATGTGCTTGACTTTGTGTGTGAGTGTGTGCTTGACTTTGTGTTTCTGATGGATTGGCATGTGTGTGAGGGTGTGTTTGCACATGTAGCTGTGAGTGTGTGTCTGTTGGTGCACGTGTGTGTGTCTCGCAGAGTCCAAACATCTGGGCCTGACATGGTTTGGGCATATGAGGCTTTGCCTGCACCTTAGGCAGTGCTAGAGTGTACCTCTCTAGCTGCGGTGTGTGTTCTGCAGCATGCATGTGTGTGTAAGGTTGTGGTTGGACATACGTGTGTGCGCTTGGCTGTGGGTGTGTGTGCACACGGGGGTGTGAATGGGAATGTGTGTGTGTGTGTGAGTGCAGTCTAGGGTTGGGATTAGCGCTGTGGCGGTTGCGACTGCGGAGCGAGCTAAAGAGTGCCGAGCAGCCGGGGACCGTACAGCTGTGCTTGATCTTCAGGTGCACAGCGTTGTAGTGGATTTTCAGGGTTCCCTTGTCATAAAACGTCTTAGAACAGGCGGAACAGCTGACGCGGCTCTTGTTGCGGACCACACACACACCAGCGCTGCCGCTGCCTGTGGATGCAGTGGAGGAGGAGGAAAGAGAGAGGGATGAGGATAGGAATGGAGGAGAGGAGGGCAGAGGGGGCAACTCAATCTCAGACCGCTCTCTTTCCTTTTCTCTCTCCTGTCTTTCCTCCCTACCTCCCTCTCTCTCTCTTTTCACTCCTGTTCCCTCCACACCTCCTCTCCTCTCTTTGTGATCTTCACTCGTTCTTTGTCCTTTCACCTCCTCGCCAACATTAGAAGTCTCTTCCTTGCCATGGCTGTCCCTGATTGGTGCGTTGGCCTTTGCTGTTTGTTCTGATTGACCGTTGAGTCGGGGGTGGCCCTGCATGTGTGTGAGCACTGGTGTGTGTGTGAGTGTGTGTGTGTGTGCACCAAACGAGACAGGGGAGAGGAGGGACACACACGCTCCCTGCAGGTTCTCAAACTGGTGGAGGCTATGGGTGGCTCCACCCAGGGGTGACACGGCACTGCGGGATTGGCCACTACACTCAATAAAGTAGCGGATGTCTGAGTTGGGCCTGGTCGTCGCGACGATGTTGAGGTCATGGGCCTGATGGCCCATAAGCTCCACGATTGGTCGGGTCTCGCCAAAGCGCAAGAACTGCTGCAAGGACATAACCTCCTCATCATGTGACATCATCACCCAGCGGTCTAGAACTCGACCCAAAGAGTCCTGGAAACACCACAAGACACACTCACAATTAGTATTTGTGTGTGTGTGTGTGTGTGTGTGTGTGTGTGTGTGTGTGTGTGTGTGTGTGTGTGTTTCTCCATGTGTATCAATTAATTCTGTGTATGTGTGTGTATGTGTGTGTGCTGACCTGCAGTATGTAACCTCTGACATAGTCCCTGAGGGTCCAGCCGAGCGAGTGCAGTATGTTCCTGACGTCAGTAGGGGGCAGTACACTGTAGAGGCGGTCCAGGAGGATCTTCATGCGTGTGGGCACAGCCTGGGCACCAAACAGCAGCAGACTGCTGATATCATAAACCTTTGATGCCCGCACTGCCTCTACCTGACACACACCCAGTACCGGAGGAGAGCCCAGCTTACTCAGAGCTAGGAAACAGATGCATAGACGATTGTCACACGCCACGCACACGCACACACACACACACACACACAGTTGATTATATTCTTAAACTGTTTTCAACATTCAAATTATAATAAAATTATTTATAATTTTTGTGTTGTTAGCTGTCTTTTAAATTACATATAATAGTAAAAAAAGGTAATTCCTCTTTTCTTACTTTACTTTCATTTTTAATAAATATTTTTTCTACTCAAAAGGTTCTATATTTCTACAAAAAGTGTGTTTGTAATGCAACAATAAATTCCTGCCTCAGAAAAGGTAGTTTTACACTACAAATCATTACGCTAAAAAAATGAATTCTTAAAATTGTTATTGACATGGACATAATTTATCTGCAATTAAGTTCTATTAAACTGATTACATATTAAATAAAATACATAATGTTTTCTTTCAAAGAAATACATCAATTCAGATATTGCCTTTCTTTAGTTAGTCTATGTATGACAAATTTGTTTTCTCTACAAATCAGCAGCAAACTGTCTCTCCAAATGAGACAGTAATTAAATTGAAGTAATGCAGTAATGTATAAAAACTAAAATTTAACAAACTAACAATTTCTTAGCACGCTAAGTGCCGACAAAACGCACTCAGAGAAAAATCAATAAACAAAGAATAAGGACAGGTGATTAAAAAAATAGCAATAGCATGAGATCATTCTATATTAACAAAAACAACACAGTGACATGCTGGTGGAATGAGAAGGTTTTTTGTTACCATGAACGACCCATCCATGCTGGCACTGGCCACACGATCTCAGGCTGACCTTCTCCGGCTGAAAGCCTTCACAGCCACATCCCAGCACCGTGCAGGCTATCACCTGAGAAATAGTTGCGGCAAATGAAATTTGAAAAGCGCTTTTTCCTTGAGCAATGAGTTGAGTTTTTAATTTAAATCATAGGCTACTTTGGTCGTATGAAATGTCACCTTTCCACAGCGTATCAATTGGACTCGTTTAAATAGAAAACACAAATACACACACTCCAAAATAGTTTACAACTACGGGAACAAAACGATTCATTTTGTGCCATGCTTCAGATTGTCTAACAGAAATTAGTCAATAATAAAATCTAAACACCTATCCCTCAGTTTGGATCTTACATTCAATAGGCCTATTCAATTTAATTGTCCTGATCAAACAAAAAGAAATAACTAACCTAAGCATTAATGGCAGACCTTTTCAGAGTATTTAAATGAGGTTTTATGCCTTGGCAAATAGGCTACAGAAAAGCGCGCTCTCCTGCGTACACAGATTTCCCTGAGATGCGTAACTCAAGTGAATTTATTCCACGTTAAAACTTCCGATAACGACTCGATATATTAAACTTGATCAACTTATATGCAAGTTATGATCTTACCTGTGGGTTAACGCGATAACGTGCATCTCGCTCTCCGTGATGTTGCCAGGTCCCCATCGCGTCAATTCTCCACTCTCAGTATCGGTGGGCCTTAAAGAATCTATTTTTTGTCTTTATTCTAGTACTCTTCAGTTTGTTTTCCCAATGTTCCTTTGCATATTATTTCTCCCGCTGACCGGAAACTTATCTCTTTCATTAATCACTTAGGCCTAAGCATAACCCTAGCTATCCTTGCTATGAGTTTATTAGGTTGACTTCTTGATCACTTCATCGGAATTGTGTAGACCAGTCTGTGTCTCTCAATATCATAACAACACAGTGAAGATGCTCTAGCTACGTCTCTTCTCTTCTTTAATTGGAGGCTGATGGTGAATGTGTGGAGGTGTGGCTGGCGGGAGTCTTTAGGGTGGTCTATAAGGATGAGTACACACAAGGAAGAAGTAGCACTCACACTTAGGGGATGGACTCGATCTCTTTCACACGCAAACACACATATGATGATAGCAAAGAGACAAAGAGAATGAAAGCTCAGAGATAGAGGAGAAATGGACATGAGTTGTTTGATGTAAAACTCCAGTCCCATCCCAGTGCAATGCATCCAAATGTCTCAAATCTGGTACTTCTTGGTGGTTTCATACTCCAGAAACATTTGGCTCAGGTAAAGGTGTACTTAGCCAGTTCAGCTATGACCAAGCAAACGCCATTTGTGTGTGGAGAAAAGAATATTAATTATTCTTCATTAGAATTAATATGAAATATTAATATTAAAATATGTCCTGCATATTGATTGAAATCTCTGCTTTGTCCTCTCTCTCTCTCTCTCTCTCTCTCTCTCAAAATGGACAACACATCAGTGATGAAAAATGGAGTCTTGGGGAATAACATTCATCATCTTCCAGTGTGCAGTTGACTGATACACAGATGAGTGTGTTTGACGATGGCACTGCTCATATGGGATATGAGGTGAAGCCGCTACAGGAACATCCCAGAGAAACAGAAAACAGCTGACACACAATTCCATCAGCGTTCTACTGGGCGATTCCGCAGGGCATACATTTATGAGTTTGGTTTAAGTAACAACTGTGCATTGAGGGTGTAAGAGAGTGTTCAGTACTGGGCTTCAACAAGAGAGCAAGGGAGAGATACATAACAGACAGACAGATAGACAGACAGACAAAAAGAAAGAAAGAAAGTAAGAAAGAAAAAAGGGGGAGAGAAAGATATCAAGGTTATGAGGAAATCAAAACTTTTTACTGATGTCTTCATTATCCTGAGAAGTGAGCTGAAGTTTGTGGCTGGTTCTGAAGATTGTCCCTCAGAGGCACCTGCAGCTGTCGTTTCTAGAATATGTGATGCTATGAGGGAGACAGACAGCTACAGATCTATAATACATTTGATGCCTGTTTCCCCCCAAAGCCTTCTGCCCATGGACTTGTGTGAATACAGATGATCAAACTTCATACTCTTCCTTACACCAACAATACACTAAATTGATTCCCGCGATTTAGATGTTTGCATTAATTTACAGTTACAGAAAGAGTGAAGTATTTGTAAAGTCAATGATATGGAAACTTACAGGAGCCTACCTCCAAAAACTCATACCAGAAAACAAATAATAAAGGGAGGAAGACAGACAGAGAGAGAGAGAGAGAGAGAGAGAGAGAGAGAGAGAGAGAGAGAGAGAGAGAGAGAGAGAGAGACCTACATATCTGTAGGGGATAGAAGAGGCAGGTATGTTGGATACATTTCCTCTCTGTTGGGGCTAGTCTGAGACCCCTTCCAGTTTTATGTCCTATTTAATTATAATATCAGAGGTGATTCTCTCTCTCTCTCTCTCTCTCTCTCTCTGTGTCTCTGTGTTCACACAAAGGAATGACATACTTCCACATCCACAGGCATTTAGGGACCACTATTGTTGTTTGTTAGGCCCCACTAGGTTAACTGTTATATTGTTGAAATATATAAAATAAGGTTTTCTTTCGCACCCAATCTTCCATTAATAATCATTTCTTTATTCATCTGAGAACTTCACGTCAAAAATATCAGAACATTCCCGTCCTATGCTGTCAACGGCCTTTATCATGGCTTTGGATAGAAGCAGGCGGAGCTGGGAGCTGGGGGGGGGGGGTATTAAAGAGAGGGAGAGAGAATTAGAAGTAGAGAGTGGAAGCTCCAGAACTAATGACAAACTTAGGACCGACTTTCTTCACTTGGAACTTTCTCGGCTGTTCCTCGTCCCCATTCTTACACACAGCAAGCCAACTTGGATCGGCCACAAAGAGTTATACCCCCCACACACACGTACGTGCAGGCACACACACACACACACACACACACACACACACACACAGATCCCAATATGGGACAAGGAAAGGTGGCAACGGAGGGGGAGAGAAAAGGAGGTTGGATTTGAAAGAATGAAAGAGTGTCTCCACCTAATTCTCCTCCCACTCACCGCCGCTCCCTCAAGGACAAGGGAGATTTTTGGCTGGGTCACCCGAGTCCTCCCCCTGGCTTCCACGAGCAGGGGGGCTCACACACACACACACACACACACACACACACACACACACACACACACACACACACACACACACACACACACACACACACACACACACGTAGAGAGAGCCTTTGATGCGGTCCCCAGTTATTTTAGGGCTCCCATAAAGGCTCTGCATCCTCCAAGACAGCGGCTTCATCAATTAGTAATAAGGGTCCCATTAGAAACTAATTAACAGGAACAAACACCCAGATAACAAATGGGTAAACACACACACACACACACACACACAGCAGAGTCAATACAATGACATAGATAATCGTCAGTGTACAATCATACACAGAGACTTGAGCGGGTAGTGCATGGAAATGCATTTTACCATTTCTGAAGTTGTCGAGTATCAGTGTTTGTGTGTGTGTGTGCACAGAGGTTTATTGATGGTCTAGAAATATATGGTTGTGTGTGTGTGTGTGTGTGTGTGTGTGTGTGTGTGCTTGAGCGTGTTGCCCTGGGGCTAGAAGAGCCTCACCTGAGACTAGCCCGCTGCAGCAGAGCCCAGGTGAGAGCGCTATGTGCTGACGAGGCAGATCTGATCTGATCCACTCCCTCTGAGCGCTCCCTTTGAAAGTCATCCCGTCTCCCGTCTCCGTCTCTACAGCCCACGCCAGCACTGGAGGCAGTTGGATGGGCCGCCATCGAAGAGGAGCATTTGGTGAACATGGTGTTGGTGTCCCAGGTGCCTGTAGAGGCCATTTTGGATATAAGACACTGAATGAATAAGAGCAGGTTCACTAAATCACCATAGTAGTGATGAAATCACTCGCTCTAGGGCACCTCCATCACAGCACTAAGCGTGCCAGACAGATACAAAGAATACAAATATGCACTGCGGAAGGCCATAAAAGTGGCCAACAAACAGTATGGAAATAAGTTAGAGAGAGATTTCAGCAATCATGACTCTCGCCACTTGTGGAAAAGATTACAGGCAATTATGGACTATAAGCCATCCCAAGCACTGCCTAAAGACATCCCTACATCTCTGCCGGATGAACTCGACCATTTTTACGCTCGGTTTGAGACCCACAGCTACGGAGTGACGGCTGTCATGTTTCCAGGTGAGAAGTCCTACGGGTCTCAGTCGCCGATGTGAGCGAAATCTTCAGAGACATTAATGCTTGCGAAGCCATCGGTAGTGATGGGCCTGATCTTGTGTCCTCAAGTCATGCGCCATCCAATTGTCAGAAGTTTATTCTGACATTTTTAATTTGCCTCTGTCTCAGTGTACAGTGAACCTTTGTTTTAAAACAACAACTATTGTTCCAGTACCCAAGAAAACCCGTCTCCCGCCTGAATGATTATAGACCCATAGCTTCCACATCTGTAGTAATGAAGTGCTTGGAGAAACTGGTAGCTTCCTACATCAATTCTAAAATCCCAGCCTCTCTTGACCAACATCAATTTGCCTAGCGGCACAATAGGTCTGTGGATGATGCTATCTCTATTGCCCTACATATTGCCTTAAACCATCTAGAGAAGAGAAACACTTATGTGAGAATGCTGTTTATTGACTATAGCTTGGCCTTTAATACTGTTGCTCCATCTAAACTGATATCAAAGCTAGCAGATCTGGGTCTGAACGGCTCAATCTGTATTTCCGTCCTCGACTTTCTGACTAACAGGCCACACTGAGCCTCAACACTGGCGTTCCACAAATGCTTCTGCCTCTGTCTCTACAGTTTGTTCACCTATGACTGTGTGGCAAGATATGAGAGTAACAGCATCATTTAGTTTGCAGATGATACTACTGTGATTGGCCCTTTTTATCAGTATTTTTGTCTTATTTATTATTATTTATAAAGGTATATCTCAGGGATTTTAAAATGCTTTGATTGATGTGTAACTTGCTATGTGCTGTTGACTGTGTGACTATCCGTTTATTTGTATGTGTTTGTTTTTATGCAGTACTAAACATTGTCGTTATTTTATTGTTCTCCCTCCCCATCCCCCAACCCCCATTTTTTCAGCAACTGTGGCATAAGAATGTCGATGGTAATTGTAAAATATATGCAACAATAATAAACTAATCGAACTAAATTGTTAGAACGTCTCATCGTTTCTATAGGGACAATCTAGACTAGAGTACTACATCACTAGTACTAAAGCCTTTGGCATAGGAATACCTTTCATGTGCTACTGTTTTACACCCATTGGTGGATAGAGATCAATCCTCCACACAAATAAATAACACACACACACACACACTATACTTTCATGTTCTGATGTGGATGAATTGTAGGAAAACCAGAAATCACTTCAGATATTGGAAAGGGAAATAAGTCGAAAAGATGGGGATGAAAGTTGTGTGTATCTGTGTGTGTGTGTGTTTAAGAGGGAAAGTGTCACTATGTTGTGCTGAGATGCGTATTGGGCATTGTGTGCTCGTCTCCTTGTGAAAGGCCCTCAGACACGCACTGCCCCTCCCAAATGGATTAGGCGCGGGACAAACCAATAGTGACTCAGCCTCGCACACACATATTCATAATACTGTGTGTGTGTGTGTGTGTGCATGACATGATATTGGCTAAATAGTGTTCATTAGTGACTCGGGTTGAATGGCACCAAACTAAAGTGTGTGTGACAGTATGTTTGTGTGTATGACAGTGTGTGTTTGTGTGTGTGTGTGTGTGTGTGAGTGACCCTGCTGAACCTAAATAGTGTCCCATCAGAGGGCTTTAAGCTGCTATTCTCCCCTGCGTGGCACTGATCCGCAGTCTGCAGGCTTACTGAGTGCCACTGAATGCGGCCCAGCAGAGAGCGGCCGTCGCCGTGGCAGCGCCTGTGTTTGCCGCCGCAGGCTTACACGCCCAACACGTCCTGCAGCACCCACCGCATGCCGCCACGCAGGCCTCACAGCAACACTCTCAGCACCCACCAGAAAGGAAAAATACAAAAAAAAATCTATGGTCAGCACTTTCCAAAGTTCTAAAAACACACACACACAAACAGTTCTAAAGCCTGTCACAACTGCGAGTCCCAGCTCTCTGACAGGATAAAGATACAGAAAATGTGCGTGGAGAATTTCAGTCACTTTAGCAGGCCTGGAGAGAAAGTGTCTGCTGGGGGAGGAGAGAGGGATTAAAAAAAACAGATGAAGGAAGACGAGGAGATGGAGGGAAGAAAAGAGAAGTCCATGGGGAGATGTGGTGCGAGTGTGTGTGTGTGTGTGTGGAGGGGATGCTTACTGGATAACATAAGTTGAGACTTTCTCAATAAGGTTCAAATGAATGTGACTGGTGAGTGTGACTTGTCTTAAGGTCACTGGAAAGCACACAAAGTGATGATGGGCCACAGCTTAGTTTAATGCACTTGCACTAATAACTCTGTAGAAAACACTTCAACATACCAAAAGCTTTTTTCTAAACTTTTTTAATTCTCTCTCTAGGGACAATCTAGAGTCGAATCCAGAGTATAAAGTTAGGTTCATGTTCATGAATCCAGTCTGTTTTTAATGTTAGTTCAGAGGTGTTGCTTGACTGGTTTCTTCCCTGGCCGAGTCGTCCTCTTGTGAGATGCGGAGGGATTGGTGTAGGTGGATTTGACAGGTAGTGCTGCGTAATCTTCTGCCTTCTTAGGATCCCCAGCCCCTGCAGGGAGGTCAGGGATGGAGCTCACCTAACAGAGAGGAAGACAGGACTTCATGTCAGATGTGGACCATGTGACCACAACACATTCTAAAAGCATTCTCCCACCAGCATACTGTATGCATAGAGGGATGTCAAAGCTGCTTCAGAGCGGCTGACTCCATCTACAAGGCAAGCAGAACTACACAAACGTCTCCAGCGCAAAGATTCAGCTGCTAAACTCCGTTAGAAATCTAAGGTGACAACTTCCAACTATGTGCTTACTTGCATCGCTGCTTGGCGGTAGCATAGGTGTGGTTTACTTAAGCTGTGCATGACGCATGCAGCACTCGGCTCTAATGTGCTAATGTGCACTGAAAAGAAAGCTGTAAAGCTGCATCTGATATGCTTAGGCTCTTAGGCTTGCACTCTTCACTTGGTCTTTGGATGATGAGGACAAAATACAAAGTTGAGTAAATTTATACAAATATTATGTAAATAATTTACTTAAGTTTAGAATAAACAGAAAAGATAGATGTCCCTAGATGCTGCTGCATCCATCCCCCTTGATGAAGGTAGGAAAAAAACAACAAGTAAACCAACAACTAGCAAACCAACAATTTCATAAACTAGGCCCACATCAAAGAACAGAAAAGCATTCATTCTTCTGTGTAATGGTGTAAGATGAAATATAGGATCATCTTGTAAGATGAAATATAGGATCATCTTTGCAACAGCTACTGTTACATGAGGGTTAATAAAATGTGTATGACAAATCAAAAGCATGTCTTGTGTTCATACTTGATAGCGTTTGTCTGAAAACATAGACCTACATTATCTGCATACTGATGCTAATGCCAATCAAAACCAAATCTGAGCTATCGCTGTAAGCCAGTAGAATTCAAATCTAATCTGTATCGTGTACCATTTTATCATCCCTAATTTTACAGGGGAAAAAGATAATCAGCCATCTGCTCTAAAATCCTAGATAGAAAGAAGTTAGACAGATCAATAGCCAGCCAGCCAGCCAGCCACACAGACAGACAGATAGACAGACAGACAGACAGACAGACAGACAGAGGAGTGACGCACAGGGCTTCTCTCGCGCAGGCAGGCCTTCTGCAGCTCCTCCTTGAGGGCAGAGATGTGGGAGCGCCGGGACTCCAGCTCCGTCTCCACACACACCAGCTTACTGCACAGCAGCTGGTACACCTCTGCAAAGCAGCTCACAACACCCTACACACACACACACACACACACACACACACATATAACAAAATGCACAAAATTGATATAAACGTCAATTCAAGGCAAAATCTTTCAGTTCAGTTGCTTGGTTTCATGATAAATTTCACAATAAAAATAAATATAACCATTCATAGATTGTTCCATGCACTATCCACATAACTATTTCCCTGTGGTCTTTCTGCATTGGCAGTAAATGTAGATCTGTTTCGTGAGGCATATTTTACACACACACACACACACACACACACACACACACACACACACACACACACACACACACACACACACACACCTGGCAAGTTGCCACCTCTGGCCCTCCCAGGAGCCTCTCTGGCCCTGGCATCTCCAAGTGCATGTTGGGTACGTGCCAGATGATGTCCCCAGGGGAGAGGCTGGGGCTGTGGAGCACGATACGATCCTTTACCTGCAGAATGGAGGGAGAGGGAGAGGGAGAGAGAGGGAGAGAGAGAGAGAGAGAGGGAGAGATAGAAAGAGACAGAGAGAAGATGGTTGTACAATCCCTATTCACCTGTATCAATGTGAGCGAGTGCATTGGCGTTAATTGTTTCTCCCCACCTCTTTGAGACTACTCTCCACTGACTTCATAAAGCTGGCCAACGAGTCCTTCGTTCTGAAACCAAACATTTCAACACATAAGCACACTGTGTAACGGGTACTCAAGGAACAATGTAGGCATTTGTGTGTGTGAGAATCTCTCTGTGAGATGCGAATGTGTGTGTGTGTGTGTGTGTGTGTGTGTGTGTGTGAGTGTGAGTGTGTGTGTGTGTGTGTGTGTGTGTCTTACTTGGCGGCCATGCGGAGTGCGTTCTCGGCGGTGTGTATGCTGTGCTGCAGCTCCTGTTTGTCCTGCTGGGCCTGGCTCAGGTGTTTGCCCAACTGTCTGAGGGACTGGTCCTTCCTGCGCAGCTCGGCCTTACACTCCGACAGGCTCTGAGGGACACAGACAGGGACAAGCCTCTACATACAAACCCATATACACAGATATACACGCACACTAATCCCGACAAATACACAAGTGCTTATTACATGCTTTCACCATTACTGCAGCCACTAAGACGCCATGAACTGTATGTCAATGTAGGGCATTAGTGGAATTTATCTACACATCTATTTTATTGCTTTGCTTTTAACTTTGAATCACGTACCACTCACTGGTCATGTACCAATGTCAGATAGAAACTGCACTGTCTGACTGCTCTTGCAGTGCTGGGAAAGCTGCTTTGGAATGAAGTTTTTGAAACTGACAACTGACATACTCATTCTACCAAATTCTGTACACATATCATTCCACATGAGTTGT
>JAODXP020000028.1:9667090-9689590 GCA_027497455.2 Sardinella longiceps | reverse complement strand
TTCATCATTGTGTGTGAAATACTAAAAGAGCCAGTTATGTTGGAAGTTGGACAAAAGGCTTGTTCACCAAAATGCTTAAAATTACTTGAACTTTCAAATGGCTGTACTTTTGCAACCATTAGTGATACAGACTTACTATTTCAGATTCAAGCATAGGTTGAGTATACAAACAACTGTAATTTTTTTCAGATTTTTCAGAGAGGGTGACCGGTCCGTCACTGGTTGATTTCACACGGAATGACCCTATATTTATCTTATTATAATAAGTGAGTGTTTGCCAAATAAGAATGCATGCATGGCTCTCAAATGAGGACCTTCTGTGTGTACGTGTGTGCATGTGTGTGTGTGTGTGGTGTATGTACCTGGGTCCTGAGGTGGAGCTCCTCCGTAAGGCTCGTCTGTTGCTTTAGCAGCTCCTCCTTCTGGGACAGCCAGCTCTGCTCTCGGAGACGCAGCTGCGCCGTGAGGCCCTCCACAGCTCCACTGTGGGACTCATGCAGCTCTCGCAGTGAGTGGGCCTTACGCTCACACTCAGCTTCCAGCTCAAGGACCTACACACACACACACACACACACACACACACACACCTTGATATGTACTGTAAATGTTTACTCATATACTGTATATTAAAAGAGGCACAGACAGTCAGACACACACACACACACACACACACCTGCTCTTTAGTGGAGTGGAGGTCAGTGAGGAGCAAGTCAGTCTGTTCCTGCAGCACAGCACAGAGCTCTTCCCAGGAGAAACTACCCATCAGGCCATGCGGTGATTTGATGAGAACACAGCCAGCCACCAGCCTTTGGTAGAGTGAGTGGAGGAACGCCAGCTTCTCCTGACACACACACACACACACACACACACACACACACACACAATTCATGTGTATATGGGGTCAAGCCTCATCACACTATGAAGTGGATTACTCCCACTTTAAATTTATAAATGAAATTACCACTCAATTCCAGTGTGTGTCTGTGTGTGTGTGTGTGTGTGTGTGTGTGTGTGTGTGTGTGCGCGCATACCTGCTCCTCCCTGTGGTACTGCTGGCGGAGTGTGTGCATGTGGGCCTGTGTGTCTGTGCAGTGCTGCTGCAGCTCCTGGAGCTGAGACTGGGCCCTGTCTGCAGCCATCACGGCCTCTGTGGCACTGGAGCGCAAACGCTGCACCTCCGCCGACAGCTCACACACACGCTCAGCATGCTCCTACGGAGGGAGAGAGGGAGGGGGTATGACAAGGAGGAAAACAGGAAAAGGAAAAACACAGAAAATGAAAGGGGGTTGGTGCATCAGAGAGGACCCTATTGCCTTATGAACACCGATCACCGAATACGGACCAGCAAGTCATTTGTACCATTTATAAGTTGCATGTACAGTACATACCTCAGATGCTTTCCTCAATGTGCTGCTAACTTCATCTTTTTGGGAGATATCCTGAGAGAGCAGCTTATTCCTCTCTTGTGTATGCTCCATCTAAACACACACACACACACACACACACACGATTAGAGTACAAGAACCTAACTGCATTCACAGTTATGAAGTTACAGTGTATATCCAGACTAAGTTAAAGCTCTTCATCATAGCAAAATGGGTTTATATATAATAATTAGTGCTGGCAAAATTAACTGATTAATCATGTGATTAATCCAAAAAAATGAACTCGGATTAAAAAAAAATATACTCAGATCAATCCTGATGGATATGGTTCCACTTTCATGGCATGTATTATGTTCAATTTCAGACAGAAAATGGCTCTGCTATCAAGTCAAACTATACAAAGATTATGGCCTAGCTCCTGACTGTCCAACAACATGTCTGGGGAAAACTTGGGGGTAGGGGACAGGTGTGAATTGCCCCATTTGAGACGAACAAAGCCAACTATTTAGTATCAGGGCCTTTACAGGGTAAAATAAGGATCCAACATACCCTAGCATCCACATTTTTACTGGAAGAAATGAGTTGCGATTAAAAGTGATTAATCACGATTAAACATTGCACAATTTTGTGATTAAATCAGATTAATTTTTTAATCGTTTGACAACACTAATAATAATTATATTTATAATTTACATTTATAATTTAATTATCATTTATATTTGTGTTTATACTTGTGTATAGTGTGTATGCATGCATAAAGATAAGTGACTGAGTATGAGTGCACAGTATAAGTAGAACATTGGTGCAATATGACCTGTGACTGGATCCTCTCAAGGCTCTGTTTGTAGTGATTCAGTGTTGTTCTGAGGCCATCCACCACAGCAGAGGGACAGCCATTACTGCCTTCCCCTGCACACACACACACACACACACACACACACACACACACACACACACACACACCGATATAAATGCATTCATAAATGTGCATGTAGTATGGTATGCAGTATTTAGTACATTATACTTATACATCCTCCAGAAAACAAACAACACCACAGTATCTGCACTTTTTCCAAAAAAAAAAAAAAAAAAAACTTTATAAATACATATTTTTTGGCACAAATCAGAAGTGCAGTATCTGCTGTACAATTTGGTAAGAGTTTTATAAGGGTCTTGCTAAAATTTCTGAAGATTTGGCATCTTTTCTTTTTGCAATATGTCCAAAAACACAAGTGAAACAAAGGCAAAGTGCAGTAACTACACAAAAAAATACACACTGTGCATTATCTGCATACTGACTTGGTTGAACTGCGCAACTTTCTTCATGGTGAAACCCCCTATTGACTTGGCTTATAGTGTCTACTGACTAGGCTTTAGCAGGAAGGTTTTTAGTTCATAAAACTGAAATATTTTGCCTGAATGTGAATATACAATATGCTTAAAATTCACCCATGTAATAATCATACAGTTAGTAATTAAATATGAGGTTTGCTGAAAGAAAAACATATTTTTGCATATACAGTACTGCGTTACAGCCCCTTTCTCTGTGCTTTGGTGTACCTGTGGTGTGAGTGTTTGCCTCCCCCTGCTGGCTGTGATCCTGCAGGAGCTGCTCAAGTTGAGTCAGGATGCTCTCATAGTCCTTCCCCTGACTCTTCTGTTTCTGCACAGCCTACAGACACACAGAGTACAATGTGCATGTGTGACATTCTATGTGAGCATTTTTTGTCGTGCCAATAAAGCACCTTTGAGTTGAATTGATTGGAGGGAGAGAGAGAGATAGATTAGAGTGTTAGATTAGTCTGTTGAACTTGAAATCTGAACTGATCTGTGACCGCAAAGAATTCAGCCTGAATTCTGAGAAAAGTTAGTGCCTTTGACATGGGCTAAACCTCAGGTCTGTGTGTGCATGAGACTTCGAATATGAGCTTGGACGTGACTGCATGTATGTGAGAGTGTGTGTGTGTGTGTAAGTACCGCGCTCAGCTGTTCCTGTATGAGTGTGTGTGTGCTTTGCTGCTCCTGAATGGTCTCTCTCAGGTGACTGGAGGTGGCCTTCTCTTCCTTTAGTAGTGTACTCAGCTCCGTCTTAGTGCTCAAGTGCTCCTTCTCCATTCTGCACAACACACACAAACACACAGGAGTCATACACACTGGAAACATCCATCCATCCATCAATCAATCAATCAATCAATCAATCACGGCTGTCAGGCTAAGCAAGGCAAACAATGAGAAAAAGAATTCAACAATTCAAAAAATATTTAAAAACTTGGGTCAACATATGCACACCTATGCAAAGTCAAACAACAGACACAGATTCATGATCTCTCTGATTATTCTAAATCCTATCACTCACAGTTCAGGAATACTCTCAGGCTTACGAGACACACAAGCACACAGATCTACTGAGAGAAGTGAACATACTGGATGAGTCTGGCCTGCATCTCATTGGCTCTCCCTTTCTCATGAGCCTGTGCATTCTCCGCCTCTTTCAGCTTCTCTCGGAGGGCCTGCAAGCCTGAGGTCACGTCCTGTTGGACGCTCTGCTCTGCCTGCAGTGCCGCCTCAGCCGTCTTCAGCTTCATCTGTGCACGCACACGCACACGCACACGCACACGCACACACACACACCAGAATCTTAATGACTATGTTTACACGCATTTCAGCATTACACAAAATTTGGTCATTGTGGTGGCTATCAATAGCGCTTAGCACTGTAATATAGCAGGGTTACATGTACAGTACATGTTGATTCACTCCGGCTAATTCCTTTAAAGTGAATGTAAACATAGTCAATGTTACAGCTTTGATGGAGCAAAATAGAACAAACAACCTGGGACTTAGGCAAACACAGACAATCAACCTGGGACACAGACAATCAAAGACACACACACACACACAAACACACACACACACACACACACACAAATATTATGTTGAAATGGGAAATATATTTTTGATCATTCCACCCATAGTGAAACCCCTAAAAGTTAGTGTCAAGTTCATGCGGCTGTCCGTGTTTTAAGGGCGAGGGTAAGAAGAAGAGTATAAAACCAAAGCTAACTTTTAATAGCGCCACCACACTAACCACATTTCCTTCACATCGCTGACAAGTACACTGTTTCACATGTCTTCTCAAACGCTCACATGCACACACACACTTGCAAAGAGCTTCTGCAATTTTTCCACTTAGTTTTGCTTATCTACACTCACTTGTGCAGAGTTTGCCTTATACCACATCATCCACATCCTGCACAGAGGGGCTCTGCATACACACATGCGTGCACACGCTCACACACTCACACGTGAACACACACACACACACACACACACACACACACACACACACACACACACACACACACACACACACACACACACACACACACACACCTCCAGTTCTTTTCTGCGTTTCTTCTCTCTATCCACGCTGAAGCTGAGCTCACTGGCCTTCTGCCTGAGGCTTCGGCTGTCGCGGTCCCGCTCCCTCTCCACCACATCCAGCTTCTCTCGCAGCTGCCGCAGAGCATCATCCTGCTCCTGACAGACAGACAGACAGACAGGGGCACAGGGGAAGAGAGAAAGAGGGAAAGAGGGAAAGAGAGAAAGAAGGTGGGAGGGCAAAACAATCTGAGCTAGAAAAACAAATGAGGGCTGTACATGATGGCGGTGTATGACTATGTCAACACATAGGGCTGTATATCAATACATCAAATAAGAAGTGTGGCCTATTTGATTACTTGGAGAAATAACTCTATATGACCAAATGAATAAATAAAGGCTGTTCAGTATATGACTACAAGAACAAATAAGAATAAGAAACAAAATGAATAAGGGCTGTACTGTATATGACCATATGAACATGAAATAAGAACTATATATGACACCACATTAACATATAAGAACTGTATATGACTACAGTACATGAAGAAATAAGAACTATGACGAAATGAATAAATAAGAGCTGTATATTACTGTATATGACTGACCAAATAAGACCTGAATAGATGAGGATATCAACAAATAAGAACTGTATATGACCATATGAACAAAGGAGGACTGTACGACATTTGAACAAAGGGCAGTACATGCTGGATATTTGTGGCTGATAATCTCTTCATTAGTAGCTCAATGTAAATTCTGTCCCTAATCATATTGATGTGGAGATGGGTGGTTTAATACACCATCCATTCACCATGTAATTGTTCCAATGTTGAAGCAATACCATGGCAGAAGGAATTATACTGCGAGTCTGTGAGTGTTCACACAAATGATTATGAATATAAAATCTGCAATAGGTCCTAGTTGCAATAAAAAGTCAGTGCAGGCCCATCACTGTCCAGGAGGTATGTAGCAACACATTGAAAGCAAATACACTCAATGGCACTTTCAGTGCAAATCAGCCTACTGAAAGAGACATCTTCTCAAACGTATGGCATGCTGACCTATTACAGACTTCCCCCATTTCATTCATTGCTGCAGAGGGGGTGATTGTTCCTCTATTGCCAATTTAGGCGAGAGGAGTTCTACCAGTCTGAGGACTAGGAGTTCTACCAGGCTGAGGCTGAAGCTGTCTACCTGCTGCAGTCTTTTGATGCTCTCTCTCTCAAGCTGCTGTCCAGAGCCCTCACACTGCACACCCTGGGACACATGAGGCCAGATAGGGACATGCATTCACCGCTACTGACATGAAGGCTTGGGGCTCATCACAGATAACGATTGTGCATTCGGACACAGATTGTGTACCGACACGCCCTGACTCACTTGTAGAAGTGCCTGCAGTCTGCTCTTCTCTGCACTGAGCTGGTCGTTTTCTGCATGGGCTGTGAGCAGCAGCTGGTCCCTCTCGGCGAGCTCTGCGTTGAGGCCCTGGAGGTCCTCTTCCCGAGCCTGTCGGCTGATCTCCAGAGCCCTCTGCATGTCCTGGGCCGTCTGACAGAGCTCTGCATTCAGGCCTGCCCACAGCAACATCAGACCAGAGAACAGTAATGCTGTAGTCAACTGGTGAAAGGCAATATTACAGTAAAAGAGCCAATGGAACCATGGAGCCATGTGGCCAGAGAGATAAGAGATAACTGATAAGGTCACTGCATTCCCACCATCTTAACTTCTCATCTTCATCAGTTTATAAAGGCCCATTCATAAAGAGCTATGAACCTATTTGCATGTGATGCATGCAACACAGACTAAGTTATATAAAACTCTTGAATTTATTTTTTTTTATCACCTCTGTGTACAGTTGTATAGGGCTAGTCCACACCATGTACATGAAATGTCCAGGAGTGTGTTGTGTATTAGTGAGAAACAGTAATATTAGTCACTACTTCCACACTTCACAACTCTATAAATGTAAGTGATTGTTTAGAACTTTTATTTTCTTACAGTGAGCCATTGTGGAGTGTTAATGTGTATCTTGCTATGGGTGCTATGCGATGCTTGAATTTACTATGATGTTAAAACACTGATTTTAAAAAATGGTTTCATTTATCAGGTTAATATATGGTTGAGAGCTATGTACTGTATATTGGAATGCATTTCTTCTCATTATTCTACTTTGTCATGAAATCATGATCTGCTTGTGACAATAGGTTATGTATAGTAAACTGTGGTTAATAATACATGGGTAAGATTAATACATGGTTTTGTTTTGTTTTTTGTCTTTAATTTCTTTTTACTTTTTTTATTTATGACTATTATTATTTTGGATATCTGCAAAGAATCATGAAGGACAATTTTCTGTGTGAGGAAAAGTGCAATATATTCTAACCAAGGATTTAAAATGCACACCTTTCAGTTCTTGATTCTCATTTTGCAGTCCAGACAACCTGGCCTCTGCTTTGCTCTTGTGTGAGGCCGAGTCCCTCGTAGCCACGGCAAAGTCATACTCCAGTGTCTGACGCATGGCCTCCCCGCGCTCAACCTGGGCCCGTAGCCTAGCAACCTGAGCCTCCAGCTGGGACACCTGACAAAGCCAGAGGACGAGAGAGGAGAAGTCAGGAAGGGAGGAAGGGGGGAAGGGGGGAGGGGGTGTCAACATCAATAAAGCCAATGGACATTCTAAATGAAAAGGACTGTCTGGAATCAGCCAACTCGCAACCTTGTTGTACAGAGTTGCTGAGAACTGTTGTTGGTCATGAGCGAGCGAATGTGGTACAACATAATAGGATTTTGCAAATGGTATCTATCACTAACTGAATGTGAAAGTGCATAAACCTGAAACTATTTTTCCTTCCCCTCGTTAGCTGCCATTTTGCCATATTTTCATACCAGCTGGAGATAAAACCCACCAATCTTCAGGCATTTATGCAACGGATGACTCTCTCCTGCCTGACCACAGGGTAAGACAGCTTGATGTCACTGGTGGTTCATGGTTCCTGGGTGCACTAGCCTACAGTACCTCATGGTTGTGCTTAGAGGCCAGCTCCAGTTTCTCTCCCTCCAGCTGGTTGATCTTCCATCTCAAGGCTGTGGATTCAGACTCTGTGGCCTCTTCCTTACATGTCCGTATGCTTAATTCACGCTCAAGCAAAACTTTCTCACGCTCACACTCTAACTGCACAATCACCTCCTTCAGCCTAGAGCAAAAAAAAAAAGTTCTATTGTTCTTCATGCAGTTCATATCAATTATCAATTTTTAGGTGTCATGCAGGTTCTAGAAGACCACCAGTGTAAAACAGGTAGCCTAAACCAGCCAAAATGCATGGAGAGGATGAACAAATTATGTACTTTGTTAAATTTACGTTCAGCATTAAATGTCACAGTAATGCAGCTAATCAACCATTCAAATCAACAAGCAGCACATGAAAACCTGGCAATCTCGTCTTGGGAGTGGAGCTGGGCAGAAGGTCGTGGGTGAGACACCCGAAGTCCAGCCCTTTGTCCTGGGTCTCTGCGTTTAGCACGGCCCGCTGGTTGTGTTTTATCTCCGACCTCGCCTGGCATGACCGCTGCAGACTTTCTAGGCTCTGCTGCAGAGGAACATACAGTAGGACATACCGTACAACACAAGCGTCAGTGTTGTTGTTGTTGTCAGTGTTATTAACCATAAACTATATTTATCAGCCTTTAGTAGTACTAGATAATATAATTTAACATAATGTGTTCTGCCAGAGCAATTATATGTTACTATTATCTTTCCATGAAGTTTATGATAGGCATACAATTGTAGGCTACACAAAATGAGAAAGGCAGACATAGATGATAGTGGAACCGCCTCTCTCATTAAGCCAGGCAAATAATAATAGTCCATTACAATCGTTAGCCACTTTCTTTGCTTGAAACGCTTTGAGGTTGGACCAAGTTTCACATGGCATAACGTTAACGTTATGTCCAACATCCCATGTTTCTGGAATGCAGCATAGGGTGACATCTCAGCCAAAGTTGGTTGGTCTAATTCTAAAAGGTTTGTGTTAACACAAAAGCTGGAAGTTAACGTTAACGAGATATATAAACATAATGTTAACTTTAGGCCTACATAACGTTACGTTACCATTGAAGACGAGAACAACGCCGCGGATAGTTAGCAAGTTAGTAAGGGGAGCGGTGCCCAACAACAATGATTTAGCCTAGCTGGTTCCTGGGAAAGTGTCTTAACGTTACAGCAGAGAAGAAGGGGTTCGTAGTTTGTCAGCTTTGTTTAACCAGGTCGTTCATCAGGCAGGTTAACGTTATTAACGTTACAATCAGAGACCTATCTAAGCGAACTCTTTGCAACAACCACCAAAGATCCTCTCTGCTAGCGATGTCATGTTAACGTTGCCACCCTAGGGATGGATGTTGTTGCTAAGCTCTGTGGCGTGGGGTTAAATCAAACACCTCCGCTTTTTCGAAGAGTGGGTACTTAAGTCAACACAAAAGTCATATGTAATGCAACACTTATACATAGAGTTCATGTTGCATCATTTTGTTGATACAACAATGTGTGTAAAATCTACCTGTTTCAAGTGAAAATGTTGGCGAATCCGTTTAAATCTGACGCCAGGGTCTGCTACTTCTGTGTATGTTGTGCGTCACTTCCGCTGGGTAGGAGCTATCTGAATGTGATTGGTCAAGAGACGAGGGGTACATGGAAGAGACTGGATACGTTTAAAGGGGCACACATGTAGGCTACTCATGCTCAACAAAGACGGCGGACTCAGATAGCATTTTAATGGTGTCAAGAAGCCTGATTTAACTTAATTCTTACAAGGGTTTTGCGCTTTTGTTTGTTTGCATGGCTTTTGATACACCTGAAATACAATTCGTCAATTAGTCCTAAGGACTATGCAAATCCAGACGTTACACTCTACAGCAGAAATTCTGTCCATCTTTGGGAAATTTAGAGTAATAGTAACACTTCACCTCCTTATACCCTCGAGTTCTGTTATGTTTTATTTAGCCACTGGAAACAATAATACATCAGTACACCACCTCTTTCCACAATTTCAATCCAACAAACCTGAAATTAAAGCTTCACCCGCAAGAAGATGTTTTGTCTTAAATGTTGATGTCACGTGCACTTTAAATTTTACCCGTGAGATACGTCACTCATCCCTTTGTTTTTGAAGTTACAGTCTGTGTAGCTAGTGGATTGGTGTTGTGTGCACGTTTTAGATAGCTAGATAAATAAAATAATCATTGGAATTTTTGTCGTAGACCACAGAATCTTGAGCTTTCTAGAAGCTCCACCTCCGGTTCCAGCGAGGCTTGTTGTTGGACGATAGGCTTCGTATGGATGTGCCAAGCAGATTCTCTACGAGCTGAATTGCACGTTGGCTGCTGATCGTGGTGGAACGGCTGGCTTAGCAACATTTAATTCGTGCATTTGTCCATTTTGGCACAGCAAGTGTATGTATGCCTGTATTTTCATTTGTCATTGGTGTCCATACGAGTGTTATTATGTGTCGTTTGAATGTGCCTTACACAGCTGTCTGCAAGTCGGCTGCAGACCCGCCTCCGATAACGTTACAATGTAACTTAGCTGTACAGTGTCTTATGTTTAGCTGAGGGTTGTTAAATAGCACAAGAATGTGTGATTATATCTAACTTGGCCTGTAAGACAACTTAATGGGGGTTGCTTTCTTCCCTTTAAAATGTACTTGAAATATACTACTCGTTGGTGGTGGTCGTTTTTTTGGTCAAGAGTCCTTGTATCAGGTTAACGTTAGCTACTGGCTAAGTTAGCTGTGATGGACATTTGTTGTGATAATGCTACGTTTTTTGTGTGCATCATGGTGAACACGTCCGTATGTTGCCAGTTTTAGGACATTAGGAAAACATTTTGATGCTGTATGTGAGTTATTGACCTTACTGTTGTTTAAAACCTTCTTGTGCATTCATTGTCAATTTTCTTCCTAGGGCAGAAATCCGAAAAACTAACATGAAGGCTGTGAAGGATAGTCACAGCTTTCAACCTGGGGAGCCTGTCTTTGCCAAGATGAAGGGTTATCCTTTCTGGCCTGCCAGGGTATGTTGTGGCTAATCCTGTTGTCTGTGGTTGAATTCTGTGACAGTTCCCAAGGTTACTTGAAGAGTGTCCCCTGAAAGCAATTTATGAATTCAGTGTTTCAGCAAATTCTCATTTTTCTACAGATTGGTGAAGGCAAAGGGCCCAAGAACAAAGTACCCATATTCTTCTATGGTACTCACCAGACGTGAGTGAGCATTCTACATTACTGTGTGTGTGTGTGTTTGTGTGTCTGTGCTTGGTTATGTGCTTGTATTTGGGTACATAATGTGCAGCTGTCTGCGTTTGCTAGCAAATTATCAACTCAATTACTCAAACTGCAGAGTTTTAAGTGTGTGCTAAACTGTTGCTGATATGGGAGTGTCTGTGTGTTTGACATAAATAATCTCTGTGGGCCAGTGAGCATTGAAATGATCGGTTGCTAAGGGGGCATATTCCTCTGACACCACTTCCTTTGCCCTTCAGAACGTTTCTGCTCCCAAATGAAATTGTTCCCTATTGGCCGAACAAAGAGAAATACAACAAGCCGATCAAGAAAGGAGGATTTCCTGAGGGGATGTGGGAGATTGAACATGACCCAGGAATATGCCTGAAAGGACCAAAAGTGAGACATTAAAATACTGTGCATTTCTATTTGTAACCATTTAAAGAATTATGTGAATATGAGATGGAGGTCTAGACCTGATAGAATCTGAGACTGGAAGGATGTACGTACGTGTAAGCAATACAAGGTTTTGCAGGTGGGAGATAATGATCAAAGTTTTTCAAATTGGGCCTTTCTGTTACTAATGTGAGCCCGCATTTAAGCCCATACGGATGTTGCGCATGCACCTAAATAGACTTATCTGTGTAACCGCCAATGTGATCACTGTCATACCCCATTAAGAATCTGCCACCTGATGACTGCAACCCACACAAGCCACATCTTATGATCTTTGCGCTGCAGATGTTGACTCATGTCTTTTTTTTTTTTTTTTTTTTTTTGGTTTCCTGAGACAGAAAGTGTCACTATTGAGCCGGGTGGAACAGATGCGCAAAGCCCAGAAGAGAGCCGCTGCCACTGCCGCTGTTGCTGCTGCTGCTGTCAGCAGCACGTCTTCGACGGACACACAACCCCCCGCTAAGGTGGCAAGGGAAGATAGCACAGTTGAGAAGCCACCCTCTGCAGCGCCACCTGCAACTACAGAGAAAAAAACACCTGTCAGGACACTGGCTTCTAGACAGAGCACCACTCCCACTGCCACTTCCAAAGCTACAGTCACCAGGCGGTCAGCCACTGAGGCGACCATTTTGTCTCCCGGACATGCATCCTCCCAGAAGTCCTTGCGCTCCAACAGAACTGTGCCTTTGGAGAAGGCTGCCTCCCCTGAGCGGAGATCACGGGGTGCACCCAAAGGTAAACCCACGGAGACCACCAAGGTGGTGCCAACACCTCAGAAATCCATGGCTACAAAATCTACTGACAAATGCTCTAAAGACAAGTCAGCTAAGGTAACTGCCACAGCCCCTACATCCACCAATCAAGCGCAGGCTCAGTCCAGATCACCTCAGGAAGCTGCTTCACTGCAGAAAGACACGAAATCTCAGGGAGATGTTGCCCATCAGAAAGACAAATCTTGTCAAGATGCTACACCCATTCCACAGACCACACCCTCACCGGAAGACACACCCCAGCAGGATGCCCCACCATCTCAGGAAGTTGCCCACTTGGAGAAAGCCCAGGCTGTGGAGTCTCCTCATGCTCCTCAAAAGAGCCCTGAAGTCAGTGGTGCAGGTAAAACACACACACACACACACACACACACACACACACACACACACACACACACACACAGATGTATTGAATCTGTCACATCAGATATGCACACTCTGAATTTCCCTGTCTAGTACTAACCTACACAGGAATTCCAGCTGAGTTGCTGGAGCAACACACCTCCTAAACTAACCTTCTCTGTGGCAGGCTAACCATTAGGCCTAATAAATCTGTGTCTCAGAAACACGAATCTTCAAAAAGGGTTTTGTTCACCTGCTGTATTATCTTCCAATGTAAATAAAAGTTGATTGCCTTGGTAAAGAGTATGATCAAGAATATTTACGGAAGCACTATATATATTTAGAAGAATTAATTAGGAATAAATTGGTTCTGAATGAAAACAACAACAACAACAACAAACAAAAAACTAATCATAGAAAGCCAGTGCCGCCTGCCGGCCCATAACTTAGAGGCGCAGTGAGTAGCGCTGAATGAATGATTGGGTTCCATGTCAAATCTCTTTTAAAAATTTTATGTAAATAGAATGAGATTGACTATTTGTTCCAAAAGCAGATACATATATAAAATATATGTATTTTATAATATTATGATGTATTTGATTTATTATGATAAAAGATCTAATTGAATCAGTATATAATTTAGATCATCTTCTCTAATTTCTGCATTAGCAGTATTATAATTCCTTTTTTTTTTTTTTTTCTTCAGTTATGTTACTCAAAATCCTGCAGATGGCGTGAGTTAATCAGAAGTTTTTCTTGTAATTCTTTTAGTTCTGCCTTAAAGAGGTATTCCCAACTCAGGTCTTGTGTTGAGTCTGTGCACAAACAGATATTGCTACTGATTTAAGACTCATTTAAGTGAAGGCAGGTGCGTGGAATGGTTTCAGCCTCATTTTAAAGTTGATGCTACTTCCACTGCCGTCATGGCTTGCTCTAGTTTTATTTAGTTGGTTTCAGGTTGTTGGGCCAGAAACTAAACATGCTTGACCAGATGGTCACAAAAGAATGTTCTGTTTGTCAAACTTGACATTGCTGTGGGCGCCTGATTATGCAGGTGTTGAAGCTGTTAATGTCAAATGGGCAAAAACTATTGTTATTACAATGGTAAACTAATTGTTATTATAAACTGGTAAAATCCACTACAAATGGGAGGTTGTGCGAGTGTGTATGTTGGTAGCCTATTGTATGAGATAAAAGTGAAGAAAAAAAAAAAAAACTTAGTTATTTTGCATATTTTATATTATCCAGTACTCATTGCTTGCAACATTTGTTAACAATGTTAACATTTCAATTAATTTTTTAGGAAAAGCCACCTCTAAAACTCCAGGTTTGTGTGTGGGAACCTGCGTATGCGTGTACTGAAGAGCACTATCTGTCCTCTCCACAGATGAGTCTCAGGAGAAAGATGGGAGGAAGAGGAGGAGAGGAGGAGAAAAAGAGGATGGAGCAGAGGAAGAACCAGAGTCCAAGCAGAAGAAGAGTACAGAGGGAGTAGGTGAGAGCTCCCCAAAGCAGGAGGTGAGCACACTAGTGTCAGTTGGCCCTTATTATGGTATATGAAGATCTCTTTCAGAAATATGTGTGAGCCATCCATTTAGGACTGGTGGTGGTGTTTGTAGGCCAGTTTTAAATGAAAATACAAATTTGTTTTTAATAGGATAATAATTCCCTGTTTTTTTTATCTATCCTACCCTTTCTTAGAAGAGCAAAGTTTCCGCGGTGCTTAAGTCTCTGCAGGATCTAGTGCAAAGTCGAGAGGTTAGGAGAGGACATAAGGAAAAAGAGAAGGAGATTCAGAAGGAGGAAAAAGGCAATAAGCAGCTTCCAACAGAGGTCAAGGAAATTACACAAGAGAAGAGGGAGCTTCGGAAGGAAAACAAGATTGAGGTGCCGGTGGAGGCCAAGGATGTTCCAAAAGAGAGAAAAGAGCTACCGAAGGAGAAGAATATTGTAGTGCCAGCTGAGGTCAAGGAGGTTCCAAAGGAGAAGAATGAGCTTCTGAAGGACAACAAGACAGAGGTGCCAATTGAGGTCAAGGAGGTTCCAAAAGAGAAGAATGAGCTTCTGAATGAGAAAAAAACAGAAGTGGCAATTGAGGTCAAGGAGGTTCCAAAAGAGAAGATAGAACTTCAGAAGGAGAACAAGACTGAAGTGTCAAAAGAGGTCAAGGAGGTTCCAAAAGAGAAGGAACTTCAGAAAGGCAACAAGACTGAGGTGCCAGTTGAGGTCAATGAGGTTCGAAAAGAGAAGAAGGAGATTACCAAAGAGAACAAGACAGATGTGCCACTGGAGGTTAAGGAGGTTCCAAAAGATAAGAAGGAGCTTCTGAAGGACAACACGACTGACAAGTCTGAAGTGTCAAAGGAGGCCAAGGAGGTTCCAAAAGAGCAGGCGAAGGAACATCAGGACGGTAAGACAGAGGTGCCATTGGCAAAAACGGAGGTTCAGAAAGAAGGTATGAAACAAGCATTGGAGATCAAAGAAGTTCCAAAAGAAGAGAAAAGGGATCCTCAGAGGGAGAACAAGACAAAGGTGGCAACAGAAGCAAAGCAGGCTCCAAAAGACAAGAAAGAGCTTTGTAAAGATGACAAAAAGCAAGCAGCTGTGGAGGTCAAGGAGGTACCAAAAGAGGAGAGGCGGGAGTTACGAAATGACAACAGGAAACGGGCACCAGTAGAGGTCAAAAAGGTTCAAAGCGAGGAGAAGAAGGAAAATCGTGGTGGAAACAAAGAGGTACCAACAGAACTCAAAAAAGTTCAGAAAGAGGACGAGAAGCAGAGGTCAATAGAAGTTCCAAAAGTGGAGAGGAGAGAGCTTCGGAGGGATGACAAGAAACCGGAATCTACAGAGGTCAAAGCAGCTCCAAAAGAAGAGAAACAGGAACTTCGGAAGGAGCACAAGAAGGAGACACAAATGGAACAAAAAGAGATTCATAAGGAGGGCAAGAAGCAGATCTTAACAGCAACCAAGGAGTCCTCAAAGGAAGATAAGAGGGAGCTTCGGAGGGAGAGCAAGAGAGACATTCCAATGGAAGAAATGGAGGTATCAAAAGAGAAGAGGGAACTTCAAAACACGAAGGATGTACCACTGGAAGACAAAGATGTCCAGAGAGAGGAGAAGGAGCTTTTGAAGGAGAACAAGAATGAGGTGCCAACAGAGGCCAAGGAAGTTCAAAGAGAGAAGAATGAGACTCTGAGGGAGCAAAAGAGAGGAAATGTACTGGAGACTGAAGGGAGGAGAGACGCCCACAATGTGAAGCAGTAAGTGACACACACACACACACACACACACACAAAATCATCCCCTGCCACACCCATATATAAACATTATGTCTGTTTCTATTTCAGGGACGAGGCTGTCCTCTTGAAGAGAGAAAACAAAGACGAGCGCAAAATAGGCATTAAAATAGGTGAGGCACAGTTTGAGTCCAGTTCTGATGGTGTGTGTTATGATGGTGCATGTGCGTGTGTGTGTGTTTAACAGTGTTTGATCTTCAGTCACAGACTCAGTCACAGATTCGCGACTGCACAGGCTCCTTGGGGAGATCCGCATCTCTTTGACTGTTGGGAACACAGTAGGTCACACTAAAGTTTTGATCGAATGGCTTCATTAGTATTTGATGGAGAGTTGCATAAGAATGATTTCAGCTTGTGTTCTTCCCTACACATTCACCACAGGAATTATTCATGATTCATTCACCAAATAGGCCATCCCTTCCCCTGTTTTGTAATAGTCATCTATCTCTTCCTTTCAGGATGTAGGGAAGTGTGTACTGGCGTTAGATGAGTTGGGACGAGTACCAGTGTCATCACAGCATCTGCAGAAGCACAAAGAGCTCATCGAAACACTCAGCAGGGTAGGACACACACACACACACACACGAAATTTTAATGCTAGAAGTTGTGTTGTTGTGAAAATAAGTAGGCCACAATGACAACGTGAAAGATCACATGAGGAAAAGTTATTTTCCCCCATATGCAACCACATTATAAATCAAGCCTTAGCTGAAGGTCTGACTCGTCTCAACCTTTTATTCACTTTTCACAGAATCCTCCTTTTTTGTCACCTTCTCCACTCTCTGTCCAATATTGTCCAAAATTGTAATCCAGACAAATCATTACTTTTCTTTTCTGCAGAGCTTTTGTATACAGTTGACAAGTGCCTTTACTTGAATAAGTAAACAATTTACTAGTGTGTACTTTTGGAGGGTGCTATTTTTATTTGAGAAAAAAACAAGCACTCAATGCACTATCTAAGAACCCTGAATAACACATAAAACAGGTAACTAACACTACAGTAGTTGATTGTGTTGTTCTCAACGGCCACAGGATGGCAGAATGACAGCAGTTGAATGCGTGCCAAGTGAAATACAAAACCTCAGGCAGTTTCATAGAGCCGTGCCTTATCTTCAAGATGTTCCATGAGCATTTGGAACACGTTCAGGTTTAAGCTTAAGTGCCTGATATAGAATATGGCATTGTGTGAGTATAATTGTGTATTATTTTTCATCAAGCACAGCTCGGTGTAACATTAATAGACAAGGCAGTTGGCTTTGGACAATGAATCTTTCATTGGGCAGGAGGTCTGACAGTAATTGCAGCCTCTGCAGGTACAGTGCTGCACTTAGCCTAAAGAATGTCCCCTTAAACACACCTGGATCAGCTCTGAAATACTAGAGCTACTGCTAGTCAATCATTAAGCCCCCTTGCCTGCACTCATTTACACAATGACAGAAGAGCTCAGTCAGCCTAGACTGATTAAAGAACATAAGCACACCCATCCCATTGGTCAAGTGTGTCTGTGAGCCTATATATATATGGGCAATTCCAGTGTTATGGACGTGACATTTTCATGCATTATTGATGAACAAAATGCCACATAACCTCCGCAAACATAGCAGTATTTCACCATTTTGTTCATATTCTTATGCAAACTCCATGGCTGAATTTAGGCAAACACAAAAAATTAATATCATGATTTACATTATAAGAATAGGAGCCTTTCAATTTTGCGTTATGGACGTGATGAAAAATGGACAAACTTTTATGGGAGAGTAGTTTTTGCTGTGAAATGTGTGAAATTTCTAGAGAAATGTAAATATATATGCATAATAAAACATAAGTATATATAATATACATTATACATATACATTTTTTTTTTACTAGCGTGATCCCTCTATACTTGGCCATCGTATGCAAATGCTTGCAAGAGATGGATTTATGTGGACAAAGGCATTACGTCACAGCGTCACGTTACAGCATACAGCAATTAAATGGCATTACAGTATGTCAAGCCCTGTTGTTTGTGGATTTGTGAGTCCTGTTGGTAGGAATAGGAATGACAAAATTTGGTACAAATTACACATTTGGTACAAAACAAAAAAAGATTCTTTGTCCTCATTAGTAATCATTGGCTGCAATTATGTTATTTGGTCTATAATTTTGAAATGTTTTCAGTCTTATATCTATGGATGGTGAAACCCCCAGCCATTAGCATTCCCAGCTAATTCACTTATTCACTTTACTTCACTTCATTCACCAGCAGTAAGGGAAGGTCAGTCATGTCATTTGGTGGCTAATGAAATTAAATAACAATTGAACAAAGCAACTGCTGGAAAATATTGAGAGGGTCTTTCTCTCTTTACTCTTATGTAGTTTACAGTTTAAACCCTTTGTTGTGGTGTCACGTACATGTATCTGGTGTAATTTTTTGTGTTGTGTTTTGTGATAGATCCGCAGGTTCAGTGAGAGTGAGGTGATTATGCAGAAAGCCTCCATGCTTTACCACAAGTTCAAAAGTGTGTATTTGAGCGGCGAGGAGGAGCTCTCTCCAGACTACATGAGCACTCTCCAGCAGGAGTGGGAGAGGGAGGAGAGGGATCGAGTGCACCGGGAGGAGATGGATAGCACGGGGGAGGAAAAAGAGGAGAGGAGGGTGGTGGAAAGACTAGCCAATGAGCAGAGCACAGGTGAGATGAGGCCACTCCCCTTTGAGATGCACTTATCCACACCCTGAAAAAAATGAATCTGAGTAACCGTGTGTGTGTGTGTGTGTGTGTGTGTGTGTGTGTGTGTGTGTGTGTGCGCTGTTTTTCAGTGATGTGAGCTGCGGGAGCCACAGACCAGATTTTTTGTTGTTGTTTTTGTTCTGCTTTTCCCGTGAATGGATTTTTGTTTGTTTTTTAATATATTTTTCTAAGACTTAAAATGTGCTTTAGGAACATGCTGTGAGACTTCCCTGGACCATCCAGCCCTTCAAGCCCATACACATTATACATTACACACACACACACACACACACACACACACACACACACACACACACACACACACACTGTATACACCAGTACACTGATATTTATTTTAATATGCTGCTATTGCTTTGACTGTGTATTTTTGTCTTGTTTTACACTTTTTGCACTGTTTGTGAGTTGTGAGTGTGAGAGAGAGAGGGAGTGAGTGTGTCTGTATGTTTGTGGGTGATGAAGATAGAAACAGTACTGCTGAAAATTCATTTTAGTTCAACCCAGCAAAGACAGGCTTGCTTTACAGAACACTGGCTAATGCAAATGGAAGCACCTACAATTGTCTACACACACACACACACACACACACACACACACACACACACACACACACACACACACACACAGTACATAGAGGATTAAGAAGAAAGTACAGTTACAGAAAGACATTCATCATGCCCTCTTGCACTCACAAATTTTCTCATTGAGAACACACTTTGGTCAAATCTTAACTTATCTATAATATATACGCCTAAGTTAAGCTATACGAGTCACGTGCATTACTTCATAATTACAAATAGGCTACATGCTACCTTTCAACAGTTTTCTTTTTCAGTTTGATTGCAGTATAGCATATCCACGTCAATTTTGATGGATTTGTTTCCGTCCTGAGGTTTGTTTGTGATGTTCCTGTTTTTTTTCTGTGAGCATTAACTACCACATCATTTTTTAGAATAAAGATAAAAATGAAACAGTCTCTGCCTGTTGTCTACTTTTTCAGCACTCTGTTGTTGTAACAAAGTACAAGCACAGGGAGGGAATAATCGCTGCAAACAAAATGTCTTCTGACATATACTGTAATGTAGGCCATTGGGGTTACATTCCTGAATTTCTGTACAAAGCAAACGCCTAATATGTGGTCCTAGTCACCACTATTGATTTGTTGAGGGATGATGTGTCAATGGATGTGTGTATCATGGTGGACATGTCAACTAAAATTTTGTTCCTGAGACACATGGTGTCACACACAAACATATAAATGGGTCAGGAGTCGACTGCACATCTATTGTAGCCAACTTCACATCTGAAGGAAAAGGAGGATGCAAATGTGGCGTTTGGGACACAGTTTGAGAGAGGAGTGTTGGAAGCTATCATCTGGAACAATCGTCACTGAACAGAAGTGGGGTCTATATCTGGTATAGCCTAATGCTGCCTTGAGATCCCTTCACTGGAAATTCAACCACCCAGACCGTAAGTGAGTTTCATGCTTGGATTTTGTGGAGGGATGTGGTCAGGTAACAGTTTCACTGTGTAACCTTACCAGACATATTGTATATTTCTTCAGGTTCCGCGATCACTCAAGCTTTAGAAGAGGTGAAATCCTCCAAAAAACCCCACAAAAAGTCCAGTTGCACAACACAGCATCATGTGCTTCAGACAGAGAAATAGCACATACACACACACAAGGGCATAATCTTGCCTTTTTCTTTTGTTGGCCATGTGCAACAGCCTATACGCACCGAGAACCCGAATTGTAAACAGGAAATGTTTACAATCAGTATGCTAATTTCTAAGATATTGCCCCAAGCGAGGAACTATTCTAAAACTCCCCAAACACTAGACGTAAAAGCCCACTTGAGAAGAAGTAATGACCCTGACAAGGCCACGCAAATCTTAAAATAGCACACGTAGGAGGGGCATGGATGCAGTTGGAAAGCTATAGCGGCAAATATTTCTGCAAAATGTTCAGCAAATTGGCAACAACTGGATAATTATGTTCACCCATGTTCACCTGCCGTGTCCTCGAGGTTTGCAAATCTGACAGGAGTTTGCCATGGTATGCGGTGTAGGCTACTTTATCACCGAGGCAACGGGGTGTTCCTTATACGTACGTCAGCAACGACGGAGGTTCCCGTTGTATATCCAGAAGGTCAGTTGTGCGCGAGTGTGAGCGACGGTAAGAAAATGTGCGCGAGTGAGTGAGCGACAGAAAGAGACGGTGTAAGGACTTTGTCTTGCGGAAGACAGTAGACAGCACAACTCAGGAAAACGGAGAAAAACGAAAGCAAGGGACTGCGCGCAAGGTAGCCTAGACAGAGCAAGTCATATTTGTGCTGAGCGGTATGCCACGTTCACCACGGATGTTGCGGTAACGTTAGAAGGACTGGCTTTGCCCCTGAGAAGAGGCTCTTGTCAAAATTGTATCATCTCAGGGATTTCAGAATGGCTCGGGTGGGCAACGGTGCTGGAAATAACGACGTCGATGAGGTGAGTGTATATTTTCGCCTAGGCTACGATAATAACATTGCGGAACCGGGCTGAGGTGAAGGGCTAGGTTACAATATTACCAATACGACACTGATGCAGTGTCACCACTTCGCTTGTCAACTGCTGCAGGTTTATATTCGAGTCCGTGCTCAAGTCAAAGATAAGGGTTTCAGAGCTCTGCATGTCGACGTAGCACTCACTCCGGAAATCAGGGAGGCAGAGCCAGCGCGCAAAGAACTGGGGCTCAGATTACAGCGGACGACAGTCGCCCGACTTATGGATAAGAAACAGGGCCGCCCCATCTAATTGATAGACGGCGACGCACAGACCTGTGTGAATTTATTGTTTTGTTTTCTCTAATTGTTTGATGGGAGGCATCATTACAACTTTCTTCATCTGTAAATTATATAACTAGCGTGACGCAAATCTACCTTGGAGTTAAATTTTCCCGTGATGAGTTGATGCCGCACTTTTGTCCTCCAGCTGCTGCTGCGGTTATGAAATCGATACCTGTGGCCATCCATTGGCTTAATGTGGCTTGTCTGTCACTCTGCCCCCAAACATCAATCTGTTGGCCACTGGGTAGTGTAATAAATTACATTTAGTCAGAAAATTATTAGGCTATAGGGTCCCCATGCGTAAGCAAGTCATGTAGCCTACCCTTAGACAGTCAGTGCTGAATGACCTCCTATATGAATATGATTAGGCTACATTACTCTGAGATCTCTGTCTCTCTCTCTCTGTTACGCACTGAACATACACACCCGATAAGCTATTACTTTGTGATTCTTGGCTACATCAAAGAATCGCATTTCCATTGTGGCCTATACAACCAGATAGAAACTAATAGTGATCCCAATAGTACTTCAACCTGACTCTGTGAGTGATGTGAACAGGGCAGTCTCTCCCTTCAACTTGTTACACGATATGCCATTGTGTTTAGCAGTGAGAGGAAAGCAGGGAGTCCAATGTCGAGAGATTGTTGCATGTCTGTATACTTGTGAACACATGAATGTGTCCAGTCTGTACATGTGTGTGTAGGCTATAAGCTCGTGATCTTAATAAGCCCTAATCCACTTAAACTAATACTACACAGCACTGAGATCCGTTCATCGTATGTGTGAGCGAGAAAGAGGAGAGAGAGTGATTAAAAGCGAGTGTGTCCATATTCAGTGTTATCCTTTACTGAAGCAATCATACAAGTTTGTCAACCTGGTCATCATCTTTGTAAACACACCTCTCGGTTTGTTATTCTTTACAATCATGACTCATACTGACTTATTCCACTCCTCACTCTCTACTTCATGGTCTCTCTCTTACCCACTCATGCATGCACACATCATTAGACAACTGCTACAGAGAGAGAGAGAGAGAGAGAGAGAGAG
>JAODXP020000028.1:9659590-9664590 GCA_027497455.2 Sardinella longiceps | reverse complement strand
ATGGGAGTGGCACTCTCGGAGTGCTGAGGCACCAGAGTATTAGAGGCACACCTGTGACATGCAGCCTACATCTTGCCATCTTGCTAACTGTGTGTGTGTGTGTATGTGTGTGTGTGTATGCAGGGCCGGCAAGATGGACCTGCATACATCCATCGAGGAGTGCAGCATGGCCCTTAACCTTGTTCTCAATAACAAGTTTTCAGAGGCCTTGGATCTCCTCCGACCCTGGTAGGATTGTGTGGCATTTGTGACTGCTTTACTTTGCTGACTTTGCTGTGTATAGTAAATGTATATGTCCATATTCCGGAGAGTAAAGCTGTGTGTGTGTGTGTGTGTGTGTGTGTGTGTGTAGGTCCAAAGATAGCATGTATCATGCACTGGGCTACAGCAGCATCCTGGTGATGCAGGCAGCAATGACCTTTGAGCACAGAGACATCCAGACTGCCATGACGACCATGAAGGACGCCCTGCACACTTGCCAGAGGTAGAGAGGCCAGAGAAAACACATCCTGTACTGTAGCAGCCAGAGTCACAACACAGTCCAACACACAGCAGCCTTACACTCAAATCTGGATTATTACAATCAAAATGCCCAAACTCTTAACAAAAATCCCCCTACACACTCTCAATACAGAACAAATCGAAACTTCCACATAAAACCACATGAGATATTGTGTTGTAAAAAACCCTTTGTTGTGGCACAACACCAAAACCCTGAGAAACACACCTCTACAGCGTGATTGATTTGATGCAACAATCACCTCAAAATCCACTTTTTCAAATCAGTTAAAGCAAAGCCCTAAATAGAAGAACTTACCTAAAAATCACACATTTTGTTTGCAAAATTCTCTGTCAGTGACAACATTAAAAATTCTCCTTCAAACAACACAATTGGTGGCCAGGTCAGTGAGTACCATGTCAGTCATAACACAGAGGAGGACTTAGGCCTAAATGCAAAAGTGTGGTTTCAGCTGTATGCTGTGTTACAGTGCACTTTATATGCTGAAGTAACTTAACAGTTTAGACCCTTTTGTTTAATCAAGGCACATATACTTTCACAATTACTTTATGCTGTTGGCATTAAAATTAGTATTATTTTTGTGGACACTATCTCTTTGATTGTGAAAAGGTGTTTTTTTTTTTAGTTGTTCAAGCTAGTAATTCAGTGGAGTGAGATGTAGTATATGTCCTGCAGTACTGGTTTATGTAAGGAGTGTAGAACATGAACTTATCTTCATATATTTTCAATAGAACAATATAAAACATTTCATGCGTGCAGAAATATATTTGGGCATCTAAAACACTTCACATTCCGCAAGATACAAAGAGGATCACACACAGGATCACAAAAAGACTGCAAACTAACACTTAAAGGTAACACAAAACCTTGTGTGTGTCCATGATCTATGCATGAAACTCTATCTTCTGTTTACTAGGTTCAGGAAAAGAACTTCAGTGGTAGGCTCAATTTCCAGCCTGGTGACCAAACAATCCTCAGACAACCTAAAGGAGGGTATGTGAGTGTCTGTGTGTGTGTGTGTGTGTTGAGTGACAAGTTTAGGAAATGTTTGTTCCATCTCATTGTAGTAGAATAAGAGTGTAATAGTCAGGTGTGTATTTGGGATCACGTGCTGAAAGCCATGTTTCTCTCTGCAGAGGAGATGCATGCAGAGATTTGTTATGCTGAGTGCCTGCTTCAAAAAGCCACACTAACCTTTGTACAGGTGGGTGTGACCACACACACATGCATCAATCAGCTTCTATTCATTTGCATGATCCCTGTCAAACCTGACAACATTGAGACAGACTGACAGCCAGCCACACACACACACACACACACACTTAACTACTCAACATAGACACCTTGTCTTTACACTTAATGTCTGATGTTAATGTTGTCCCTATTTTGAAAGGATGAAAATATGATCAGTTTCATCAAAGGAGGAATTAAGATTCGCACAAGTTACCAGATTTACAAGTAAGCCTATCACAGCATATCACATGTATACATACACATCAGCTTGTTCATTGAATGACATAGAAAGAAGCAACCTAATCAGGACATTCAACCATCCTGGAAACCATGCAAACCATGTCTTTGATGTAATTTCCTGTGCTGATGTCATGTTGCGTGGGCAGGGAATGCCAGCACCTGTTGAGCGTGGCTCAGGACAGCGGCACAGAGACAGAGGCCTTAAGACAGTTTGAAGGGGGAGTCAAGCTGGGGATCGGCTCCTTCAACCTGGTGAGCCATCACATCACACACACACACACACACTCAGAGAAACACACACATAAACAAACAAACAAAAACACACACACACACACACACACACACACACACACACAGCAAAGCAAAGCAAGAAACAGAGAGCAAAGTAAGAGAGCAGGATTCCAGACCACATAACATTTGGCCACATCCTTATGTCCTAAAAACAACCTTAACCACTCCCTTCCTGTGCTGTGCACTCTGTGGCACTTGTGGAGTGGGAAGTCCAGTAGTAGTCTACTAGAGTCTAGTGAAATACCTGTGGGAGTTTGAAAATCATTACCTGACTTTCATTACCCTACATGTCCTACTGGGATTCTGTGTGGAAGCACAGCTGTCAAGCACTGATGCCTACTGGTGCCCCCTAGTGTTTTGAAAAGGCTATTTCAGTTGGCCAGGCTATGGTGATGATTATGAATATACTGTGTCCCCGAGCTATAGTGAGTATTTACAGCCTATACAGTATAGGCTGTAAATATCATGGTTGGCCTTCTGTGTGGGGCAGTCTGTGCAGCAGTATAGAAACATGATAGTCTTCTGACTAAACAAACCTTAGCTGGATTACTGCTTGGAATTTGACTGTGTTACTAAACAAAGGAACATATTATTTTCTCTCTCTCTCTCTCTCTCTCTCTCTCTCTCTTTCACTCAGATGCTGTCTCTTTTACCAGCAAGAGTACTGAGGCTGTTGGAGTTCATTGGGTTTTCAGGAAACAGAGTGAGTGAGTGTATGTGTGTGTGTGTGTGTGTGTGTGTGTGTGTGTGTGTGTGTGTGTGTGTGTGTGGACATGGGTTTGGATGTGGTGTGTTAATATGTTGTGCAAGTAGTGAGCCTGCATATCTGCAGATGTAGATCATTACTGATACACTTCTGTGTAATGTGTTGATGTGTGTGTCTGCAGGAGTTTGGTCTCTCTCAGCTGAGGGAGGCATCCAGCAGCCATGGCTTGAGGTCCATACTGAGCGTGCTCACACTGCTCTTCTATCACACCTATGTTTGCCTCATACTGGGTAAAAGACCTGCCTCTACACCACCACCCCACACACCAACATACTCCACTAGCACACCACCACACACACTACACTAATATACTACACCAACACATCACTCAACACACCACATGATGCTGCATAACTTAACACACCATCCTCTCAGGTACACACATACTAACATATTGCAATAGCATGCATACTTCCATTTAACACTAGAACACATGATACATGCTTCACAGCGAACCAGTTCTCATCCTGCTTTTGCCAGTAAAACTCTTTAAAGTGGCAAAGTGATGATTTGAGCGAGTTATTAAATTAGCTTTATTAGTAGATTCAAGTGTCTAATTTAGCACAGTGGGTAAGACCTCAGAGCAAACACTGATGAGTTTGTACAGCGTTCCCAAAAGCAGAACAGTAGCTAACTAGCTCTAGTTCAATGGCAGCTTAGCTTGTTGACAGTCAGTGATGTTACACTATAGGCCACATAGCCCCCCTTAGAAGGCTTCCTAAAAGCCCAGTGGTCAGGGCATGTAGCTAACGTGTGAGTGACATGGCATCTTTAAATGGTTAGCGTGATGTAATCTTTGGGCTGCCAACTGGGCCTGGGGGATGCAGTCTGCAGTCTTCATCTATTAATAAAGACACAGAAAAGGGTTTTGAGTCTCATCTGTCACACAATACTGTTGTATGCAGTGGTAGACTACTGTGCTGCTTTTCTTTCATTAGAATAGCTGTAGCTGCCGCTAATATAATAATGGCTAACAATGCAATAAATGCCAAAATTGCAATAATTTACATTTACATACAGCAACAATACTTTAAAAAAAAAAATAAAGCCAATAATGTAATCATTTGTGCCGTAGCACCAACTAATGGAAAACAAAAAAGATAAAATCAGACATTTGTGTTTTTTCAGTATATTTTGGTTGCATTGTTGTATTGGTCATCAGTGGGACACTGGAAGGCGTAGCCGCATGAGACTCAGTATGGTAGTAGCCCCACAGGCCCATAGAGCAGATGAGCTATTTTGGGTCCCTGGAACAAGCAACCCTCAATCTTGGTTGGAATACAGCACCACTAGACTCACAGTACATATGTTTTTTGTTTTTGTTTCTGGGCCCACTTAACCAGTCATGCATGGATGATTTAGTGCCACATATGGAGAGATAAAAATGGAATGCTTTGTCTACTGATTCTAATGACTATACATGCATCAATGAAAATGGGTATAAAAATAATAATAATAAACAATAAAAACAAAAAAAACAAAAACAAGTATATTGCTACATACGAGAAATGTTATGATGTGGTGAAGATGATGATCAGTTCATTACTACATATTGGCTACAGTTATTACATTATTGGTTCAGGAACTCAGCAAGGACTTACATTATTGCCAGTATTACATTACAAACAGCCAAAATTGTAACATATTGGAAGTTACTACATTATTACATTATGTACAAGATGTATAAGATTAATATACCGTATTAAACATTAGACATGCTTATTGTAAATTACTTTCTATAATATTCTACAACATTTCTACAGCATGCTATAATGTACTGTATGTGTGTGTGTGGTTCATCTGTGTTTTTCAGGTACTGGTGAGGGTAATTTGATTGAGGCAGAAGCCCTGTTGGAGCCTTACGTGGAGAAATTTCCCAAGGTGCAAACACACACACACACACACACACACACACACACACACACACACACACACACAATAATAATAATA
>JAODXP020000028.1:9646764-9659490 GCA_027497455.2 Sardinella longiceps | reverse complement strand
CTCAAAAAGATCACAGTTAGCTCTGTTTGCAGCTTCTGTTTTGTCTCTTATCAAAGATGATCTCACTCCCTTCATACTAACTTACATTTCAATGTCACATATTCTGCACATCCCTATGTTCTCTTAGTAGGCTTTATTTTACCTCTGTTTTCTGTAGGATTTTCTTGTATGTCGGATGCATTCATGGTTCATTCTATGGTTATGATTAAATTTTGGTGATTAGATTAGGAGATAAAGTTTAGCTGGTGATTTGAAACAGACATCATATAAAGTTCTAGTTCTGTTTACAGGACATAGCCTAGTCATAATAACATGCTTAACTTATTTAATTTTTTTCTGCTTCTAAGAAAATGTCAGCCTACAGGTTACCTTGGGTCCTGTCCCAAGTTGCTGTAACACTGAGGAGAGGGCCAACATCAGCATCTCTGCCAGCAGCAGCGGTTCTTCATAACCAATACGCCAGAGAATACCAGCTACCTCTCTTTCGCTCTTTGTGGAACATACAAATCATCCGTTTCTTCCGGGACCTCTGTTGCTTTCTCTACCCAGGCCACTGGTGGTGGAGACGATGGTAAAGGCCAGTTTGAATGTTTGCATGCCTCATGTTCTTTGTATGTGCAGGTATTCAGTATTTCAGCAAATATAGAAGTGTTTCTAGTTGAGGAAGTATAAGTATTATGCTAGTATTATACCACTTGAAGTAGTAATTCCATTTACGCCATTATTTAAGTGTGAGTAGAATTCACAGATGATGGTGGGAATGGTAGTTGTTGAACTTTTTAAAGATTTAAAGTGTCATAGGTGTATATCAAATTCTTTACCATCTCATACAGAAGAACCGTTAGAGGGCAAACCCAAGAAAGCCAAAGGAAAACAAGATCCACGTGCCCGTCCAACGGTCGGCAATGTGGGACGGAAGATCCATCACCGCCGTCTCATGCTGTTGAGCGAGTCGGGCGAGGAGCTGGGCACATATCACCGGGCCGACGTGATCAGGATGATGGACGAGAAGCTGTTGAAGCTGGTGGTGGTGAACGAGAAAGCCGACCCGCCTGTGTTCAGGCTCATGACGGGGAAACAAATCCACGAGGAGCAGATGAAACTACGGGAGAAGATGAAGAGCAAAAGTGGTGAGGACTGGTGAAGTAGCACACACTACAGTAGGACAGTAGCATGCACTGGGTTCACACAGGAATTTCTGGAATATAAGTTCCTGCATGGTTTCAACGTGATTAAAGGCATCTCCCATTGATTCGGTAACTGTATCTCCTCCTGAATACACTGTGAAAAAGTCTGGTTTTGAAAGACAACACAGGGGCTGTGAAAGTCAAACAGACATATGGGTCCAAGTTTTGCACCAAAATATAACCAATCAGGCTCCAGCCAAAGACGGATGGGATATAAAGAAATCAGAATCATGCAGGAACTCATATTGCACCTTTAAATAAAAAGAAGTACAGATGACAAAAAAATAATACTATTAATAATACCATGATGATGACCCCCTTGCAAACTGATCTTAATGTTGATGAACTGACTAGGGGCAGTATTCTCCCAAGGTCCCAAAAAAACGCTTAGCACAGGCTCAGTCTAACTCTAACCCTTCAGCACCCAAGAGAATACCGCCCAATGACAACAATGGGTAATAATTGGTAATAAAGCAACTTAGCATTTGTAGAGCAGGTGAAACAATAGTATACACACTATTATACTACCACACTACATAAAGGGTTCTCACTCTAGATCATTCTTCACAGAATTCCCTGATTCCCTGGACCAGCCTTTATTAAAATTCCCTTATATTGCACCTTAAAATGTTCAGGCTTGCATGTTAGATTTTGACATTTTTAGCTAATTTTAGCCGTTGTTAATTAATTGTTTGTATTCAATATCGTGTTGGGAAAAGTGTCAACACATTACCACGTTTATAACTTAGTAAACAAGACCACGTTTATAACTTAGTAAACAAGACCCAAGTTCATTGCTATTGCTTCTCCAGGACCCATCCAGGTGAAAGAGGTGACACTCTCCTTGGGCATCGGATCAGGGGACCTGAACACGAAACTTCGACAGATCACCTCTTGGCTGGACAAGAAGCATCATGTCAGAGTAACATTACGAGGAAGTAACTACCGCGGTTCCAGTGATGATGATATGCAACCATTGGTGAGCACTGTTATTACCGGTAGCTTTGGTGGCATTAGTCTAACCTCGCTCACGTAAGATGATTTGTTACGCTGCTTGCTGCTCACACCAATCTGAGATTTTTCCATAGGAGAGTTACTTCAGAAGACTGTATGTCATCAAAAATACTTGCATATAATTGGATAAATCACTTGTCTGTCATCTTTGGTTGATGTAGCAAATTAATATTCACATGAAACCAACCTGTAACAAAAAGTCGAGAGAAACTAAGTCTACCTTTAAGTTCCAGACATGATTCTGAGAACTTTTAGGATTGTTTGTCTGAATGTTGGGCATTTTGGGAATTGTGTGTTTACAGGACAAGAGCCTAGAGGAGATGCTCTCTAAACTGGACATGCCCTTTGGATACGCATCACCGCTACGAGTCATCAAAGAGGGACGGGCTGCTTCCTGTGCCATCAGGCCTCCGTCTGAGAAGGAGAAGCGCGCTGCTATGGCAACCTCAGCATCCGCAGGGACCACTGCATCCACGGCATCCTCAGCATCCACATCCGCATCCAGAGACACTCCTCCATCCTCTCCCACCGCTGAAGATGGCTCAGTGGAAAAGGACACGGATTCAAAATGAAACCTATTGATATCAGACAGAAATAAACATTTCTTTATTTTCGGAGGTGGCAGTTTTGCCTCTGAGTGTACGAAGATTACAAAACCTTGGAGACACTGGTCAATCATGTATTCTCCTTGTTATGAGGAAGATGTACTTTTGTCAGAGGAATATTTGTGACATTGGGGCAGCCATGGAATGGACTGTTCCCAAAATACTGAGCCCAAAACTAGATAGGCCTTGAATAAAATGTGCCTAGAAATGTTTCTGTTCCTTCAGCGTGAGATTGTATTGCCATGTACTGATCACATACACACATCCTGACCAATCGATATCAGACAAATAAACATTTCTCGGGGGTGGCGGTTTTGCCTCTGAGTGTAAGAGGATAATGTGTTTTAGCAACGTGTGAAAAACTTTAATTATTTCTACCAGCCAATCAAAAACTCCATTATTCCCCTTAATACAAAAAGTATTAATAGTAGTTATTAATAGTAATTAATTCATCCAGACATAAGTTTCAGTCCTCAAACCCTCATCAGTATAAAGCATCCCCACCACCACTACCACACATCCTGAAGTATACGTTGCTTATTATTGTATTTAAATTGACAATCATATTGTGAAAATACACAAAACAAGACTGGTTCATTTGCTCATAATGTTTTATTTATGATTGATCAGCATGATGGTGAATAGTATGTCTCACTCAGAGAGGAAAGAGCAGGAAGCCACTGAAGGTGTTGGGATTATAACTGTATTCATAGAGCTTGTAGCCTGCAGGGAGTCTCATGTTGACTACATCTCCCACCTCCAGCTGTAGAGTTAAACCACCGGACACATAGGTCCAGTGTCCATCAGAATACTCATGTAAACGCATGAGCTGCTCCCCATTCTTACACATCTTGATATGCATATAGGTTAAGCTTGGGGCATCCATGACAGTGAATCTGAAGTAGTAGACTCCCCTGACTGGAGCTGTGAAGAAGCCTGTTATGCTGCTGTAGGCCTGGCCAACATTGGTGATGATTCTAGTGAAGACCAAGTTCATGTCAGTACTCCCAGTATTCTCTGTGTATCCTGAGCCTAGGCCTACTGAGAATGCCACCTTGGGTTGCTGTGTGATCTCTCTCTCCAGATTCACCACATCAGTCTCAGTGTCTGACAGTCTGGTCTTCACTGCTGTCAGCTCGGCCTCTTGGGCTGCAGTTTCCATCTTTAGGTTTTCCACCTCAGTCTCACTGGCAGACAGTCTGGTCTTCACTGCTGTCAGCTCTGTCTCTTGAGCTGCGCTGTCTTTCTTCACATGCTCCATGTCAGTCTCAGTGGCTACCAGTCTCTCAGTCTGTGCTGCATTTTCCTTCTTCATATTCCCCACTTCAGTCTCACTGGCAGACAGTCTGGTCTTCAGTACTGCCATCTCTTTGTGCAGAGCATCATTCTCAGCATCCACGTTGTACAGCAGTGATTTGGTGTTCTGTAGCTCATTCTGGGTGACAGTCAGCAGCACTCTCAGCTCCACAACCATGTCTCTGAATTCCCTGAGCTCAGCAGAGACATCCAGCTGGGTAGTGGCTTCATCAGCAGCAGCAGGCCCAGTGCTCTGGCTCTCTGTCTGAACTTCAGTCTGGGTGCTCTGAGTCTGAGCTCCATACATGGAGAGCAGCAACACCAGCAGTGTGATGATGACGACGATGGCCCTCATCTTTACAAACACACTCTCTCTCTCTCTCTCTCTCTCTCTCTCTCTCTCTCTCTCTCTCTCTACACACACACACACACACACACACAGGAGTAGTGGTGGTAGTAGAGGTGTGTGAGTCTCTCTTACTGAGACACCCTCTTTTAAACGCCTCAGTGCCTCATTATGTAACAGATTTCATCACTTTTAGGGTTAAACCAAGTCCAGGGACACCGATTTCAGCTGATATCTTTTCCACTGGACATTTCTGTTCTTTGAGATATCAGAGTTGTGGGAAATTCAAAGCTGTTGTCGTTGGGTCAGGTGTCCTTATTTAACCCCATTCTCTTTAGGTATGGCTGTGTGTGTGTGTGTGTGTGTTTGGAGAGAGAGAGAGATCGAGAGAGAATGTATGTGTGTGTGTGTGAGAGAGAGTATGTACGTGTGCATGTTCTTGTGTCTGTGTTTTCTTGCATTCATGTGTGCATGCGTGTGGAGGAGGTGGGTGGGGGGCAGGCTGAGTTTTAACTCACTCTTCAGACTGTGATGTGTGTGAGAGCGCTATCAGAAAACACACACACACACACACATTTGTACTGGGACACTTCATTCTCATGAGTTAGAGGACCTAAAAACATGTTGGATATTTCAAAAAAGTTTGAATGTCTTATTACTCTTCAGACTATGCTGTGTGATACAGTATGTGTGAGAGCGCTATCAGAAAACACACATACAGCGAGACAGAGAGAGTGTGTGTGTGGGTGGGGGGGTTCTTGTGTCTGTGTGTGCGTATTGTTGCGTCCGTGTGTGCATGCGTGCAGAGGAGTGTATGGGGGGCAGGCTGAGTTTTTAAGTTTTTACGTACTCTTCAGATTCTGCTGTGTGATATGTGTGAAATCGCTATCGGAAAACACACACATTTGAACTGGGACACTTGTTTCAATGTAAGAGGAAGGTGTAGGTCTCTGAAGATACAGATGTGGTCTCTACAATTACGGATATGTCAAGACATAAGTTATTCGTTATGCCTAAAACAAAACAGTTCAAATTAAAATGGCATTGATGCTGCACTGGCATTCTTTTTGCTTTACATTATCCATATTCTATATGACGAGTAATTTATCATTAAATGTACTTAAAGTAAGGGTGCAAATAACGGTAAATTGGTCAGAACTCTGAACACTTCTGTTTACAAAGTTTTCCTAAAACTAAAAGCTAACAAACTTTGTACAGACAATGTCTGAGAAACCTAATTACAAATGCCTTATTTTGTAGTTTATAACCCCTTTAAAAATCACCTTAAAGTGAGCCCAAACAAATGTAACGCTTGTCTGATTACTCACTGAGGAAAAAAACTTTTGCAAGACTGCTTAGAGTTGTCAGTTGGTATGAGAATGAGAGAATGTGGCGCAATGTACAGTAGATCAAACTTGCAAATTAGCATTGCTTATGCTAACTGAGGGGGCACAGTGAAGTCGTTCATACCGGATTTCTCCTTTAATAACCAGTTTGAGCAGTTTGCAGCCTTACTGATATTCAGGAACGGGAGCAAAAAAACTTGCATTAATCACAAGTCACCCAAGTTTAAACACTCAAAAGTCAACATAAAACTGAAAAAATACTGCATTTATTTCATTTTGTGTACATAATACACATATTCAAGTACTGATAACACAGAACAATCCACAAGGCGTACTTGTGAGAATTTCATAAATAACTTTAAGGTACACCAAACGGTACATTTACATGCCACAAACATAATAAATTAGTTGTGCCATTTCAGGTGCTTGCTTTAACAAAATTCAACAGGAAAACCAGTCTTCGGAACAGAATTATAAACAGAATACTAAAAATGAAAGGATTCTGATTTTATAGAACAATTTTTAAAAAATCCCTTCCACTATCCTGAGGTGTGGCATGGTTGCTCCTTCATAGCAAATACTGTTTAATGAGAACTATGCGCTTTTTACTTCAATGCACTGCCCAGCATGTGAAGCATTAGAGAAAGTGCTTTGTACAGACTCAGTCATGGGACTGCTTATGTCCAGGATGCTGAGGCTGCAGTTGCTGTCAGGATTGTAGCCACTAAGATCAGATGCCAAGGATCTTTTGACCACTTGTCTTGGTTTCCTCTGCAAAAATATCAAGAAATTATATATACATTAATTGCAAAAATAAAATACATCAAAATGTGAATAATGAAACAATAAAAGACAATGTGAACTTACATTGTATTTCTTGGTGATCTTCCGTGGCTTTTTCTAAGAGGAGAGAGAGAAAAAAAGAATGGAATTAAAAACTGCACATGACTGGAGTGTTACAATCCAGTTGCTACCCCATGCTCTAACCATCCCTTTTTGATTACCAGTAACCACAAATAGGGTAACCTTCCACCACTTTACTACAGTGAGTGTAGTCACGAAGGGACAGTTCAGGCTTTCAAACAGAATAGTGATCATATTCATTTTGTGCACGAGTCATGTAGACTCAAATCAAAATCAAAACCAAGTATCACCAAGATTCCATTAAACACCAGAATAGTTCCTGCATGTAGTTGCTCAATGACTCAAGTACAGAAATACAAAACCCACCTGTTTACGCCTCAAAGGATCATGGGTCACCAGATGCCGCTGCAAGCTTTGCTGTCAACACAAACAAAAACAAACTTCAGTTTCCAGCATCTAACACCGTTACTGTCAACAGTCACTTAAATTCAATTTCTCATTATTTTGTGTTCTACCTCCATTGCAACTTCTTAATGTAACAATAAGAGTGTGGATTTTGCCCTCATCATTTAAGGACTGAGAGCCTGTCTGTCACTTGAAAGACCTCAAGTGCTTTCAGGTGATATAAAGTATATTATATAGTATACTGTATCACTCAATTTTGATCAACACATTACTTATGCCCTTTCTGTTCTCAGCCCATGTTTTGCTGCTTGAACTTTGCTATGTGTATGAATTGTGTTTGAAAACTGAATCAAATTTAAACACACAGTGAAATGTTTTTGCATGTCAGAGCACCTACTGAACATTATCGTGCTAAGTTTCTACAGCCTTGCGGTCCTCTTTCACACACATTCACACACACACACACACACACACACCATAGTACTTTTGTAACCCAATCCTACAGGCGCAAGTGAGTGCCTATGGGAGCAAAGGTCATGTTATGGAGCGAACAGATACTGTATGTGTCACACTCTAATCTGTAGGGTACTTCAAGAGTAGTGGGAACACAAAAGAACATCTAAATAAATAGCTTTTAATTACAGTATATAATCAAAGATCATGGAATAGTGAGCAAGATAAGGCATCATAATACATTTCAATGGGAGAAAACTGGAATACTTCCCGTCTGCATAAATGCATTACATCACAATAAGAAAGATTCTTTAAGTCTGCATAAATCATTACATCACAATAAGAAAACATTCTTTAAGTCTGCATAAAGGGGGATTTCCCCCCCCCCCTTGCAAAAATAGAACCAGGAACTGAACAAGCATTGACACCTCTCGCTCCGCTTGAATCCTCTCTGATATAATTGCTGCTGGAACTACTGTACATGCCACCTTTCAGACAGTACATAAGATCATTTAGCTGTGTCTAATGTATTATGTACAATGCTGGTCGAAACCAATAGTACTTCAAAGGGCATAGAAATCCATCTACGCCACAGTAAGCCAACGACCTTACACAAACAATCACAAGGTGATCGTAGTTGACTTTCACCATGTCAGCAAATCACAATGTACTGTATGTACAGACAGACAGACACACACACACACACACACACACACACACAAACACACCTTCATCGCAAAGGTCTTGTCGCAGCCTGCATGAGTACAAGTGAATGGACGGAGTTCCTCATGAAACGACTGTATGTGAGACTGGAGGTTGAAGACGGTGGTGTAGGTTCGTTCACAACCCTCCCTGGGACATCTGGGGGAAAAGTGGGGAAAAAAACGGTTTAAAAGATTTATCTTTTGGCAGGTTAGTACAGCCTGGTGCCTCCACCCAATATTGTATTTCGCTATAGCTATACTCAGCATATACAGTACTCTACACCCAGGGTCCCCAACCATCTTTCCTCCAAGAGCTACTTTAACCAAAATCATTGTGCCAAAGAGCTACCCTACTATTTGAACTCTGCACTTTTGTGTAGTTATAGCCAAATCTGGTGCACTCTACTCTAACATACAGTAAATTCTCATCAGAGAGACCCAATGATTATCTTGAAACTTTATGACTATCATCCAACGTTACACTAAGTAGTAACTCGCCTTTGTTGTCGGTCCACACAAAAGAGTCCCACTTGGATAAATTCTTGCCTTGAGCATTTGCTATGCTATGTCATCATCTTTGATGAGTTGTTGTTGTTGGCTCTTGTTCTTTTTGACTAAATGTCAACACAACCCACACCTGTGTTTACGTACAGTACAGTACATACCTGAAAACTTGACGTTCCGTTGAATGAACCTTCTGGTGCTGCCTTAAAAACCAGATAGTGTTGAAGGTCCTGTCACACTGTTCACACGTGATTCGAACTGCAGCACACACACACAAACAAACAAACAAGTTAAGAACATTTAGCATTTAAGTAGAAATCCAGTGTGAAATAATGCTGAATCTTTCTTGAAAGACAAACACACTTACACACATTACTTTAACTGATGTAAGCTAAGCCTACACACAAACACACGTGAAAAAACTAAGTGTGAAATAATACAGTACATCAATATAACTGGGAAAATTTCTGCTATTCACATGACCAAACGTTTTACCTCTCAAGTTTGTCTTCACATTTATTTGTATTATTTACTCCCTAATGATGTGTGTGCATGTCTGTAAGATTACTGTACCTCGATGCGTTTCCTTGTGTTTGAGTAACTCTGACCATGTTTTTGCCACAAAGCAGCAGCCTTCCTCTGAGCAAGGATAACCTGAAACAAGGGCAGAAGACAGGGAGCAACAGTCAGTTAAACCAACCTTGTATTAACATTTTTACCTTCATGATTCCAAACTCCACATCCATGCAAATACAATTACTGGCACAAACACACTTACCCCGGTGGATTTTCTCATGGCGACGAAGTTTTTGTGATGTGGCAAATCGTCTACGACATTCCTCAAAAGTACACCTGAGGAAGAGGGAAAAGAAGATTACCTTTGCTTATGAACACTGCACACATGGACACACTCACTCACTCTCACTCTCTCTCTCTCTCTCTCTCTCTGAGACACACAAGAAAGGCAGGAGTTGGGTATGTTTAGACTTACAAGAAAGGCAGGAGTTGGGTATGTTTAGACTCACAAGAAAGGCAGGAGTTGGGTATGTTTAGACTCACAAGAAAGGCAGGAGTTGGGTATGTTTAGACTCACAAGAAAGGCAGGAGTTGGGTATGTTCGGACTTGTGGGACTTCAGTTGGCTGTTCTTACGGAACTCTTGGCCACAGCCCTCATATGAACACTGCAATTGCACAATTATTATTGCTTGCGTTAATAAAAAAATACAATCAAATGGGAAATCGCAGTCACAAAAACTGTTTACTTCATAGACAGTTTGAAGCCAAAGTTTTCAGAGATCACATTGATCAGAGTTTTCAAAAGTGGCCATCTTCAGTGACTGAAACCTCTGTTTACCTGTATAATTATCGGTGTAAACGACCACATAAATACATCTTTGTTTTTACAGATACCCAGCTATGTGTAAGCATGTCTGGACACTAGCTTGCATTATACATGCAGGCATCACATACACAACATGTAATGTTACTGTGTATACAACCACAGGGGGAAACAGACAAGATTCCCCTGCTAATATGCCCTCTCTTACCTTGTAAAGTTGTCCTGGTTTGTGTTTGCGAGACACGTGCTTCTTTAAGTTGTATCTGGTGGTGAAGGCCTCAGTGCAGTCTACCTCTGTGCACCTGTGTCAGAGTGGGGAATACATCACATGCAGACACAACAGATGCAAGTTCCTCACAGAATCCCAACAGCCACAAAGGACAAAGGAATGCAGTCCATGCTTTGTTTTCGAAAACGGTTAACGTTAATTTTTCAGTGCTATAGAGCACTGCACTGTGGTTCAGTCTAAACAGGTGTTTACAGTTTATACAGTGCCAGAACTTTGTGCAGAGGGGTTTAATTTCACACAATAAGCCCTGGTTGTAAGATAGAGGACTGTGATCCAAGCACTAGTAGTAGTCAAAATTGCAAGCAAAGATTGCACATTTACCTCTTGCTTGTTGAGGGTCACTGGCGCTCTTTATTTACAAAAAAACATTGTAACACAAATAATGCAATGACAAGGCAACGTTACATTCTAATACCCGTGTCTTGCTTGTGTAAGTTAACGTATTGCATATGCATACCTGAAAGGTTTCTCGCCGCTGTGGCATAGTTTGTGTCGCGCAAGATGATATTTGTTGACAAATCCTTTCTCGCAACCGTCATAGTCACACTGAAAAGGCTTCTGTTTGAGAGAGCACACAGCAATCAAATGCAGTCCCAGCGTATTTTAATTAAGTTATAGACACATATCGTCAAATCGCATAGGACGACATAAACGTTATGGCATAAGGTTATTCAAAAACAAGTCTCAGAATCATTTGACTTCCTAGGGCGCCAAGTTAGAAAGGTATGGCTAACTATATTAGCTGTCGTAAACGTTACCTCTCCTGTATGTGTTCGAAGGTGAGCCTCAAGTTTCCATCCCTTGTTATAGTTCTTATGGCAGTCAGGGAACGAACATATATATGAAATAGCTTTCTTGTTCGCCGTGTCCTCCATTATGTGAAAACAGTTAGTGAGTAGCCACAAACACACATTTTAATCTGACACAACCCTCGTGGTACAACCACAACGTTTACTCGTGTTTCCTGATTTCGTGGGTAACATTTCCGGCGGAAGTGACCGTGTCCAGCCATTTGTTTATTTCCGACGATCTGCATTTCATTCAAGTTTTGTGCAGCGATGTTCATGTTTTCAGTCATCTTTAAATAAGTTGCTGAAATGCTGAAAAGTTCGGGGACCACATGTGCCGCTCGTGGCTGTACATATAATTACGCAAAACTTAGAATCTGGCGAAACTCGGAGTGCTTTGATCATAAGCCTAAAACTAAAGCAGAATGTTCCTGTCCACAGTGGTTCAAATTCCATCGCCTCCCAAAAGACGAAGAAGCAAGAGAAATGTGGCTCAAAAACTTGAACTTAAAAAAACCGCCCAAAGTTTTGTACCTTTGCTCGTTTCACTTTGTTGATAAGAAACCAACAGATGAGAACCCATACCCAACGCTTTTTCTTGGTTCTGAAGATCAACCTAAAAAGAGACCACCAAGCCTCAGGGTTGGCAGGCAAGCCACAAAAGCAAAGAAACTTCAGGAAAACACGACTTCGGAGCGTAAGTTTACAACCCTGTTTCAGTTGACTATGCATGTACATAAGCGCTTGAGGGTGTTTTTGTCCTCAACGGTATCGTTTTGGAGAAATTTAAGACCAAAGACAACGTTAACGTTACATCAGCTGAGCCAGACGTTTATCACGGCAGTGCTTTAGCCTACAAGCTAAGCTAAGTTGGCTACAGGTGTGTGCATAGATAGGCTACGCATTGACGAAGCCATCACGTTAATTTTTACTTTGTTTGAATCTGACACATAATTAGAAACACCTGTTGAATTCTACATCCTGACATGTTTGCCTCCTACTTAAACATTCAATTGTTTTTCTTATGTTTCCCAGCTGATTCTGCTCTGGAGGTTTCTCAGGGTGCCATTACAAAGGCCCCACACAACGCCAAAGCAAACCAGTCAATGACAGAGGGAGTGGAGCAGAACTACTTCAAAGAACCTGCTATCAAGAAGACACGGTGCATTTCTGATGTCATGCTGAAAGATGACGCATGCTGTTTGCTGTACACGGGCATTCCCTTGCAAGAATTCAAAAATCTTGTGTCTTGCCTGCACGGTTTTGCAGCCACCATGTCATCAACAATGTCAGTTGAAGACCAAATTCTTCTGACACTAATGAACTTAAGACACAACTGTGATATGGCTGATTTAGCTTCTCAGTTCAAAACATCGGAACTTCAGGCCTGTGAAACGCTGAAATACTGGACAGATATCACCAATTCCCTTGTAGGCTGGAATCTGAGAGAAAAAACTCAATCCAAGAAAGAAAAACACGCACAACCGTCTAAAAAAGTTTTGGGTGCAAGACTAGAAAAATCACATGAAAACTGAAAATAAAGTCCGCACACCAAGCTCCCATTTATCTTGATTTAATGTGACGT
>JAODXP020000028.1:9624264-9641764 GCA_027497455.2 Sardinella longiceps | reverse complement strand
CACATGATGATGTGACGGGCTGTGTGTTTGATACCCCTAAGCTAGCAGTGTACATAGAACTTGAGGTAATGTCTTAACATATGTGTGCTTTTGTTATGTTATGTTGTGTTGTAGTTTTCCCGCCAGAACATCATCCGGCTGAACCAGGCCCTCTTTCCCCCACCAGAGAGCCGCTTGCGTGCACTGGACAAGGAGGGATATGACGATGCTGTTCACTTCCTGAGGAGGGAGGGCTGGATGTCGTCCTCATCCTAAACAGGGAACATTAGACACTGGACACTTGGTTACATAGACATGAATAATCTGGTTATTTAATCGACTATTCCATGTCAATCGGAGTTCATGAATGCATCTCCTTGGATACTGTTCTATAGAATGCACCTCGGAATCTCTATAATCGGATTATTCATGTCCGTAACTGCACTGAGTGATCAGTTCCTCAGATAGGACCACTGAATGAAGTCCACTATGTGAAGAGGGAAGGCTGGATATGGTCCACTTCCTGAAGAAGGAATCTTGGATGTTGTTCATCTCATCGTCGAGTGGACATCCTCTTGCTCCGAAAACACTAATATACTGCATCTGATGGACTGGGCTGTGTGTGTGTGTGTGTGTAAGAGTGTTTTTAATTTCAGGACTTTATACCAGACAATTAAAGGGGAGTTCTAGAACCCCGTCCTGCATGTTTTACCCTAATGGGATTATAACTAAATAAATTTTACCAGGGCCAACAAAGCTTATTTATTTTTGCAATTTATGATTGAGGTATATGATTTTATGGTGTGTTAAATGCCTCTTTATGAAAATAATAACTGTTTTAGCAAAATAAAATACATTGTTTTATCTGAAAGTTTGAACGGGAAAGACGTAGACTCTGTGACCATGGACACTAGAGGGAGTTCGGACAACACAATGATGGGGTACGCTATAATTTGAGAAACTGCAGCCAGGCAGCACCCTCCACGTTACTGCTATGGGACCAAGATGCATTTGGTGTCCAAAAGAAGAGCAGTGATGATCACTAGAACTAGAATCAATCGATTGAAACCAAGTTGGCCAAACTGGCTGTATGGTGTTGTTATTACGAGTGCTTGAGCTCCCTCTTCTGGTAGTGGCAAGCATGAAAATAAAATATTTTGCATTGCATTAGTTTTTGTCAGTCACTTTGGTACAATTCTTGAATCATCTTCATCATTTCTCAAAACACTTCAGACAAATGGCAAAGCTCCATTTCCTGCAAAAGTAAGTCTCTTGGTCAAAATCCTTGGTTCATCTCTCAAAATTAAATATCTGTGTCAATGAACATGTCAGGACCATTGTGAGCGGACATTTAACAGTCAAATTGCTAGTTGTCAGTGTAACAGTGTACACATGAGTGTTCTGATGTACAAGTAAACTATGCTTGTAAACCTTATATAAACTGTAAAGTTTTAGTGATAGTTACAAGTAAGTTACAAATGAAAAAATGTGTGCAAAAGAATTGAGAAACTGTATGAGAGACAAAATTATGTGAAGACTGAACAAGTACCGGTAGTTTTTGAGAATTTCAATTCTGATCTGGGAAATATAACAAAGTGCTCCAGAAAAACTGACAGACGTCACCATGACAGTATTTCTTTTGTCCCTGCTATAAAACTACAAAATAATACTATAAATAATACATCATACAATCAACATGAAAGTGCATTTAGCCTTTCCTATATTATTCACCCCTATCAATGTCATCAAAGGATTATGGAGCTCTTGACCTAAGCTAAATTGAACTAATTGAACTAAGCCTAAATAATTTGAGTTGATTCAAAACTTATTGTGTGGATTCAGCTGTCTAGCAGTGGTTTTAACTCAACAAAGGGGGATTTGTGGTCCGTGTACATTTGTCTTCTTTAAGTTGACATTCTGTCAGTGCAATAGATTTTACAACAAAACATGAATGAGTAGCTATATCACAAATCCTAAGGATCATGGAGTAATGCAACATTCAAAACTGAGGTACTGTAGCAATCAAAACTTTTCAGTTGGTCTGAATTTATTTTGGGGGGAAATATATCGTACTTAAATGTTAAATGTTAAAATTCAAAATGACATGTTAGAGGTAATAAGTTTTCACAAATACTTTGAGTTCATTGTACATGTTGTGATTTCTGGCACAACTGAAAGACGTTTTGACAACAGAGCTGTGGGAAGTAACAAAAATTTAGAACAGACATTCATTTTTTTTTTTTTTTTATTCTGCAGCATGTTCTCGGGGGTATGCCTTCATATAGCAAGTATTGAGTGTGTGGGCGCATGGGTAAAGTCAGTGGAGTACATTGATCCTTATTGAATTATTACGCTATCTGTTGACAATTAAGATTTTTGGCTTGTTTTAGATCCAAATGATCTTGTAGCATAATGATAATACAGTCTTTTATTTAAGTATCTTCTTTAGGCTCAGAGTTTACCCTAACATGCAGAAAGACCACTCCCCTCCCCTCCACTGCTGAAGCCTGCTCCTGAACTGCCTGCTCCTGAACTGTAGTATGAACCAGTGCCTCCACTAACTCTATCAGACCATGTTTCTGTCATCGGCTCCGGTCTACTCGCGCCATTTGAAGTCTGCTCTGTCAGGTCTGTTGCCCTCTGTGGAGAGCCATCAGAAGACAGGACTTGCTCTGTCCGGACCACTGAAATACACAAGAGGGAAACAGTGTCTGCATGACATAATGTTGAAATAATTTGAACATGTAAGAATCCCCTTTCCATGACAGATTTTCTGTTTCAATATTTCAAGCCTGACACGCCAGACTTTTCAAATTTGCTACCGCTAGGGGTAAGTCTAGAGTTCTAGGCTAATTTCAAGGCATAATTGAAAGTATAATTGATATTCTTGGTCATATTACAGAGCTTGAAGTGCAGCATATTGTTTATAAATAGGGCAAATTATGTTAACATAGGGGCTTACCTACCTCATCTTTTCATAAAAAAAGAAACATTTGCAATTGCAATCATTTGCTGGGAATAATTGCCATTCTAGAAAGACTTCAGGGGTACGAACACTTTCAGTCACAACTTATAATGTAACAAAATGAATTATAAAAGATGAAAATTTCAAGGCACTTGTATTGTACATACTTTCTGGGGGGTGAATCTGCTTTTTGCCATCTCTTCCTCAACCATCCAACCCATGTTAATGCTGTCCTTTTCAAGGAAATTCACATATAGCATATCTTCAATTTTATCCAAAAGTGTGTTGACCTGACGTCTGCCACCCATTTTTGAGTTGTCAAAAACATGATACCTGTTCCCACACATTCTGATGATCCACTGGAGAGCTTCTCCCTCACTCTCTATGTGCTGCTCTATTGATTTCTCCCCTAAATACTCCCCATAGGTGAACAGCACTATGGTGCGGCGCCAGATGTCTTTATCAAGATGATCAAAGTGTTCCTGAGCAGTTCTCCTGTGTTCTTCTGTGAAAGCTCTTTCCAGATCAATGACAAGGAGGACAGCATTAGGTACAGGGAGACACAAGGACGCACTGATATCCTGCTGATGATCAGTTAGAACCAGGTCCTTTCTCCAGCCTGGAGTATCCACCACAGTGACCCATTTCCCTCTTATCCTATTTGTTTTCTTCTCACATTTCAGCGTCCTCTCTGAGGTATCAAAGACCTCTTCTACTCCATTGAACTGTAAGATAGTATTTCCTGTAGCACTCTTTCCAGCTTTTTGAAAACCAAGGAGAACTATTCCCAACTCCATGAGGAAACATTTACCTGTTATCAGATAAAAGGGATTTTCTTAGATGATGCAACATGGATCTGCTCTCATTACGGCAAAACAATCAAGAAACATTGCAATCTGTCATGAGATCAGTGACTTGCACTGCTCACACTTCCCATTTGTTAGCAAGCTATTTATTTAACTAGCTTTTTGTTTTGCTGGTGAGAGTTTTCTTGTGAAGAAATGGACAGGACATCAAGGCTTAAAGACACCAAGCAGGACAGTTTACTATCTCCTATAATGTTATGTATGTGAACAATTCCTGCAAACAGCACGGTTACCGTATGCACTAGTATTTTGTTGTCCTATTATTATTATTATTATTATTATTATTATTATTATTATTACTACCACTAATTCACTCACACACACACTTTCACGTTGCATTTATAATGCGCTGTGGCATATGCTTGTGCGCTCTCTGATCTCCTTTTCGCTCACACACTCAATCACCTGCTCGTAGTTGTGTTCCCCGTAAATTTGAATGCAGTTAAAAAAAAAATATATATATTGTAGCGTGTTCCATGTTCAGGCATGCAAGATGTTAATGTTAAGGAGCCTTGTTACTGGGCCAGTGTGGGGGAGCACCGCCTTTGTGGGATAGGTGGGTGTGGTTTTGGGGGGTGCTAGGTGTGTTTTGGGGTTTTTGGCGCTCTCTGAGCTGGGAATACACAGGGGACAGTAGTGTGTTTGTTGGTTCTGTATTGGCGTGGCTGTGGCCAACAACAGCCGACATTAAACTTCACCCTAGTAAACAAGGGAGTCTGTCTTATCCAGTAGTGACCGCTACAATATATATATATATATACAGTACAGACCAAAAGTTTGGACACACCCCTCATTCAAAGCGATTCATTTATTTCCAGGACAATTTATATTGTAGATTCTCACTAAAAGCATCAAAGTTATGAATGAACACATATGAAATTATGTGCTTAACAAAAAAAAGTGTGAGATTATGACAAACTTTTGGACCTGAACCCTATCAAGATGGTTTGGGGTGAGCTGGACCGCAGAGTGAAGGCAAAAGAGCCGACAAGTTCTTAGCATCTCTAGGAATGAATAACTGTAACAAGACAGTTGGAAAACCATTTCAGGTGACTACCTCTTGAAGCTCATCCAAAAAATAAAAAGAGGACAAAGCAGTTATCAAAACAAAAAAAGAATACTTCGATGAAACAAGAATATAAAACATGTTTTCAGTTATCTCACACTTTTTTTTATTAAGTACATAATGCCATGTGTCCATTCATAAGTTTGTTTATTTTGTAGATTGTCACTGAAGGCAACAGTCATGAAAATAAAGTAAATAATTTAATGGGAAAGTGTGTCCAAACTTTTGGTCTGTACTGTATATATATACAACCGAATTCCAAAAAAGTTGGGACACTTTACAAATTGTGAATAAAAATAGAATGCAGTGATGTGGAAGTTTCAAATTTCAATGACGTCGATGACATATCAAATGTTGAAACTGAGGAAATGTATCATTTTAAGGGGAAAATAAGTTGATTTTCAATTTCATGGCATCTACACATCCCAAAATAGTTGGGACAAGGACACATTTACCACTGTGTGGCATCCCCTCTTCCTTTTAAAACAGTCTGCAAACGTCTGGGACTGTGGAGAGAAGTTGTGGAGAGAATGTTGTCCCATTCTTGTCTAATACAGGCTTCTAGTTGCTCAACTGTCTTAGGTCTTCTTTGTCATGTATTCCTATGTATGATGCACCAAAAGTTTTCTATGGGTGAAAGATCTGGACTGCAGACTTGATGGTGATGGTTCTTTTTGACCTATACAGTTTTAGCTGGCTATAGCGAATGACACAGTGGATTGTGTTCACTGTAGGGCTGGGACGGTTCACAAAATTCACGGTTCGGTTCGTATCACGGTTTTAGGGTCACGGTTTGCTTCAGTTGCATTTCACTATAGCTGCACGAAAACTCTGATTCTGTGATTCTGCGCCGCTGTGGAGGTTAAAACAAGTAGGAGAAAATATTCTAAAAGTTGCGCCCATAGATATTGCTTACTTTTCTAACCAGTTTGTTCTGTATATGAAATTTTCTACCATTTAGATTGAAGTTAAAAGGTCTACCGTTTGCTTTAAACTAGGCTAGCCTAGTGAGCGGTCACCGTCAGGAAACTTTCGGTGGCCCTGGAGGTCCACCCATCTGTAGTCAGAGCTACATGGTCGGTGCGGGAGTTCCTCAACAATTTCTCCTCGTGTCTCTTCATATAGTTTTGGAATCACAACGGTGCTAAAATGTTTACGGCAGGGAATATTATATCGCGGCTCGAGTACTTTCATCAGATATTGAAATCCTTCACCCTCAATCACACTATAAGGCAACATGTCTTTAGCTATGGCCATCCCCATTGCTCTCGTTATGGCTGTCGCCCTCTCTGAATTGGCACTAAGAGGCTGCTTAAACGCATCGGAGAGTTGCAGTTGTTTCTTAACCGGCTATCTCTTCCTTGCACTGCCTATGGGTACTTTTGGGTGATGTCTTTTCAAGTGAGTTAGCATGTTAGATGTGTTTCCGTTAGCATAGGCGATGGATTTAGTGCAATGCTTGCATACGGTCAAGGATTTATTGACTGTTTTTTTCCAACTATCATCATAGTTTACTTTAAATCCAAAATGCTCCCACACTCCAGACGAACATGACGCTGGTGCATCCTCTATCTCAGGTCGGCCTTCCATTTGTCTCCCACTTGCTATTTCCACGTTTCACCGTCAGGTAAACACACTGAGATCAGGCACATGGCCACGTTGCGCATGCACCGTCGAACCGTGCCGAATCGTGACGAGCGTACCGAACGGTTCGGGTACAATACATGAACCGTCCCAGGCCTAGTTCACTGACAATGTTTTCTGGAAGTAGTCCTAAGGCCAGTTTGTGCCTTGTAGATCTACTTTCAACTGAAAGTAGTACCCAAACCGAACAGGTTAACTTCTTTTAAGTTGGAGTAGCATGTTCTATACGCTTCTTTAAATACGAGAGATGAATACAAACGGGAGATAAGCGGGATAACGACCTCCGAGGTGACCAGTTCTACATAAATAATTGGCTTCGCTGAGTAACTGCCGGAGTTCTTCACTCCACGTCGCCAATTATTTATGTAGAACTGGTCACCTCGTCGGCCGTTATCCCTTACGTAAAGGCCCTGAAACTAAATAGTTGTCTGTTCGTCTCAAATGGGGCAATTCACACCTTTCGCCTACCCCCAAGGATTCCCCAAACATGTTGCTGGACAGTCAGGAGCAAGGCCATAATCTTTGTATAGTTTGACTTGATAGCCGAGCCATTTTCTATCTGGGTTTGAACATAATACATGCCATGAAAGTGGAACCATATCCATCAGGATTAATCTGAGTTAATTTTTTAAATCACAGTTACATTTTTTGGATTAATCACGTGATTAATCAGTTAATTTTAGCACTATTATATATACATGTATATACTTTTATGTCCTATGGTTTTATATTTGTAGCAACAATTTGTCATGGTCTGCAAATTGCAAATATATTTATTTCTATTTATTTTTATTCCATCATCAAAATGTATTAGCCTATTATCACTATTATTTTTCTGTCTTTTTGGCATGAGATGTACTGTATATTGTGTCGTACTACTGCCGTGTGTTGGTTTGTGTTCTAATAAAAAATGTAAATCACAAAAAACTTTCCAGTTTAGATTTAAGAAAGTTTATAAATTTAATTTAGATTTAAATTAATAAATTGTTAAGGCTATATAATTAAAAACAAGTAGTCTGTGCTTAAGCAATGTTGGCCTATGCTTTTTGCAAGACATACGTGTAAATTTCTCTTTCTATGCAAGCAAGGTGCTAGTGGAAATCCATGGAATCCATCCATGAATTCAGTACTGGAGAGAAATGCATTTATTATTGTGAGTTAACTATGAAATTTTACTTTTCCGTCCATATTTAGACTTGCACATCAATTCGCCCTCCTCACTCTGAAGTTTAAATGAACTGTCATGTTAACACAGGATAAAAATTTAGATAACTTACTAATATATCATCTACATAAAGAGAGAAGAAAATACTTTCAGTAGCATTCCTCATCTGTAAATTGTTGTTTTGTGGAGAATATTAATGGTTTTCAAAAATTCCCAAATATTAGAAGATCATCAAATGTGTGATGCAGCATAAAACATTAAAATATTATTTATACAAATGCCTACCATGTTGCACTTTTGAGCATGCATGTCTATTGTACAAACCAGTTTCCAAAATAGTTGTGACACTGTACAAACTGAGAATAAAAAAGTAAGGTAAAAAAAAAAAAGTAAAGTATCCTAACCCTAGGATATAACACAGCAAATGTTTAAAGTGAGACAATTTTGCAAACATTGGCTCATTTTGGATTTCAGGAGAACTACACATTCCAAAATAGTCAGGACAGGTAAAAGAGGCCAGAAAACTAAAATGTACATATAAGGAACAGCTGGGGGACCAATTAACACCTTATTTGGTCAATTGGCAGCCTGATTGGGTATGAAAAGAGCCTTTCATGCTGTTTTCAGACCAGCAACCTGTGCTGCATCTCTGACTGCGTGTGTGGCATGGGAAGCTTACGTATCTGGAGGTACCATCAATGCTGAAAGGTACAGTATATCCAAGTTCTAGAACAACTTATGCTCCCATCCACATGTCTCTTTCAAGGAAGACCTTGTATTTTGCCAGACCACATACTTCAATTAAAACATCATGGCTACGTAGAAGAAGTGTCTGGGTACTGAAAAGGCCAGCCTGCAGTCCAGAACTTTCACCCATATAACACATTTGGTGCATCAAAGAGGGAGACATGACAAAGAAGATCTAAGGAGCAACTAGAAGCCTGTATTAGACGAGAATGGGACATCATTCTTATTCCTATTCCTAAACTTGAGCCACTTGTCTCCTCACCCCATGGTCACACAGGCGGCAAAATGAAGTTGGTTCAAACATGGCGGAGCTAACAGGATGGCCGCCTTTTGAGTGTCAAACTAAAAAGGATTTATGACTTGATATTTTGTAAAATGAGATGAGAAATGAAACCTCGGTGACGGTGCAATTTGTTCAAACTGCTCAGCCCCCTCCCATGACCACGGGGTCAGTCCCCAGACGTTTGCAGAATTTTATAAAAAGAAGAAGGGATGTCACACAGTGGTAAACATGGCCTTGGCTTGTCCCAACTATTTTGAAATGTGTCGATGTCATGAAATTGAAAATCTACTTATTTTTCCCTTAAAATGATACATTTCTTCAGCTTAAACATTTTAAGTCATCTATGTTGTATTCTAAGTAAAATGTTGAAATTTTAAACACATCATTGTATACTGTTTTTATACACAATGTGTACAGTGTCCCAACATTTTTGGAATAGATCAGCGTGTCATAGGCTACCATAACTTGGCTGTTAATATTGCTAAGGTTCGGAAACAGGCGCTCGAAAATAGCAATTATTTTCCTAAAAAATTATTCACTCCCGTCATCTTGTCCACCTGAACAGAGAGGGTTGAAGCGGAGTATAGGATCTTTGATCTGAATCTGCACTTGCTCTCAATAGAGCTAAAGCGAAATTGGATCTGCACAGCACTCACACAAGCATGCATACTTTCCAAGATATCCAAATTCCCTTTAAAGTTAGCCAACTAATTTGTGTTTTTACTTCTGCTGATGATTGACCTCACTCACGTCAGATGCAGCGCCCCTCAGGCGCATCCATCTGATGTCAAGTCCATTAGAAGATACGGACCAACCAGGAGACGCGTCCAAAGCAAGGGGCGGGATTTTTGATGTAACTCATCTCTAGCAAACGTACAAAACACATCTAACAGTTAGATTTGAAAGAGACATGTAAATTATGCATGTTGAGTCGAGTATTGTGGCAATTATGAGGCAGATTCTAGCGTTTATGTCTGTTTGGAACATGTGAGAAACTAGAAATCGTGTGGACTCATGGGGTGCAATAGGTAGGTATCGATTTAGGTGGTTGAAGTAGGATGACGGACAAGTTGTTTATCCAAGTACATGTTAGTATTTTTGATGACGCCAGGTCTTCTGAAACAATTCTCTTATCAAGCGACATCAGGGGCGAATTCAACAGGCGTAACATTTTGTAATGTAACGTAACAGTTCCCATTCATCCCTATGGGTGACGTAGTAAACGTTTTGTAAGGTTACGTCGTCTTGAAAACGCCACTGATGTATGCACCCAAGGGGACGCTGCATCTGACGTGAGTGAGGTTAATAAGAACCATCATGATACGTTTCAAAATACAAAGTGACAGTTTGATTTTTCCCCTTTTCGTTCAGATTATTTCTGATAGGCAAATAAAATGAGGTGATCATGTTTTTAAATACCACCCTGGACTATGAAATGAATCTTAGCGGATTTCACCTTTAAGTTCATCTTTTCAATCAAGAAACCTGTAACAAACTCACCCATAACATATTGAAGTGTGGCTCTTTGTTTATAATTCCTCATCTCTCGGTTCTCTGCTTTCTCCAACACAATCCTCCATCTTTCATCAATCTCTTGACATTTTGTCTGGTCCATCTCAAAATGGTTGCCTCCATTTTCAGTCACCATGCTGTCTATCATCTTAAACAGATGTGCGACCTGCATAGTTGTCCTGTTCATGTTGTTGAAAACATCGTATCTATTCCCACATTTGTCAATGACCCACTGCAGGGCAGGCCCTTCACACTCAATATGCTCTTCAATGAGTCTGTCTCCCAGCCACTCTGCAGCGGTGAACACCACTATAGTGTGATTCCACACACTTGGGCCCAAGAGCTCAACATGCTCCTGGAGAGCCACTCTGTCTTCCTCTTTGAAAGACAAGTCTGCACTGATGGCTATAATGAAAGCATGGGGACCCGGGGGACACAGAGAGACACAGCGCATAATCTCATTTTTGGTTATTTGAGCAGATTCTCTCAGCGGAACATTTGACCACCATCCTGGAGAGTCAACCAAAGTCACTTCTCTGTCTATTAACTCTCTTTGTTTCATAACACACAGAGCTGTTCTCTGATGAGAGTTAAACATATTTTCACCCATGATGGAGTTTCCTATGGAACTCTTTCCCGCTGCTTTGGGGCCAAGCAAAACAATTCTAGCTGGCTGTGATATGCGAGAAGCTAACATCGCTGTAAAACAAATCAGTGTTATTTATTTCTACTTACAGTTTATGAAGAAAATGTTTTGTGTATTATTAATGAGAATAAGTGCATTTTAATTGATTGTGTTGCTGTATACATGAATCAACTCACTTGCCGCATAAATCTTTCTGAGTGTCTTCATCCCTTTTCTCACTTCAGCTTTCCTTTGCTCTAATTCTTGTATCTCCTTCAGTTCCTCTAACCTCCTTTTTTCCATTCTAAATGGCTCGTTGATATTTATCTTAATGGCTTCTATCTTCTCCAGCAGTTCAGACACCTGGGTTTTGGTGTCCAGGACATGGTATCTCATGCCACATTGTTCAATTAGCCACTGAAGAGCCATTCCTTGGCAGCTAATGTACTTTTCAGCTTGATTTAATGGATATTTTAAACTTGCAAGAAAAAGCACTATGGTGTGATTCCACACTTCTGTACCCAGTAGTTCCATATGCTGCTGAATGCTTTTTCTTCGTTTCTCTGTAAAGTGGCCGTCCATCGGTATGACCAGTAGCAGGCAATGAGGTCCAGGTGGACATAGAGAGACACTGAGCATAATTTCTCTTTTAATCAGGCCAGGTGAATGCTGTACATCATGCTCATCCAACCAGCTTGGAGTGTTGAACACAGTTACCTGTCTCCTGTTTCTTTTCACTGAGTTATTGCACTCCTTGTGATTTTTGCCTAAGATTGCTTTCATGACTGACTTCTTTCCTTTATCACAGTATCCTAGCAATACAGTCCTCAGCCTAGAAGTGTGGCCTATGACAAAGAACAGTATTTATTGATGAGTCTTAAGTATACAGATACTGTAGCATAAAAGTATTCACACTTTTGTGACACTCTACAGTAATTGGTACAGTTTGTAGTGGTTCACCATCAGGTACCGTCAAGTCTTTTAGGCTACTTAAGTACACAAAGTTTGGCCAACTGTATGTTTTTAAAGTGTGCAAACTGTAAATTTAACTTAGGAGCAGAAAAACTGTCACAGTTTAAATCAAATATGCAGAGAAAAGAGATACTGAATGTGTATATTTTTTCAATTGTCTAATAAACCTTGGTTCTGCATATCTGGAACTGGCTGGTCTCCTGGTCCTTGGGGTTCCACTGAGGCTGTACAACGTTTGGGCCCACAACTTGTTTCTGCTCTAGGTGTAGCTGGGGGCACCATGGATCTAGCATCCGACCCTACCACCTTGCCCTCTTGACCCACTGTGGAAGTGGGGGTTTGCAGCCGGATCACATCAGGTGGGATGCCAGCTGTGCTTGTTGTCTCTGCACCCCTTTGGTTGGTACCCTCTGTTGCAGGAGAAAGACATGGTCTAAAGTCAGTTGACATGTACCCCTATTCCTGCTGCCCCTCAAATGGCATTAGCTTATACATAACCTCTGTTATCCTCTCTGAGACTTTAGGACCCTTATATTTCCATTGTTGGACAGAGCCCCCTTTTCTTAGCTTTCTCCTTGACCCATACCAATTGTTGAGTTATGTTCTCATAAATATACATTACTATCTGTATTAATGTGTTAATGTGCAACTTCATCTTATTGCTCAGACTACATGTTTTAATGAACAAGTTTCTGTGCATGTATGGTGGACTGAGAGGACTACATGGGACACTTAATTTGACCTGTACTGATTTAATAGGAACTTGTATTGTCCTAGGCCTACTTACTAGAACGTTTTATGGGTGCGCCACAGGTACTGACGGTTACCCAGACATTCCAAGTCTCTTGATTGCTCCTGGAGAATCCCGTATTTAGATAGAGGCTCACGGATGCCCAAAGTGATAGCCTAGAATTCGAGACGCACTCTAGCGGTAGCAAATTGAATTTGTTCAGCGAGTACGTCTAGCGATGAGCCATAGGTCAGACCTTGATGGTGTCTGAGCTGTTTATCGGAGCTGTTTATGCTTTATGTTTTATTCAGACATTGTAGTGTTTTAATTTACTCTCAATTCTGACATTTTCATCAAGTACAGGTCATGTCCGATGTATTTCCCTACTAATTCCTTGTATTTTTCCCTACATACCGGCTCCAAACCACTACAATATGCACTTTTCTCCGTGCCTTCCATTGGTGTTGTTATGCTTGTCTCCACCTTTTGCCCATCAGTTCGAATTGTTCACGCTCCCGTTATCAGGTCACTGAGACCCTGCTATTGGCCAAAACGAAGGTAGGCCTACCTTCAAAGGCAGGATTCTATGCATTTATTCTTTTCGGACATGCCTTGATGCCTCGCTGCCACCAAATGCTTCCTTCAAAGGCAGCATTTTCCTTGTTTCAGATGCAGTGGAAGCCAGCCTGGCCAACGGCCCATGTCTAGGGTTGCCACATTTGAATTGTGAAAATCCGGGACACCCGCCCATTTTTATTTATTTTTTTTTAAATCTAGGGTCAAAGGAAACAAACATGTCCTACAGCAGTGACAACATTCATGGTAAAAGTGTTAACAATTGTAAAATACAAAACAAGAAGGCTACAATTATGGCCTTTGCATGACTGCGCTGTAAAGATTAGGCCTATCTAATGCTATGAAAATCTATGAATAGGCTATTGAAAAGATAAATAAAAAATAATAATAAGAAGAAGAAAAAAAAAAAACCAGGCCAACGCATATGTCGGCTACCTCGCTGCTCGGGCCCTACGATGCTTGCGCAATGGCTTTGTCTGCACTGTTTCAAGCTGCAGTAGACTATTCCCTTTGTGGGTAGCCTGATCTTAATCTTTTTTTGATGGCCTCTTCGTTCATGATTGAATAAGGCTGAACACTTAAACTTTCAGGGTAGACCTAACAGGTTTAGGCGATTTTACGCGCTGAGGAATAATTTTTAGGACGTTCTGTCCCAGCAAACACGGAACGTAATGGGAACCTAAACTAACGTTCCCTCCTGGTTCTCCTATGGTTATTTTAAGAACGTTATCATATTTTGGTTCGGAGAACGTTAAAACTCTAACGTTACAGTGTGGTAACTTTGTGACCGTCTGAAAACGTTCCCTCGTGGTTATTTTTTTAAATTGTATTTAAATTACAATCTGATAATTTACACATAAACAACTTGATTTTGACTGTTAATGATAATAGATTTAGGCCATCTTAATTTTATGACTCGCAATTAGTGATATAGCAGAGCTAAGTTTATTTTTTTTTTCCCTTATACTGAAAATGTTGTGGGAACGTTCGCCTAACCAGAAATGCAAACCAACAGCTAACGTTGTAGTTACGTTTTAAAAACTTTCCTGGTACCCCTTCAGACAACCAAAGCTATCTTCAGGGAACGTTCTCATACCCGACAGAAAACCTTCCCAGAACCAAAAAATGTTACTGGGGGTGTTGTTTCACAACTGTCGGAAAATGCGCAAGGAGATCGCTAAAATGCATAGGCCTAACAATACTACAAAGAAACTTACTCCTACTAAAACCTTAATGCTTTTCGTGAACACGTTTGAATTACAGTCTGAGGAAGAGAAATATCCCAAGTAACAATTTTTGGTTCCGGGAACGTTCCGGGATGGTTTTCTGTCGGGTATGAGAACGTTCCCTGAGAGTAGTTTTGGTTGTCTGAAGGGGCACTAGGAAATTTTTTCAAACGGAACTAGAACGTTAGCTGCTGGTTTGCATTTCTGGTTAGGCGAACGTTCCCGCAACGTTATTCTAACGTGCCATTTTGTGAGAAAAATATAAATAAAAAAATGCATAAATTGAACATGCTTCCATCAGGACGCAAATCCCGGTCGCCCGCGTAGCATGCATGTGCTTTACCGCTAGACCACGCAGCCTACATCTACCTTAAAAAAAAAAAACAAAAAAAAGATAGCTCTAATCCATCCCTAATAGCGAGTCATAAAATTAAGATAGTCTAAATCTATTATCATAAACAGTCAAAATCAAGTTGTTTAATGATAATTTACACATAATATCTATCAGATTGTAATTTAAATACAATTTAAAAAAATAACCACGAGGGAACGTTTTTGGACGGTCACAAAGTTACCACGCTGTAACGTTAGAGTTTTAACATTCTCCGAACCAAAATAGGATAACATTCTTAAAATAACCATAGGAGAACCAGGAGGGAACGTTAGTTAAGGTTCCCATAACGTTCCGTGTTTGCTGGGATTTGCTTGTTCTAGTTCAGTGAGTCCCACAGTCCATCACAATGATAAATCTGACAGTCAGGTAATCTAGCCTATTTATAGTCCGCCTATTTATAAAATTGAAAAGGTGGCCTACCTATACTGCAATTTTGCGTGACTAATGAATACTACCAGTGAGGCCTACACAGGCTATCCTGTAACTCATGATCACTCGCTCCATTAAATGCAGGAGACTCCCAGAGATTCACACAGACTCTTGGCATGTCCGCAAATAACCACATAAAAGCACATAAAAGCAAGCGTGCGCCTACAGCATCCCGATTCCCACGGCAAGACTTGGCATCTAAAATAGTGGCAGGGAACACTACAGTAGAACAGTCGAATAATATAGGTTTGTTCAGAGGTGAACCTAATGAATATGTGAAGAACATTTTCACAAAAAAAACCAGGACAATATGCGTCCCGGGAAGAATTATCAGTGTTCCAGGACAGACGCACAAAAAACGGGACCATCCCGGGAAATAGAGTACACGTGGCAACACTACCCATGTCGCCCCTATCTGATTACTCAAGTAATTGTTTCAGCCCAAGTTTTCAGTACAATTATGACTGGCACAGGTGGTGTTTAGATACATACCGTGAGAGGTCTTCTTAAACTTCGGGCCAGAGTTACCCATTTCCTCAGTGGTGGCAAGTTACTGCATGTTGTCATTAAACAGCCTAAAAGAAATTTTACATATACTGTATGTAACTGACAAAAGATTCACCATCACCCATCCACCTTTACATACTGATTTTATTGCAGTCCAGTCAGTTTCGATTTTGCTGGTGTGACTGTTGCCCACACACTAGTCCTACAAGTTCAATCACATTCTTTAAACCAGTTTAACAAGACACAGCAATCACAACCTAAAAATATCCTCCTGCTCATGCTGTAAATCTTCTTGTTATCAAATGTCAATGTGGTATAGTTGTAGTCTGATTTTTTTACTGTCCAAAATTTGAAACCAAATTGAAATTGGTTCCATCGATTTTTATTTATTTTTTATATATGAAGCCTATTACTAGCCTACTTTTATTCTTTGAAATGATGTTTATGTTGTTGTGCCTTGCTGACATACACAGCATAGCCTACATACAAATGATGAACTACAAGTACTGTCATTCTTCCTTTATATGGGACTGTAAAGAAAAAAATGAGAAAATTTGATGCTACATAGACGAAATAACAAACCGTACTGTACCTACAGCACCTACAGTGAGGTAACACCTCAGTAAAAAAGTTGGGTTATACCATAATTATAATTGACCACTGACATGGCCCTCCAATCAGATGATGCTGGCGGCAGTGTCCCCCAGCTCATTTGAGTTAGAGACCCCTGCTCTAAAGATCTTCACATTCAGTTCTCATAATTCAGATTCAGTTCTCAAAATTAAATTTCAAACTTGCTGTGCCACACATCCGGGTTTCATGAAGGGCTCCTCAACGACCAATCAGCACCTATGTTTTGACCAAGCCTCCTACCTGTCCTCTTTTGCAGAATAATGTTGGATATAAACAGAGCCCCTCCACTCTCTATTCACCCCCATTATATCAGAATTGGGCTGCAGTTCAACTAGGGGGCGATCACGGGCAAGTCCAAAAAAAACACCTGGGGCCCCATGGTGCTACATGGCAAAATGTATTCTTTCTACCCATCAGACGAAAGAAACATTCAAAATCAAAAGTGAATTACAAAAGTCATCAAAAGTGAATTACATACTGTACCCTTACAGTTTTTCAGAACATGAGCCAGTTTTGCCTGTGCCTTGCTAGCATTATGCTAACTGGCATGAGGGAGGATTATGAGACTCTGAGTGGATGTTACAGTGAACGATAACGGCTAAAAAATGTGTTCTTCAATAATGTGCTGCGCCCCAAACGTGCAGTACCTCACTGGAAGTACTCCAAAAGTGAAAGTTCTCCTCCCATTAAACTTTCTCTGAGCACACAGTAGCTCCATCGATACCTGTGCAGGCCCGTTAGGTACTCAGGTCATCAGATATCAGTTCTCCACAGTCGGCCAAGTGTGTGTGCACACTTACAGTAAACATGCTGCCCTGGTATGGAGTTGGCCAACCAGTTTTTAACCTTTACCCTGTGTAGGGCTGAGAGAGCAAGAGCTCCCCCTTCTGGTGGTCTCGTGCACATCGGCAGAGCTGACTCCAGCTGGAACAGCAGGGCTGCAGCCAGGGCTTCCACAGCATGTGTTGTGGCGCCAGCTGATCCGGAACGGGAACCACCCCGCGCTTGTGACGCTCTGTTGCTGCGGCTACCGCCTCCATCACGGTGTGGAAGGCCGGCTCGGTGTCCGCCGTGAGGGGACGACTCTCGGACGGGTCCCTGGAGAGGTCGAAAAGCAGCGGGGGGTCGTGGAAGGTGACGTAGTCGGGCGTGCAGAAGCAGGCATGTGTGTGGAAGCAGGC